>CM024757.1:37323678-37839556 GCA_014218235.1 Colocasia esculenta | reverse complement strand
TATATATGTTTTGATTGATGTTTTAGTGAGACTTCAATTAGCAAACACTTTATGGATTGACGCCTACTTACCTCCTTATCAGCAACATATGTCGCCATTAATTTCTTCTGAGTGCCGATTTCCTAATCCAATTTTTGCTCCTATTTCTTCATGAAGATAAGAAAGTTCGAATAGAGTTGGTTCTTCTTTCCTTCTATGATCAATACCCATGGTTCTCTATAATAGAGAGGCGTTGTTTGGGGAGAGAGAGCTTTGCTCTCTTGGATGGGGTTTGGTGTGTCGTGAGAGGAGAGAGAGCGATTAATCCGATGGAGATCGACCGTGTTGCTGCAAGTTCGAGGTTGATGCTGTGAAGAGCACTTCCACGACCTAAGAGGAAGGCTCTGGATGTGGAGATCGAGACCAGATCTTTGAAAATAGGCATATTTGATCATGTTGAGTTATGGTTATGTTGAATAACCATAACAATTGTTTTGATAATGATTGTTTTGATTTGTTTTGATGATGACATAATCAATTTTCATCATGTTGATATCATAATATCATTGTCTTGTGATGAACTTAAGTGCTTCATGTTGCATATCCTTTGATTAATGTTTGCAAATCATAGATAGACAAGCCACATTGAAAAACTTACTTAAATGAACATCGAATGTTCATATTTGGTCTTGAACATCCGAAACTGGGACTTTCGACTGATCACGTTTTGGTTGCAGTTAGTGGAAGTCAAGATTCGACTGGGACTTTACTGATCATATTTTGGTTGCAGTCAGTCAAAGCCAGGATTCGACTGGGACTTCGATTGATCATGTTTGGTCACAGTCAGTCGAAACAAGACTTCGACTGAGACTTTCGATGTTGACATTTACACTTGGCCAGTCGAAGCAATGACACTTTGTATATTCCTGATATAGTCTTTGCTAGTTGAAACCAGACTTTAACCGGGACTTCGGATATTCTTATTATACTCTTTGCCAGTCGAAGCTCTGTGACTTCGGATGTCATTTTAGTCACTGTCAGTCGAAGTGCTCACTTCGACCATTCTTGTCTATTAGTTGACATTCAAAGTTCTTTATTGTTTTAAATGTCAATTTCATCATCTGTTGCTCATTGAAAATATGACATGTGTCTATATTAAATGTTTGGGTACTTTTGAGTCATACATAAAGATAAGTTTGAATTGCATTATTCAAATATCCTTTCATAAATGGTTATTAATTTGGAAATTTTCTATGTGTAGGTCAGATGGAACACATGTCAACTTGAAGGCTGTACGGACAACCCTAAAGTGTGTGCTCATGCACTCCCAGGTGCGAGGTCAGATGATTAGGTTTATAAATATGCCCTTATCCCTTCTGGAAAGGAGTGCGAAAGAAGCGGAAAAATGTGCATCTTGAAATCAAAGTAGAGCGAAAGCACTGCCGGGAGAAAAAGGGGGAATAAGAGAAGAACGAGAAGCAAGAGAGATGATTGTGTTGAGGAGAACTGTGCTTCTGAAGACAAATATGAGATGTTGGAGAAGTATCTTAGAGTCTGTAATTCTTGAATTGGGTATTTTACAAATTCATTGTGTGTGATCTGTGTAAGCGTTCTACACAATCACCTGATTGTTTCTATTCTCTTTTCACACTTTTATTGGGATAGATCATGCTAGAGGACCTACTCTCTCTTGGCTTGTTTAGCTGTACTTGGATTCATCGTCTGTACTTGGTATCATCGTCGGGTCCAAAGGTTGAGCACTGTGTGCTCAGGTTTTGAACGTAGTGCTCAGGTTTTCTATGTCGTCGTGCTTAAGGTTTTTGAGCCGTCGTGCTCAGGTGCTTTGAGTTGTCGTGCTCAAAGGTGTGTTGGCCGTCGTGCTTTGGTCTGTGTACTTGCAATTGCATAGTGTTTTTTCCTCCCTCGTGGGGAGGTGGACGTAGGAGACACAAGTTGTGTTTTCCGAACCACCTTAAATTCTCTAAGTACTGATTTGTCTGTGGTTGATTTCATGATTTGTACTCTATCTACACACCACTAATCTGATCAAGTTGATATATGTGAGTTATTTTTATTTCCACTAACATTCACATCATATCTACTTATTCCACTCACATACACCTTATTCGATCCAAACAACTGGTATCAGAGCAGACATAGTTCGTACTCTGAGGTGTCTATTGAATTGCCTGTGTTTTTTTGGTGTTATTTTTTTCGCTTGCTCAATTTGTGTTGCTAGTCTCATCTAATTACTTTGGTCATTGATTCTAGAGATTTGTTGCAGAAGGTTACTCATTAATAGACCGCCATTTTCTGATGGTATTGATTACCCTTATTGGAAGAACAAGATGGTTTTATTCTTTGGAGCACAGAACTATGAAGTCTAGAGAATTGTGGAGAAAGGACCAGTAGGAGTAATTGGCGATGAAGACACATAGACAAGGGAGCAGATCAGAAGGGAAACTTTGACTATAGTGCCACGAACATGCTACAATGCTCCATCCATCCAAAAGAGTATTCAAGGATTTCAATGTGCAAGTCTACTAAAGAGATGTGGGATAAATTAGAATTGTTATATAAGGACACATCTCAAGTTTGGGAACAAAAGCAAACTTGCTAGTTTCTGATTATGAATTTTTTGTCATGAAATTTGATGAAATATCTTTGAGATGTACACTAGGTTTATGGTTATCATCAATGGGCTTACAACTTTGGGTAAGGAATAGTCAAATGAAGATTTGTAAGGAAGATTTTATGCTTTCTATCTCCTGTGTCGCCAAAACGACTCGTGATATTATCATGAGATGTCAGATTTAAGCTAATATAGGCATAACCCACTGTCAAAGCTTGGTAGCCAGCTCACTAGAAATGAATAAATGGTTAAGGTCTTCAAAAGAAGGCATGCTTCAGCAAGAACATCGGGATACAATGGCGACCCCAAGCTCAAAAATACGAGAGTCCACCGGTATTGCTCTATATAATAATCTCTAACAGAAAATAGCAGCTCGCTTGTAAAAGTGTGGATGCCAAAGACGCGTCAGACACTCTCTCTTAATGCCATGCAAAACCATCAGGCTATAGGCAGAGGACGTGGTGAAAAAATCGTCATGAGATGCCGTCCAGACACAGTGGTCTGCTTGGTTATTGAGGTTTAATATCCGCAAGAAACCTGGGCATGGAAGGAGGCTGCGGATAGGATGTCATTAGACGGATGACCTCACGAACCATGGTGTGAGGCCTGTTGTAAGGGCCAGTAAAGAGATCCTTAAGACAGGATTGCCCAGCCAAATGTCATTCAGAAAATCGATAGATCTGCCATCGCCAACATCCACCTAGAGTTCTTGACAACATTTTGATGAGAAATATTGAAGATAACTTTGGGCATACACCATGAGGAGTACCTTTTTTAAAAATCCCACAATCCTCGTGAATCTCAATCTGGCATATCTTGCCCACAAGAAGAACCATAGTCGATATTCCAGATTTGCTTTGTAGCCAAAGCAAGTTGAATGTGCCATAAGCTCTTAATATGAAGACCACCTTCAGAAATAAGATGATGAATAATGTCCCAAGAGACCCAGTGTTTCCTATGAATGCCATCAGTACCACTCAGAAAAAATTTGCACACACCTTCTCAATGTAATTGATCAGTGTCTTAGAATAGAAGTAGCAGCAACCATGTAGATGGGGATTGAATTAAGACAGAATTAATAAGGGTCATCCTACCAGCTTGAGACAGAAACTTTGACTGCCAACTGTTCATCTTAAGGTTGATCTTGTCAATAAGAAACTTATAGTCAGCAACTCTGGTTCTCCCAGGCCAAAGGGAACACCAAGATACCGGGTGGCACCTAGCTGCTGCTTTAAACCCGTGAGCATGGCAATTTTCCTGGATAGAGATGGAGAGCCTTCGACGATAATATGAGCTGCTTTTACTTGCATTGATTTTTTTGACCAGAAGAGTCCTCGTACTTTTTCAAAATTTCTAAAGCTTGATGAGTTTGATCTTTGACCATTCAAGAAGATAAAGTATCATCAGCAATAAAAGATGGGAGATAATAGGCATTTTCTTGGGCCAGAAAATGGTAGAAAAGATGTGGCAGACTGAAGATGCTTCAACCCCCTGCTACGCCTCCTCCATTATAATAAAGAGAGCTGGGGCCTATGGGTCTCCCTGTCGTAAACCTCTGGTAGACTGGAAAATCCCCACAGTAGAACCATAAACATTATAGAGAACCAGCAGTTAGAGACCAACATGCCAAGTAGGAAATTAACCTATTAGAGAACCCAATTTGCGGAGGACAACAAACATGAAATCCCACTCAACCCTATCATACGCCTTCATCATATCCAACTTAAAAATAACATTATGACCACGAGTCTTCCTGCCAGGTCCTGAAAGAGTTGGTTGGAAAGGGGATATTATCTACAATGTGTCTGCCTTTACGAAAGCACCCTGTTCGTCAGATATGATCAGTGGTAATATAATGGTGGACGGCCACAAATGATTTTGGAAATAATTTTATAGCAAATTACACAGGCTTATTGGTGGAAGTCCCCAAATGTAGATGGGTGAGAGACCTTAGGGATAATAGCAATGAGCGATGAGCTGATTCCTCTAGGCAGAGGATACCCCTTAAAGAACCCTTGTATAGCAGCAATGACATTTAAAGATACCATATCCCAATAGGCCTTGAAAAAAACACCCTGTGAAGCCATCAGGACTAGGAGCGCCGTCCTCATTCATAGACCAAATAGCCTACTTAATCTCATCATTAGAAGGTATAACTGTTAAGGCAGTGTTCTGATCATCATTAATAAGCATCAGAATATGTTGCAGCAAGGAAGTATCGACAATATGATTTTCAGAAGTAAGTAACTGATGGAAGAAATTAACTGCTTCATTAGATAGGACATTTTGGTCTTCACACCAAACATCATTAACTTTGAGTTGTGTATGTAGTTTCTACGCCTATTACCTTGGACACTGCATGGTAAAAGGCATATTTTATAACCGTCATTGAGCCATTGAATTCTAGCCTTTTGAGCCCAAAAAATTTTCCTGACAAGTAAATGCACGCCGAAGGCTAGCGTCAGCCCCATTGAGAGCAGATCTGTTGATCTCAGAGGGTTTGGCATCAAATTGAAGCTGCAACTCTCCCACTTAGCTTCAACCTTATGACATTGTCCTCCACATGCCCAAAATATTCTTATTCCAAGACTTAAGCATATTTTTAACTTCTTTGAGCTTAAGTTGCAGAGTAACAAAGGATTAGTAGCCGAAGAGTGAACATTATTGCAGGTCTGAGAAACATTTTGTTTGAAGATTCATGATTTCCCACATCTTTTGAAACACAAATCTGGAAGCCTTATGCACCTGGTGAACAAGGTTCATAAGCAGCGGAGCATGGTCAGAAGGACTCCTGGGAAGGTGTTTCACACTGAAACCTGGGATTACATATGCCATTGGGAATTCACCAAGATCCTGTCAAGCCTCGTCTTATGCAGCATGTCCAAATCTATTATTCGACCAGGTAAAAGGGTAACCACAAAACCTGCATCCATGAGGCCAGCAGTCGATATGAAGGAATTAAAGTCGAGCATAGCAGGAGTGTTAGGAGAGCGCCACCCTCCTTCTCCGATGGACTAGCTAGACAGTTGAAGTCCCCACCTACCATCCATGGCAGCTGATTGTTACTTCCCAAGCAAGGAGGTTTATCAAACAGAACACGACGAAGCCCTAGCTCACAAGCAGCATAAACAGCCGTTAATATACACACCCGGTTGGTCCCCAACAAGAATATTGCCAGAAATAAATTGGTCAAACGTTACAGTTACATGGAGAGAAATCATTAGACCACATTAGCCATATTTTAGATCCTCACCCATATACCAATATGAGCATCCAGTTTAAGATAACGACAATATGCTTCTGCCTTCGAAAGAGGAATTTTTGGTTCAAAGATAGCAATGACCTTCAAATTAATTGTTTAATCTGACGCTTAAGAGATCTCTTATAGGCCATATTGATATGCCTCTAATATTCCAGAAAGTAGCTGTGAAATTCATGAGGACCAGTAGCCCGATGAGCCATCACAGCTTTCGCTTTGGATCGCGTACGCACCCCCACAGTAGGAACCGTAGGAACCACCATACCTTCCTTAGATATTTTAACAGTTGCCATAAATATATTCTCAGAAGAAGCAGAAAGCGAGGTAGAAATCCACGGGGAATCATAAGGAGATTTGGATTGTGAGACTTTCCCTTAATCACGGCCTGAAGAATCTCAGAAGATTCATTACAAAAGATGAATACTCAGTTCCGAAGATACTCATGAAATCAAAACCAGTGTGTGAGAACTTAAACACCTAACAGAAGCTTCTTTAACATGTGTAGGAGACAGGAGTGAGGAAGGAGGAAACGAATCCTACCAATACCTACTTATGTTCAACAAAAAGAATTTCACCAATTCGCTGTACAAGACATGTTCACAAGAATGAACTCATAACTCTTAAGATGACTTACAAGGTTGGAAAACAAGTATATATATGGACATGAACTTTTAGAAAAGGTAGGAGATAAGGATTGAGAAGAGAAAAGAGAATCCTACTTGGGCCTTGAAGAAATAATGTCCTTCTTTCCCCTAACGAGGAGTCCACAATGTAGACACGCGAATTTGGCTCCACCGTGGGCAAATTTTCAAGTTGCGCCGTACGCCCAAAAATGGCCTTCTTTTGCCTCGCAAGAGTGTTTTCCCAAATATTTCTGGATATCGTCTATTCTTCCTCGGTGCTTTCCCTGGGGGGGTCTGGTCGCGGATTCAAATATTTCCAAAACCTACAAAAATCAATACTTTTCAAAATCTCAAACAAATTCAAATACTTTTCAAAATCTCAAACAAATTCAAATATTTCCAAAATCTCAAACGAATTCAAAAATTTCCAAAACCAACAAAAAAATTCAAATTTCTTTCAAAAGTACAAAAAAATCCTTGATGGTATTGCATGGCAAGCACATTGCCTCCTGCTTGCGCCAAGATCGCATCAATTCTTCCAATCATGGGTTCCTCCCACCTTGCACTCCAATATCTTTTAGCCAAGTCCAATTATCCTCATGGTTCGAACAAACAAACCAAATGAGTTGTTTGTTTATGCTTTATAATGCTCCAAGACATGCTTTGAATGAATGATTTTTTTTTTTCCCTGATATGTGTTTTCTTGCTAATGAGTTTTGAGTGCAGGATTGAGTTACCTCATCCGCCGCAATCAGGCTGCTGCTGCCCCCACCATCACTTATCTGCATTTACTATATGTTATACCATTAGAGTACACCAAGGACCTTATGCTCTGAGGAATCTGGGATTTGAGTTCCCCTCTATCAAAACAATGATTATCCCAGTGGATCCTTAGCCGCACGGATAGGCTTATGCTCGGCATGTGAGGACGACGGACCCATGCATACCCCCCAGTCCTGACTCACCGGCGTGACAATATTATCCTTGGTTATTTTCTACTGCACTTTTAATCTTATTTTTCCTTTTAGCCCAGCATACATGCATATTGAAATCTCTGTGAAAAACCACTCTTCCAAGCCAATCTAAGGGCCATCCGCGCCTCAATTCAAAAGCAATCTTGAAATATTCATTTTCGGTCGAATACCCAGCTCCCTTTGTTGTCGCCTCTGGGTAGATTTCCTTAAGATTCCTTTGCTTGGACTTATCCTTTTTTCTTTGCTCCCAGAGATCCTCCTGAGGCAGTGGCAGATGCCCCGATGGTGAAACCTAATGGATTGTGTCCTTAGGTACTTCCCCGATGCTGGAAGTTGATCTCTCCTTCTCTCCCCAAGATCCACCTGAGGCAGTGGCAGACGCCCCCGAGGTGAAACCTAACAGACTGTGTCCTTAGGTACTTCCCCGACGCTGGAAGTTGGTCTTTTATTTTCTTTTCTACTTCCATTCCTATCCTTTTCCTTTGTCAAGCATTTGCTTCTATAGGTCCTCCTCCTGGTGGTGATTCCTTGGGTGTTGGGAAAAGACTCTTGTCAGGTGGTAGCCACCCAATTGTCCGTGTGTCTATTTTTCACCTTGATGTCTACTTTTCAGTCCACTCTGCTCCACTCCACTACGCTACGCTACATTTCTTTTCATTACACTCCATTTCTTTTCACTCCATTTCACTCCATACACTCCACTTCGTATCTCTCCGCTTCGTTCCCTTGCTAAGCAGACGTCAAGGCGTGGCATCTGTAGACACGCGAATTTAGCTCCACCGCGGGCAAATTTTCAAGTTGCGCCGTAACGCCCAAAAATGGCCTTCTTTTGCCTCGCAAGAGTGTTTTCCAAAATATTTCTGGATATCGTCTATTCTTCCTCGGTGCTTCCCCGGGGGGTCTGGTCGCGGATCGACCTACGCGGTCAAGTCGCGGGGGTCCGGGGCCGCTATGGTGGACGTTTTCATCGAACCGCCTTTCAAATCGCATCCTCTATGGTGGACGTTTTTCATCGAACCGCCTTTTAAATCACTCCTGGATCCCTGACGCGATTCAGAGTCTGACATCGGCTCGAAAAGTCATCGCGCGCAGCCCGTAATCATGATAAAATCCCTGAATCGCATCCTCATCAGACGATGCGATTCAGAGAGGTCAAATCCGGAATGTCACGTCCGCAGACAGCGCATTCGTGAGTCGGTTGCCTCGAAACCATGCAAGTCTTAATCGCGTTCGGGCGTCCCGCCGTGATTCAGTCGCGGCGGCATGCCCCGACGTGATTCAGAGAGACGGTGTAGCGATTCCCCATGCCTAGCCGACCTTCTAATCGCGGCCTACCGCCCAGACGCGATTAAGCCTTAAATCACGTCTGCTGTCCTGTACTCGATTTTTCCCCAGTGCCATAAATAGACCCCCACGGGTAGCCATTCAAAAAAAAATCCCTCTCTACCCCGGCGGAGCCCTGCTGGATTCTCCCCCGCGACTTCCCCACGGCGGAGCCCTGCCGGATCGGCGACCTAACTCCTCCATCGTGTTCGGAGCCGTTCGTCTTCCTCACGCACGTCGGAGCAAGCGGGAGCTTCGTCCTCATCTTCCTCCACCCGTCCATCGGCATCGCCGTCACGCCGTCCGACATCCGGGGAAGCACCCCCTCCTCTATTCACTTTTTCCCTCCTCCGGACCCCACGTGGTCCTTTATATTTCACCTCCTCCGGACCCCACGTGGTCCTTTATGTTTCATCTCCTCTGGGCTCCACACGCTCCATACACACACACACATGCATACACACGCACCACATTTTTAGGGGTTTAAAAGCCACCACAAAAGGTGTGTTCTTCCCCTTTCATTTATGTCATTTATATTCATTTTTAGGATTTGTATACTGCACATCCGTCTAATCCGTCTCTTTTATTTGTCTTTCCTTTCAGGGTAATCAAATAGAAAACACCCTCTACCACGGCCGGCCATGCTTGTAGAGGAAGAAAGAACCCACATCATCCCTCGCGCAATCTCCCCGCTAAAAGGTACGCTCGCGATCAGTTTTCTTCCACTCGCACCCCTCGCCGTGCATCTCCATTCACACCCCCTCGCGTGCCTAGCGATCACGATCTTTTTGTTTTATCATCTTTTCCGCTTTCCACTCCATCTATTCATTCCACCCTCTTTGTGGATTGTTCTTTGTCCCCCCTAAAAAGGGAGTGGAAAACGGTATCTACACACAGCAGTAGGAAGAAGAAGCAAGAAAGTTATAAATGTAGCAGTAACCAAAGTAGAAGCAGTAGCAGCTACGCTAGCAGGGAAGCAGTAGAAGCAGTAGCTCCGGCAGCAACATGCTTCCACAAAGCAAAGGCCACAACAACACACCCTCGGCAAGAAGATTGACAAGTGCAACAGTAGAAGAAGGATGCAGAAGTGTAAAAACTCCATAAGAGTGTGGGGAAGCTTTTATAAGCTCCCAACCTCATGCATGCTTGGCACGTCGGCCATGCATATGTCAAGGTATAACCCCTTAACCTTCCAAGGCCACCTGGTCCATGCAACCATCTCATGGTTACACTTAATGGGTTAACTTGTAAGACTCCTACTTAAGTGAGGTGGCTTCCCCAGCTCCTCACACGTAGGCATATGTAATTCCCAAAAAAACCACCACCGTAAATAGCCCATAATTCAACTGGCCCAGTAATCCTAACATAAATATATTCAAATGATGTCCATTTATGTTAAAATTTCAGCCATAGGCTAATGAAAAAGTTTTACAAATTATGGTGATTTTAGTTTGATTTTTAGAATTTATTTTTCACCTAGTGAAAAATCACCCGGAAAATAGTTGCGTCGGCTTAATCTCGATATCCGCACGTCAACAATTCTAGATATTTACATTTCTGATATCGCCACATTTTTTTGGAAATTATGGTGTTCTTGGATTCTATTTTCGTTACAGGATTCTTGTGTCGCCCTGTCGGAGCGCGCACCTCTAAGTACGACACTTGAAATATCATTTATTATCTCTAATAAATCCTAAATTAAGATTATTACATCTCATGATAATAGTTATGTTTAATCATCAAATCATTCATATTTTTCTAGGAAATAAAATTTTCGTGGCGTTACAACTCTCCCCCTCTAAGAAAAGAGTTTGGTCCTCCAAACTCCTTGACTAGTTTGGATGGATCACAAAGATTTAAATTTTCAGCCTTTTAAATTTTATCTAATCCAGATTAGTATCATCAATCTTGTCATGGCTATCAAGTCATATAATGTATACACTCTTTATATATCCTGTTACCATGATATCGTTAGTTGATGGAAATCTGAATATTAGTTAGCATTTTGAGATCCTAAGAAGCCATGTTGTGATCATGGGCTCAATTAGATGTATTCTCTACTATGTTTCTTATTTCTAGCAGCAGTATATTACTCTTTGTTGGGTTGAGTGTGAATATAATACATTTCTTCTCACATTTTGATGATGACAAGTTGTGATCTTAATGCATAACTATTGAAACATGTGAAATACATCACACCTGAAATTACAATATTCAAAAAGCATGTTTCCAAGCACATTTATCATTTATATTCATGATAATATTTTAACTAATGATTTATGTGTTATTTTCTCAGGAACAATCATTTATTACAAGGCAGTGTCGACACACCCCATGATGGTGTCGACACAATGTTCCAGCCCTAAGCTAAAATATGAAGAATTGGTCCACTAGTGTCGACACTAGACCAGGGCAGCTCGACACTAGAGACAGATCCCAGAGAAATATGTTAACATGCCTTCATCTCAGGTCGACACTAAATCAGATAGTGTCGACACTAGAGAGCCTTCCCAGAAGGTCTGTTGTTCAGATAGCCAAAGCAGGTCGACACCAAATGCAGGCAGGTCGACACTAGATGGCTCTCCCAGAAGGCCTGTTGTTCAGATAGCCAAAGCAGGTCGACACGAGATGAGATCAGGTCGACACTAGAGAGCCTTCCCAGAAGGGCTGCTTTGCTGTCTGGGACATGAGGTCGACACTGAATCATCTCAGGTCGACACTAGAGTCCTCTCCCAGGGAATTGAGTTGTCAGTCTGGGACAGTGTGTCGACACACCTCATGGGCAGGTCGACACACTCCGGAATCTCTGTGACTTAAACTTTGTCCTGGACACGTGGCACCCTAGGGAGATGTTGGATCAATCTTGGATCTTGTGCCCACGTACCCCAAGGGTATCTTTGGGATATTTAGGGTATAAATACCCTCCTTTTGGGCATCCATCCAAGAAGAACCTTCTCAGAGCCTCCAGAAACTGGTTGTTGGCGGCAAGAAGATCATCTCCCTGCTCCTGCTTTCGTGGTGCCTCCTGAAGCCATTTCTCATATGTTCAAGTGTGAGAAGTGAAGATTGATCGTTGAAGAAGCATCTCAAGGAGGCAGAGCAAGTAGAAACCGACTTCTGTGGAGAATTCAGGAAGATCCTCAAGATCAGATTGCAGAGCATCGTCCAGGAGTTTCCAGAGATCAAAGCACTTCACAATTCGATCTTCTACAAGGGAGTACATCTGAAGAGAAAAGCTATCAGTACAATTTTCAATCCATTTTCTCTTCTGAGTAATTCTGAGATTGTGCATGGGTTGTTGCATAAGTCTCATGAATTCACTCTTGTTGGACTAGATCCGTTGCTAGAGGATCTGAGTCTTGTGCTCTTTCTAGCAAGTTGTTTGTGAGCCGTCGAGCTCAGTGGTTCTTGAGTCGTCGTACTCAAGGTGTTGTTGAGAAGTCTTGCTCAGGGTCTAGAGTAGTCTTGCTCTAGAAGTCGTGTGAGTTGTAAACTCAAGGGTTGGAGTTGTCAGGCTCCAGTGGGTGTGTTGTTACCCAGGTTGGTTAGTGAATCCTCACTGTGTGAGGGGTGGATGTAGGAATCACATGGGTGATTTCCGAACCACCTAAAAATCTCTGTGCATTGATCTGATTGTGGTTTGAACTTATCCTTCGTTAGATGCATGCATAGGATCGTTTAATTTCATCTAATCAATCTGTTCACACACACTTCGTTTGCACAACTCACTCAATTTATCTTTAGATATGTGAAATCTGTTTTTCAATTCGTCTCTGATTCAAGAGTTGTTAAAATTGGTTAAGCTTCCGCATTAGCAGGCCTAGATCTATTCAACCCCCCTTCTAGATCCTGTCCTCATCTTTTATCGATCCTTCAATTGGTATCAGAGCGGGTTTACACTTGATCTGATTTGATCTGAGTAGTTTCTGAGTGTTATGTGTGCTTGATTGTTTGCTTGTTTGTTTTGCTAAGTGTCTCCTTCTTTGCATCATCATTTTAATTAAATGGATTCCTGAGGATTTATAGCTGAGGGCCATTCCATTAATAGGCCACCATTCTTTAATGGAACGGACTATTCTTATTGGAAAAATATAATGCAAGTGTTTCTTAGGCCCAAAATTATGAAATCTGGAAAGTAGTGGAAGTAGGTCCCTATGAGAACCAGGGAGAGGAAGAATCCTGGATTAGGGAATAGATAAGAAGAGCTACATTGAATTACAGTGCCATGATATGATTCAATGTGCTGTTCACCCCAAAGAGTACTCAAGAATCTCAATGTGCAAATCTGCAAAGAGATGTGGGATAAACTTGAGTTACTCTATGAGGGAACATCTCAGGTTAAAGAAACCAAGGCTAACATACTTGTCTCTGAATATGAATTGTTCATGAGAAGTCTAATGAGACAATCTCTGAAATGTTTGCCAGGTTCATGATCATAGTCAATGGACTAAAGGCCTTAGGTAAGGACTATACTGATGCTGACTTGGTAAGAAAAATTCTACGTTCTCTCTCTTCAATTTGGCACACAAAAGCCACTGTCATTGAAGATTCTAAAGATCTGTCCAAAATCTCTTTGGATGAATTGATAGATCTTTAATGACATATGAAATCAATTTAAAAAGAAATGAAGAACATATAATCAAAACCAAGCCAGTAGCTCTAAAGGCCTCATCTAGTAACAAAGACAAGAGTAAGGATAAAACTAGTTCTGATGAGTCTAAGTCAAATGAAGATGAGATTGCCCTCATGACCAGGCAATTCAGAAAATTCTTGAAGTATAGAAAAGGAAAAATGTCTGGCAAAAAGAATATTCATCAGGAAAAAGAAACACTTCCTTTTCTAATGCTAATTTTAACAAGAATAAAAAATCTGACGAAACTGTCATATGTTACAGGTGCAAAAAGCCAGGACATATGAAGGGAGAATGTCCTGAAAACAAGAAGGAGAAGCATAAAAAGATTCACAAGTTCAAGAAGCCAAAGGCCATGGTAGCCACTTGGTCTGATGAGGACTCAAGTGAAAAAGAAGAAGAAGAAAAATCCTCAAGCTCGGAAAGTGAGGAGATCTGCTTCATGGCCAATAGCTCAGATGGAAAGGTAAGCACATCTTTCGAAGATTTTTCAGTTGAAGATTGACAAGATGCTTATGCAGAACTTGTTGAAAAATATACTGAAATGAGGAAAGAAAATAAGCATCTCAAAAAGAAAATTGAAAACATTTATCATAACCAATCTTTAAACAAAAGAATTTGTGAACTAGAAAATGAAGTAATGAAATTGAATGAAGAAAAAGAAAATCTTCTGAACTTGATTGATGAACTCAAGCTAGCCTCTCAAAAGGCCACCCAGGAATTCAAAGAATTATCCGAAAAGCTGGAAAAGGAAAACCAAGATAAACAACAGAAGATTGAAGAAATCAAAATCTTGGAAAACCAGCTACAAGAAAAGGATAAAGTTATTGAAACATTCACAAATGGTAAAGATAATCTGGAGGCCTTGTTGGGAGCAAAAATGAGTTCAATTTCTCATGGACTAGGATTTAATAAACAGAAACCTAAGAAAGATAAATCTGGTGAGAAGAAGGATAAAGCACCATTAATTGAATTTGTCAAAGGTCCTAGTCTTGAGAACACAGAAATAAAACAAACATCAAGCAAAACTCTAAAAATTCCAAAAACTCAGAAACAAAGC
The DNA here is from genome assembly GCA_014218235.1 of Colocasia esculenta. Lineage (NCBI taxonomy): Eukaryota > Viridiplantae > Streptophyta > Magnoliopsida > Alismatales > Araceae > Colocasia > Colocasia esculenta. Next base: position 37,825,076 of record CM024757.1, on the reverse strand, counting down.
AAGTCAACCAGGTCGACACAGTCACCTGACAGGTCGACACTAGTCCACAAGAAGAAGGATTCTGTGGCTGTTGTGTCGACACCAGACAAGGTGAGGTCGACCTGCTCAACACCAACCAAGACAAACAATAAAATAAAAATTCAAATAAAATTTGAAAAATCAGAAAAGTCAAAGGAAGTCATTCATGAAAAATCTTGGACCTCCAAGACAAGATATCAAGCTGATTGGAACCAATGGCATTACAACCCATGTTGGTATCATCCCCAATTCTTCTATCCAAATTTTCTGATGTACCAACAAAATCCTTGGATTCCACCTCCTCATCTAAACTCTAATGTTCAAATTAAAACTTCCCCTCCTACCAAAACAAAAACACTGGTGTTTTCATCCCAAAAGGAAAGAAGAAAGTGAAAAGACAGAGAACACCACTGTAATAAACAAAATAAAAAACAAGTCAAATTTGGGTGAGAAAAGATTTGATAATGTTGTCCAAACTTTCTGATGGTCCCAACTCTGTTTGGGTACCAAAATCTTCTCTCCACTAATTCTTTTTGCAGGATGGTCGTGCACCCAATTCAAATGTGTGTTCCTTGACAGTGGGTATTCACGACATATGACTGGAGATAGAGCTAAATTTTCTTTCCTGCTAGAGAAGGAGGGAGGTTCAGTAACATTTGGAGGTAAAAATAAAGGAAAGATCATTGGATCTGGAAAGGTTGGTCAAACTTCCTCAAACTCTGTTGATAGTGTTTTATTAGTTGATGGTCTTGATTACAATCTGCTAAGTATTAGCCAACTCTGTGACAAAGGTCACAAAGTTGTGTTTGAATCCAATTTCTGTAAGATCATTGATTCATCAACTGATAAAATAAAATTTTGTGGAAAAAGGGAAAACAATATTTACATGATCGACCTTAATAAAAACTTTTCTGAAAATCTTTGCTTTGTTGTTAATAAAGATGAAATTGCATGGACTTGGCACAAAAGACTTGGCCATGCAAGTTTCAGAACTTTGAATAAATTGTTAAGGCTAAACTTGGTTAAGGGTCTTCCTGAATCTTTCTCTAACATTGAAAATCAAGTTTGTGGGATTTGTGCCCAAGGAAAACAAACCAGGAAATCTTTTAAGAACTTCAATGAGGTACTCACATCTAGGCCACTAGAACTACTTCACATGGACCTTTTTGGCCCAACAAGAGTTCTAAGTCTAAGTGGCAAGAGATATGGATTTGTAATCATTGATGATTTTACCAGATTTACTTGGGTTATCTTCTTGTCCCACAAAAGTGATACTTGCCTTGAGTTCAGGAAATTCTGTACCACTGCCCTAACAAACTTTCATATAAAATCAAAAATATTTGACTGATCATAGGGTGAATTTGAAAACCAATCCTTTTCTGATTTATGTGCTGAACTTCAAATTCTCCACAAGTTTTCTTCACCAAGAACTCCAGAACAAAATGGAGTTGTGGAAAGACAGAATAGAACTCTTGTGGAAATGGCTAGATCCATGCTCTTAGAAAGTAATTTGCCCAAATCCTTCTGGGTGAAATGTAAACACAACAAATCACATTTTGAATAGAGCCTTGATCAGACCAAAAATCAGAAAAAACCCCTATAAATTATTGAAAAACAAAAAGCCAACTGTTTCTTACTTCAAATCTTTGGGTGCAAATGTTATGTACACAACAATAATAAAGAAAATCTTGACAAGTTTGATGCTAAGAGTCAGGAAGCTATCTTCCTTGGTTATTCAGAAGTGTCAAGAGCTTTCAGAGTGTACATTCTCAAAAACAAAAATGTTGAAGAATCTCCACACATTATTTTTGATGAAAATTCCTTTTCAACTAACAATTCTAAATCTTGCAGGAAATTCAAGAGAGTGAAGAGGATGATTTCATTGTGGACTCTTCACCAACTGTTGAGGAGCTTGAAGACATTGGTGAGAACTTGAACATCAATTCACCATCTTCAAGTGGATCAGGTAACATTGCTCCAGATTTAAGTACCCCTCAACAGGTAATTTCTGAACATCGAATTTTGAGAGATCACCCATTAGATAATGTAGTTGGCAATTTGCATGATAGAGTTAGGACTAGATCATCATTCTTGCATGATATTGAAGAAGACCCACTAGCTCTAATTTCCCAAATTGAACCAAAGTAATTGATGAAGCTTTATCAAGTTCTGATTGGATTAATGCCATGCATGATGAACTTCATCAATTCGAAAGAACCAAGTATGAGAATTAGTACCTAGACCTAGTGACCAAACAGTCATTGGCACTAGATGGGTCTTCAGAAATAAATTGAATGAATCTGGTCATGTCATAAGAAATAAAGCTAGGCTAGTTGCAAATGGGTACAATCAAGAGTTTGGAATTGACTTTGAAGAATCATATGCCCCTGTAGCTAGACTAGAAGCAGTTAGAATTTTCCTTGCTTTTGCATCCTCCATGAAATTCAAAGTTTATCAAATGCATGTTAAAAGTGTATTTTTAAATGGATATATCAAGGAAAATGTTTTTGTTGAACAACCTCCTGGATTTGAAAATGAAAAACATCCTAACCATGTTTTCAAGCTTCATAAGGCTCTCTATGGTCTTAAACAAGCTCCAAGAGCTTGGTATGACCGTTTGAGTTCCTTTTTGCTTGAAAAAGGATACTCTAGAGGAAATGTTGATCAAACTTGTTCACAAAAACAGTCAATAAAAATAATTGCAGTCCAAATTTATGTTGATGACATAATATTTGGATCAACCAATAAAGGCCTGTGTAATGAATTTTCAAATCAATGAAAAATGAATTTGAAATGAGTTTAATTGGAGATCTAAAGTTTTTCTTGGGATTGCAGGTTAACCAAACACATGAGGGATCTTCATCAGTCAAACCAAGTATGCGAAGAACTTTTGAAAAGGTTTGACTTTCAGAACTTCAAGCATTCAAACACACCAATTGCCATTAATGCTAAGCTAGAAGAAGACTCTCATGGTAAGTCAGTAGACCCATGACCTACAGAGGTATGATTGGTTCTCTACTTTATCTTACAACTTCTAGACCTGACATTCAGTTTAGTGTGTGTTTGTGTGCTAGATTTCAATCAAATCCTAAAAAAAGTCACATGTTAGCTGTTAAAAGAATTTTCAAATATCTTGTTGGAACATGTGATTTAGGAGATTGGTATCCTTCTAATTGCAAGTTAGATTTGATTGCCTATTGTGATGCTGACTATGCTGGTTGTAAATTAGATAGAAAAAGCACAAGTGGCTTGTGTTTGTACTTAGGTGGGTGCCTAATCTCTTGGGCTTCTAAGAAGCAACATTCAGTTGCTCTGTCTACTACAGAGGCTGAGTATGTTGCAGCAGGTAGATGTGGAACTCAATTCTTTGGGTGAAACATCAACTTCTTGATTACAACCAAGAGTTAGGTTGTGTTCCCATCCTTTGTGATAACACAAGTGCAATAAATCTGTCTAAAAACCCCATTCAGCATTCCAGAACCAAGCATATTGAAATTAGACATCATTTCTTGAGAGATGAGGTAGCAAAGAAATCATTTGAACTCCACTTCATAGAAACTGAAAAACAAATTGCTGACATCTTCACAAAACCCCTTCCTGATAGTAGATTCTCATCCTTAAGGAGAGAACTTCGTCTTTGTAAATGTCCATTAGGATTGGGTTGAGTGTTAGGCATCTTCTGAGGGGGAGTTCTTTGCATCATCATATTCATTTGCTTCCTTGATTCATACTGATCATATCTCTCTCTATTTCACTTCTATTTCTTTTGACAATGAACTCTTCAACTCACATTGTGTTGAACTTCTTGGTATATTAAATGGTGATTTGAAGAAGGACAGTTCTGCTTGTCTGGACACTTTCACTATGCGAGAGTATGTGTCTCCGCCAAGTACCAAGAAATGAAAATGCAATTATTGAGGGGAGCTTTTTTGTTCAAAGAGAATCTTTCCTGATTTCAAAAACTTGCATATCTTTATTCTGATGAAAAGTGGTTGAAATCCTCATCTCAGGGAGCTAGAGATTCACAAGTCATATCTTTTGAAAAATTCACAACTTTTCTTGCATTACATCAATTTCCTTGCATGATTTCCTCATTCAGGTGTCTAGAATCTCAAAATGATCCTTTGAGTGATCTACTATATTCATTTGTCAACTCTCACCTATATTCTTCAAAACTATAGAAATTCAGATTTCTTTCAAAGACTGAAGGACTATGTGTGCCTTGAATCTAAACATGTTTTTGTTTGCAATTGATGTTGGATATATATGATGTCTTTTTTATCAAAAATCTTCAAATTTGTCAATTCAACAGAGCAATGGCATATGTGCTGAGAAACTGCACACCTTCACAATGAATGAAGTGCCATGTATGTCATGAGGCACTAAAGCTATCTCTGTTCAAAGGGGTTCAAGATCAAAAAAAATGAAAATGTCAAAATATATCATTACCCCTTTGAGACTTGATAATGGATAAATATTTAGTATCCAGGGACTATAGTGTGTGAAAAACATTAGTTCTTGAGTGCACAAGATGTATCTCATTTGATAGTTTGTTTCAAAAACAAAATGTTTAGATCATTGGAGAAATGTTTTAAAAGAATCATTCTTATCCATCATCAAGTTGTCTTAAAAAAGTTGTTTATTTTCAACACACTTGATTTCAGTCTAAAAGATTTTTTTTTTCTTTGGACTTGAAGAATATGGTAGTGTGTAGTTGATTGTTAAATGTATTATATCCCTCAAATTATCATTTTAATGACTCAAGTCACTGAATGCTCACATCCTGTTGGATATTGTGTAAAACTTGAATTGTGTTGAATTTTTGCAAAATTTAACAAATGAATTTTTTAGCCTCTTAAATATCCTTGAAATTATCATTCCACCCATTGCTTATCATTATAAAGATGTCCCAAAAGTCACATAATTTTTCCATACTCAAATCTAAAATTTTCATCAGGCCAGGTCGACACTACTCCATCTAGTGTCGACACACTTTCACTCAGGTCGACACTCACCTCCTCTCGTGTCGACACTGACCCCCCTGCCAGACTCATTTAAGCCGTGGGTTCCGGTTAAGCGTTTGTTGTTCCTGCGGGTCAGCATACCCTAAAACCCCCTTTTCTTCTCCAGGTCGACCCGACGGTCGACTTCTTCCTGGAATCCGGCAGGTTTTTCGAATCCATCTCCACCTCTACTCTCCTCCATCCCTTCCCTGTTCTTCTTCTCTCATTCCTCTCTCTCCATCGTCCCCTATTTCCTATTCCATGGCACCAAGCAGAACCCTCGCCGTGGAGCAAAATCAAGGGCTACGGCAAGGCCCAATCCGCAGATGAGGTTCCTCCTACTGAGAGGAGAACCAAGAGACGCCATGATCCTGCAGAGCAGCCAGGATCTTCATCTGCTAAGAGAGGTAGGGCATCCTCTTCTGGTCCAGGTCGACGGTCTGTATACCCTAGAAGGAAAATCTTGGATTCCTCTCCTGAAGCCTCTCAGAAGTCCACAACTTCATCTTCATCCTCAGAATCTTCCCAGCCCTCTAAGAGACCTCCTTCCAAACCCCTAAGTGCAGGGAAGACCATCTTGAAACCCAGGGCAGTGGACTTGGATGACAGTGAGTTGATTGCTGCTTTTCCTGAGGTTATAAATTTCTTCAAATTCCAGTCTTGGCAATCCTTTATCTCAGATTTTCGCATCATATACCCTAAACTTGTCCAAGAATTCTATCAGAATTTGGAATGCACTGATGAGGGATACAAGTCAAAGGTCAAAGGGATTGTGATAGTCATGCCTTCAGACATAGCAGCTACCATTTTCAAATTCCAGATGAAGGAGAAGACTACCACAACTTTGAATTTGACCTTCATGAAGCCTACACCATCTTGACTGGATTGCAGGCAAATGAGTCTGATCCTAAGCAAACCCATGTTACCAAATTCAACACCAACACTTTTCCACCTGTGTTGAGGCTTACCCATCACATGCTCACTACCATCATCATACCTCAAGGTGGTGGGAGAGACAGGCTCACCGATATTCAAAGGTTTGTGCTATATTGTATGAGCAAGGACATCAAGATAAACCTCCATGTCATCATGTACCAGACTGTCTCTGAGACCACTAGGGCAGATTTGCATAGATCACTTCCATATGCAGCCCATTTGACTCAAGTCTTCAAACACTTTGGTGTGTCTCTTGAGAATGAAAAGTCTAAGAAAATTCCTAAGTCCAACATCTATTGCTTTAAGCATGTTCAAAAATTCATGGGCTTTAGGATTGTGGGTGATCAAGTGAGGAGAGGGCCAGCTGCAGTAGAGGCCCCTGTAGTCCAAGAGGAACAGCCTCCAATACAAGAGGAACAACCTCCAGTACAAGAGGAACAACCTCCAATACAAGAGGAACAGCCTCCAGTACAAGAGGAACAGCCTCCAGCTCCAGAGGATCAGCCTCAAGTACATGAGGACCAGCCTCCCATAAATGAGGATCAGCCTCCTGTGGCAGCTCAAGTCGATGAACCATTCATTGCCCCTCATTCACCTCAACTTCAACCCTCCTCCTCCATGAACCTTGAAACTGAAATCCTATCCTTTTCTCCACAACCTCCAGTTCATGCATCATCATCCTTTGGTGGACCTTCTGTTCCACCAGAGTTGTACACCTTTTTGAATGATAAATTTGATGCTTTGAACACCTCTATTCAATATATGCCCGAAAATTTTGAGTTGAGGATTCAGAGGTTGGAGAATTCTGTGTCTGCCAGGTTCATTGAATAGAAAGCAGCCTCAGACCATGCCACCCAAAGATTCAATAGGCTCATTGGCACCTTGGCAGATGCTTCAGTGGACCTTAAAGAACATCAAGAGAAATTGGAGACAGTTCTTAAGGGAATTTTGGCCAATTCCCAAGCTGATGTCTTCAACACAAAGGAGACACTTTCTCAGATAAGTAAGACAAGACTGTCTTTTGCCCACTTGGTGGATGACTTGGAGAGCATGAAGAATCTCTCTGCTCACATTGATGAAGAGATGTCTGCACTTAAGAGAGAATTCAAGGTTTTGAATAGGCCTGGTTGGTTAGCTGGATCTTCTTCCTCTTCACAGCCAGTGTCTAATGAGTTCAGTGCACTTCAAGCTTCAATGTCAGAGAATTCAGAGAGGATGGAACATCTTCTACATACAAGACTCTCAACTATCCAAGCTCAAATGAAGTTTAGTCTAACTTCCATGGAAAAGAGATTAACGGATATTGAGACAATTTTGTTACCCATTCCTCCTCCTCCTCCTCCCCAATAATGTAATTTCTTTTGATGATGTCAAAGGGGGAGAAGATAGCAAGATTGTAATGCTCACATCTTTAATGAAATGAATAGAAATATTTGTGCCTTCAATGTGTCTGAAAAATGTTTTGAATCAATGTGAATGTAAATCTTTTGAATAAATGTGAATGTGATGAATGCTTGTCAAGCTGCTTGACCTTTGTGTGAGAATAGCTTATCTTTAGTAACATTGTGTATTTCATGTGTGCTACTTTCAAATGTCACTAAAAAATGTTCAAAGGTCCTTGACAAATATGAATAGAAGGAAATGAAAATGCTTAAAATCACACTTCATTGAAACTTTCCACTTCCATATGAATTTAATGTTGCCATCATCAAAAAGGGGGAGATTGTTGGGTTGAGTGTGAATATAATACATTTCTCCTCACATTTTGATGATGACAAGTTGTGATCTTAATGCATAACTATTGAAACATGTGAAATGCATCACACCTGGAATTACAATATTCAAAAAGCATGTTTCCAAGCACATTTATCATTTATATTCATGATAATATATTTAACTAATGATTTATGTGTTATTTTATCAGGGACAATCATTTATTACAAGGGCAGTGTCGACACACCCCATGATGGTGTCGACACAATGTTCCAAGCCCTAAGCCAAAATATGATGAATTGGTCCACTAGTGTCGACACTAGACCAGGGCAGGTCGACACTAGAGACAGATCCCAAAGAAATATGTTAACAGGCCTTCATCTCAGGTCGACACTAAATCAGATAGTGTCGACACTAGAGAGCCTTTCCAGAAGGTTTGTTGTTCAGATAGCCAAAGAAGGTCGACACCAAATGCAGGCAGGTCGACACTAGATGGCTCTCCCAGAAGGCCTGTTGTTCAGATAGCCAAAGCAGGTCGACACGAGATGAGATCAGGTCGACACTAGAGAGCCTTCCCAGAAGGGCTGCTTTACTGTCTGGGACATGAGGTCGACACTGAATCATCTCAGGTCGACACTAGAGTCCTCTCCCAGGGAATTGAGTTGCTAGTCTGGGACAGTGTGTCGACACACCTCATGGGCAGGTCGACACACTCCAGAATCTCTGTGACTTAAACTTTGTCCTGGACACGTGGCACCCTAGGGAGATGTTGGATCAATCTTGGATCTTGTGCCCACGTACCCCAAGGGTGTCTTTGGGATATTTAGGGTATAAATACCCTCCTTTTGGGCATCCATCCAAGAAGAACCTTCTTAGAGCCTCCAGAAACTGGTTGTTGGCGGCAAGAAGAGTTCATCTCCCTGCTCCTGCTTTCGTGGTGCCTCCTGAAGCCATTTCTCATCTGTTCAAGTGTGAGAAGTGAAGATTGATCGTTGAAGAAGCATCTCAAGGAGGCAGAGCAAGTAGAAGCCGACTTCTGTGGAGAATTCAGGAAGATCCTCAAGATCAGATTGCAGAGCATCGTCCAGGAGCTTCCAGAGATTAAAGCACTTCACAATTCGATCTTCTACAAGGGAGTACATCTGAAGAGAAAAGCTATCAGTACAATTTTCATTCCATTTTCTCTTCTGAGTAATTCTGAGATTGTGCATGGGTTGTTGCATAAGTCTCATGAATCCACTCTTGTTGGACTAGATCCGTTGCTAGAGGATCTGAGTCTTGTGCTCTTTCTAGCAAGTTGTTTGTGAGCCGTCGAGCTCAGTGGTTCTTGAGTGGTCGTACTCAAGGTGTTGTTGAGCAGTCTTGCTCAGGGTCTAGAGTAGTCTTGCTCTAGAAGTCGTGTGAGTTGTAAACTCAAGGGTTGGAGTTGTCAGGCTCCAGTGGGTGTGTTGTTACCCAGGTTGGTTAGTGAATCCTCACCGTGTGAGGGGTGGATGTAGGAATCACATGGGTGATTTCCAAACCACCTAAAAATCTCTGTGCATTGATCTGATTGTGGTTTGAACTTATCCTTCGTTAGATGCATGCATAGGATCGTTTAATTTCATCTAATCAATCTGTTCACACACACTTCGTTTGCACAACTCACTCAATTTATCTTCAGATATGTGAAATCTGTTTTTCAATTCGCCTCTGATTCAAGAGTTGTTAAAATTGGTTAAGCTTCCGCATTAGTAGGCCTAGATCTATTCAACCCCCCTTCTAGATCTTGTCCTCATCTTTTATCGATCCTTCACTCTTAAGATCTCCTCCACCAAGGAATAACCTTAACTCTCAGAGAGTTATATGAATATATATTCCCTTGAAAAGGGTAATAAGGTATGATGAGGTTGATGAGTATGAAGGATACGAAGATAGACAACAAGGATTTTATTTATCACATAAAATTTCTATTACAAAACTCCATAATCAGCCTTACAAGATTACATTGATTAGAAAAACTTACCAAGTTTTGACATACTATAACAACTAAACTCAAGTATTTCTCACTATACTCAAGTCCTATTGACTTATACATAAAAATTACTTCTAATAACTTCAATCAATTCTCCTTATGGTTTAAGGTCATCCTGGACTCTTGTCTTTGTCCTGAGGTGGCATGGACAATTGGAGATCCGGTGCTGTAAACTACCACACCTCAAACATGCTCCTAATCTCCACAACCAGTTTTCTTTGACATGGCCTGGTTTGTGACAACACGCACAAGCTTCATTGGGTTGTGCCTTAATGTTCGCTTGCTTGTTGGCCTTCTTGGTCTTTTTGTTCTCTTTACTCCGTTTCATCCTCTGTTTGCCAGCTGTTTTTCTATTATTGGGGAGAACTGTCTGAAGGATCGAGGACAAGGATGGATAAGATCTAGAAGGGGGGGGGATGAATAGATCTATGCCACTCTATGCGGAAGCTTAAGCAATTTAAAAATACTTTGAGAATCAGAGGCAATTTTAACAGTGAAAAACACAGATCTGATGAGATGTTAAGTGAGTTGATCAAATAGATGAGAAACCAGTTGATTAAGTGAATCTTAAATGATCCTATGCAAGCATCTAACGGATAATAGAATCAAACCACAAATAGACAAGTGCACAGAGATTTTTAGGTGGTTCGGAAATCACCCATGTGATTCCTACATCCACCCCTCACACCCAGTGAGGATTCACTAAACAACTTGGTAACACACCCACTGGAGCCAGACAACTCCAACACCTGAGCTTACAACTCACACAACTCTAGAGTAAGACTACTCTAGATCCCTGAGCAAGACTGCTCAACAAACACTTGAGTTCGACGACTCAAACTGAGCACAGTGGCTCACAAACAACTTTGCTAGACACCAACACAAGACATAGATCTTCTAGCAGCAGATCATGTCGAACATGAGAACATTCATGAGAATTATGCAGAAGCACTTGCACAATCTCAAAATGTCTCAGAAGAACAGAAGTACAATGAGGATTGTATGAAAAGACTTTGTTCTTCAGTGTACTCCCTTGTAGAAGCTCAGATTGGGAAGAGGCTTGGATTCTTGAAGTCCCAAGCGATGCTCTGCACTTTTGAACTTGGGGATCTTCCTTGAAATCTTCTCCAACGGATGCTTCTACTTGATCTGCTTCCTTGAGGCGCTTCAAATGCTTCTTCAACGATCACACCCCAATTCTCACAATCGAATTGATGAGAATTGGTCTTCAGAAGACACCAGGAGAGCAGAGGAGGGAGATGAACTCTTCTCGCCGCCAAAGGGAACTTTCTGGAGGCTCCAAGAGTTCGTTGGGTCTCTTGATGTGATGGATAGCCAATTGGGGGCCTTTTATACCCAAAAGATTCCAAAGATACCCTTTAGGTACAAGGGCACACGATCCTAGGTTGATACACCATCGCCCTAGGCTGACACGTGGCAATCATCCATCTTAAGTTGGAATATTTCCGTAGTGTGTCGACCTGCCCTGGTGGTGGTGTCGACACACTGTCCCAAATCTGACAACAGGCTGTTCTGGGAACGAGGTCCAGTGTCGACCTGCTCTCATATTGCGTCGACCTGCTGTCCCATTCTGCAAACAGGCTGTTCTGGGAATTGATCCAGTGTCGACCTGCCCTGGTGGTGGTGTCGACCTGCTGTCCCAATTCTGAAAACAGGTTGTTCTGGGAGCGAGGTCCAGTGTCGACCTGCCCTTATACTGTGTCGACCTGGGTAGACTAATTCCTGGAATCTGCAACTCGTGTCGACCTGCTCTTTGACTAGTGTCGACACAGTCTTAGCATTTCTTCATCTTTTTGCCTTTGAGTCTGAGGTGTTGTGTCGACACCATTGTGGGGTGTGTCGACACCATCTTTGCAAAAAGTCTTTGTACCTGAAAATTAAACACTTATATCATTAGTAAAATATTTTATTATGAGTACAAATGATAAGTGTGCTTTGAAGCATGTTTTTTGAATATGTATTTCAGGTGAAATGTGTTTATCATGTTTCAATTAATTTGCATTCAAATCACATTTGTCATCATCAAAATAAGAGGGGAAATGATATGAAATTACACTCAACCCAACAATCTCCCCCTTTTTGATGATGGCAACATTAAATCCATATGACAATGAGGTTTTGATGAGATGTGATTTTAAGCAATTTTTGGTTATTCAAAGTCCTTATTTTTCTTTTGTGTTCATGCTTGTCAAAGACCTTTAAATAAAAACTCAGTCACAATTGATGGTTGTACTTCACAAGTACAATGTTACTTGAAGTAAGTTAGTTGCTTGTGCATAGAGAAGGTCAAGCAACTTGACAAGCATTCATACATTCACATTCACATAACAATGTTCAATCACATTGAATTGAAGACACAAATGAGAAATTCATTCAAGCTAAGCAAAAAGCATTTCACTTCATTCAAGAGAAACATTACAATCTTTCCAAAAAGATTACAATCATTTCTTGTTCTCTTTCTTTCTTCTCCCCCTTTGACATCATCAAAAGAAATACATTATGTAGAAGGTGGAGGAGGAGGAGGAACTAAGATTGTTTCTATATCAGACAGTCTTTTCTCCATGAAAGTCAAGCTGGACTTGATTTGATCTTGAATGGTTGTGAGTTTTGTGTGCAAGAAATGTTCCATTCTATCTGAATTTTCTATCAAAGTAGCTTGAATTCTGGCTAGATCAGCTGATATGGGTTGTGAAGAGGAAGATGATCCAGCTGACCAACCAGGCCTTTGCATGATCTTGAATTCCTTTGTCAAATCAGTGATTTGGTTGTCAATGTGTGCATTGAAATTCCTCATGCTCTCCAAATCATCCACAAAATGAGCAAAAGACAGTCTAGTGCTGGTGATCTCATGTAATGTCTGCTTGGTGTTGAAGACATCAGCTTGGGAATTTGCCAAAATTCCCTGAAGAACTGTCTCCAACTTTTGCTGGTGCTCCTTCAGCTGAATTGAAGCATCTGCCATTGTACCAATTAATCTGTTGAATCTTTGAGCTGCATAGTCTGAGGCAGCTTTTTGCTCTATGAACTTGGCAGACACAGTGTTCTCCAACCGTTGAATCCTCAACTCAAAAGCTTGTGACATGGTTTGAATAGAGGTGTTCAAGGTTCAAATTTGTCATTTAAAAAAGAGAACAACTCTGGTGGAACAGAAGGTCCACCAGAGGATGTGGATGCTTGAAATGTGGGTTGTGGAGAGGAATGTTGAAACTGAGGTGAGAGTGGGGCATGAAATGGAATGTCACCTTCAGTTGAGACTTGAGGCTGATCCTCATTCAAAGGAGGCTGATCCTCTTGACCTTGGGGCTGGTCCCCTTGAGCTTGAGGCTGTTCCTCTTGACCCTGGGGCTGGTCCCCTTGACCTTGAGGCTGTTCCTCTTCACCCTGGGGCTGGTCCCCTTGATCTTGAGGCTGTTCCTCTTCAGCTTGAGGGGCCTCAACTACAACTGGCCCTCTCCTAACTTGAGTACCCTCCAGTCTAAATCCCATGAATTTCTGAATATTCTTAAAGGTGTAGATGTTGGATTTAGGGATAGACTGGGATTTCTCATTATCTAAAGGCACACCAAAGTGCTGGAACACTGAAGTCAGGTGTGCAGCATATGGAAGAGATCTCTTGAGGTCTTTCCTGGTTGTTTCAGATATGATTTGATACAATATTACATGGAGATTGATTTTGATGTCTTTTACCATGCAATAGAGAATGAACCTCTGAATATCTGTTAGCCTGTCCCTTCCACCACCTTGAGGGGTAATTATGTGGTCAACATATGGTGGATGACCCTCAACACAGGGGGAAATGTGTTTGTGTTGAATTTGGTGACAAAGGTTTGTTTGGGATCAGATCTATCAGCAGGAAGGCCTGTCATGATGGTATAGGCTTCATGAAGATCAAATTCGAAATTGTGATAATCTGCCCCTTCATCTGGTACTTTGAAAATTGAGGCAGCTATGTCTGTGGGCAAGTCAATAGCAATCCCCTTAACCTTTGACTGAAACCCTTCATCTGTGCATTTCAAGTTCTTGTAGAATTCCCTAACAAGTCTTGGATAGATAATTTGAAATTCAGAAATAAAGAGTAACCAAGACTGAAAAGAGAAGTAGGTCTGAATTTCTGGAAAGGTATTTGCTAGCTGAATATCTGTCAAATCCACTTTTCTGGGCTTCAGAATTAGCTTGGCTTCACTAATGGTGTCTTGAGACTTGGAAGACTCAGACGAAGATGATGAAGATGACTCTGTAGAATCTCCAGAAGAGGAGCCCGGATTCTCAGGTCTAGAAACCCTACCTCTGCCCGAAGAAGAGGGTCTACCTCTCTTGGCTGCTGGCTGAGGTGCAGAGGAGGACCCTGGTTGCTCTGCAGGGTCATTGCGCCTTTTGGTTCTTCTTTCGAATTGAGGAACATCATCCTCTGCCGGAACTGGCCTAGATGAGGCCTGAGATCTTGCTCCACGGCGAGGACCCATTTTTCTCACCATGGTTGCAAGAAAGGAGTGGAATCGGGAGTTGATGAAGGAGAAGAGAGATGATTGAGAAAGGTATGTGATTGAGAGAGAAGATGTGGAATTTCTTGCCGGAAATGAGAGAAGAAGACCGTCGGGTCGACCTGATGCCTAAAAAAGGGTTTGCAGTGGTGCAATACCCCGCAGGAACAACAAGGCTTATCCGGAACCCACGTTTAAAAAGGTCTGGCAAGGGGGCAGTGTCGACACTGGAAGACTGTAGTGTCGACCTGACCTAGGGTGTGTGTCGACACGGGATAGGATGGTGTCGACCTGGCCTTGAAGAAAAAATTGAATTTTTGTGAGATTTTTGAGAAATTTTTGGGACTTCTTTAAAAAGATAATCAATGAGAGAAATAGTCATTTCAAGGATTTTTAAGAGACTTAAAAATTCATTTGCTATATTTTGCAAGAAATTCATCACAATTCAAGTTTTAAACAATTTCCAATAGGATATGAGCATTCAAAGATTTGAGTCACTGAAATGATGATTTGAGGGATATAATATATCTAACAATCAACTATAAGCTACCATATTTCTCAATGTTAAAGAAATAAAGATATCCTCTAGACTGAATGCACTTGTTTTGAAAATAAAACACAATCTTAAGAACAACTTGATGATAAATGAAAATGATTCTTTCTAAACAAAACTCCATTAACACACATATTTTGTTTTTGTAATAGACTATCAAATGATATAAATCTTTTTCACTCAAGTACTAGTGCTTTTTACACACCATAGTCCCTGGATACTTAGGATTTATGCATTGTCAAGTCTCAAAGGGGTAAATAATGACCTTTTGACATGAAAATATACGTTTTGTAGACGCCAATATTTCCAGTTACTCAGTCATTATCAAAAAGTATAGCACATTTTTGCTGTATTTTGAATTTATTTTTGAATTTTTTATCCCCTTTGAACAGAGATAACATTAGTGCCTCATGACATGCATGGCACTTCATTCATTGTGAAGGTGTGCAGTTTCTCAGCACAAATGTCATTGCTCTGTGGAATTTTCAAATTTTTGAGAGTTTTGTAAGATAGAAATCAATTTTATCCAACATCAGTTGCAAACAAAGAGTTGTTTTAATTTCAAGACACAAGTTGTTTTCAATCTTGGAAGAGTTCTGAATTTCTGTGGGTTGAAAAATATAGTTGACAGTTGATTAGTAAAAAATATGATAGATCACTCAAAGGATCATTTGGAGACTGTAGATATCTGAATGATGACATCATGCAGGAAATTGATGAAATGCAAGAAAAGTTATGAATTTTGCAAAAGTCATGACTTGAATTTTCTAGCTCCCCCTGAGATGATGATTTCAATCATTTCCTATCAAAATAAAGAGATGCAAGTTTGTTGAAATCAAGAAAGATAATTTTCTTTTAACAATAAAAGCTCCCCCTCAGCAATTGCATATTCATTTCTTAGTACTTGGCGGAGACATATACTCTCGCATAGTGAAAGTGTCCAGACAAGCATAACTTGTCCTTCTCCAAGTCACCATTTGATATACCAAGAAATTTCAACACAATAAGAGTTGAAGAATTTATTGTCCAAAGGAAATGGAAGTGGAATTGAGAGAGATATGGACAATGTGACTGAAGGAAGCAAAGGGTTATGATATGAAAAGAACTCCCCCTTAAACAGTGCATAACACTCAACCCAAACTTAAAGAGAGATCAAGAATGTGGACATTTACAAAGACCAAGTTCTCTCCTCAAGGATGAAAATCTGTTTTCAGGAAGGGGTTTAGTGAAAATGTCTGCAACTTGTTTTTCAGTTTCAATGAAATGGAGTTCAAAGGACTTCTTTGCAACCTCATCTCTCAAGAAATGATGCCTAATCTCAATATGCTTGGTTCTAGAATGCTGAATGGGGTTCTTAGACAGATTTATTGCACTTGTGTTATCACATAGGATGGGTACACAACCTAAATCTTGGTTGTAATCGAGAAGTTGATGTTTCACCCAGAGAATCTGAGTTCCACATCTACCTGCTGCAACATATTCAGCCTCTGCAGTTGACAGTGCAACTGAATGTTGCTTCTTGGAAGCCCAAGAAATAAGGCACCCACCTAGAATAAACACAAGCCACTTGTGCTTTTTCTATCTAATTTACACCCAGCATAGTCAGCATCACAATAGGCAATCAAATCTAGCTTGCAATTAACAGGATACCAAATTCCTAAATCACATGTTCCAACAAGATATTTGAAAATTCTCTTAACAGCTAACATGTGACTTTCCTTAGGATTAGACTGAAATCTAGCACACAAACACACACTAAACTGAATATCTGGTCTAGAAGTTGTAAGATAGAGTAGAGAGCCAATCATACCTCTGTAGGTCTTTGGTCTACTGACTTACCATTTGAGTCTTCTTCTAGCTTAGCATTTATAGCAATAGGTGTGCTTGAATGCTTGAGGTTCTGAAAGTCAAACCTTTTGAGTAGTTCCTTGACATACTTGGCTTGACTGATGAAGATCCCTTCAGATGTTTGGTTAACCTGCAATCCCAAGAAAAATGTTAAATCTCCCATTAGACTCATTTCAAATTCATTCTTCATTTGATTTGAAAATTCAGTGCATAGCCCTTTATTGGTGGAGCCAAATATTATGTCATCAACATAAATTTGGACCACATTTTTCAAGTAAAAAGGTACTCAAACGGTCATACCAAGCTCTTGGACTTGCTTAAGACCATAGAGAGCCTTATTAAGCTTGAAAACAGGTTAGGAGGTTTTTCATTTTCAAATCCAGGAGGTTGTTCAACAAAACCATTTTCCTTAATATATCCATTTAAAAATACACTTTTGACATCCATTTGATAAACTTTGAAATTCATGATGATGCAAAAAGTAAGGAAATTCTAACTGCTTCTAGTCTAGCTACAGGGGCATATGATTCTGAAAAATCAATTCCAAATTCTTGATTGTACCCCTTTACAACTAGCCTAGCTTTATTTCTAATGACTTGACCATTTTCATTCAACTTATTTCTGAAAACCCACTAAGTGCCAATGACTGTTTGGTCACTAGGTCTAGGTACTAATTCACATACTTGATTTCTTTCAAATTGATGAAGTTCATCATGCATGGCATTAATCCAATTTGAACTTGACAAGGCTTCATCAATGACTTTGGTTCAATTTGGGAAAGAGCTAGTGGGTCTTCTTAAATATCATGCAGGAATGAAGATCTAGTCCTAACTCTATCATTACTTGCCAACCACATTGTCTAATGGGTGATCTTTCAAGAAATCTATGTTCAGAAATTACCTGTTGAGAAGTACCCACTTCGGGGACAATATTACCTGAACACTTGAAGATGGGGTGTTCAGGTTCTCTTCAATGTTTCAAACTCCTCAACGGTTCGGGAAGAGTCCACAACAAATTCATCCTCTTCAGTGTCTTGTCTTTCCTGCAAGATTAGAATTATCAGTGAAAAAGAATTTTCATCAAAGATAACATGTGGAGATTCTTCAACAGTTTTAGATTTAAGAATGTACACTTGAAAGCCCTTGACACCTCAGAATAGCCAAGGAAGATAGCTTCCTTGCTTTTAGCATCAAATTGTCAGGTTTTCTTTGTTATTGTTGTGTACAAAGCATTTGCACCCAAAAGTTTTAAAATAAGATACAGTTGGCTTTGTTGTTTTTCAATAATTCATAGGGGGTTTTGCTGATTTTTTGGTCTGATCAATGCTCTATTTAGAATGTGATGGGTGTTTTACAGCTTCAGCCCAAAAGGATTGGGCAAATTACTTCCTAAGAGCATGGATCTAGCCATTTCCACAAGAGTTCTAATTCTTTCTTTCCACAACTCCATTTGTTCTGGAGTTCTGGTGAAGAAACTTGTGGAATATTTGAAATTCAGCACATAAATCAGAAAGGATGTGTTTCTCAAATTCACCCCCATGATCAGTCAAAATATTTTGATTTTTATGGATAAGTTGTTAAGACAGTGGTACAAAAGTTCCTGAATCAAGACAAGTATCACTTTTGTGGGACAAAAAAATAACCCAGTAAATCTAGTAAAATTATCAATGATTACAAACCCATATCTTTTGCCACTTAGACTTAGAATTCTTGTAGGGCCAAAAAGGTCCATGTGAAGTAATTCTAGTGGCTTAGATGTGAGTCACTCATTGAAGTTTTTAAAAGATTTTCTTGTTTGTTTCCTTTAGCACAAATCCCACAACTTGATTTTCAACTTTAGAGAAGGATTCAGGAAGACCTAAACCAAATTCAATCTTAAAACTTATTCATTGTTCTGAACTTGCATGGCCAAGTCTTTGTGCCCCAAGTCCATGCAATTCATCTTTATTTGCAACAAAGCAAAGATTTTCAGAAAAAGTTTTTATTTAGGTTGATCATGTAGACATTGTTTTGCCCTTTTCCAAAAAATTTGATTTTATTAGTTGATGAGTCAATTATCTTACAGAAATCAGATTCAAACACAACTTTGTGACCTTTGTCACATAGTTGGCTGATACTGAGCAAATTATAATCAAGACCATTAACTAGTAAAACATTATCTACAGAGTTGAGGAAGTTTGACCAACCTTACCAGATCCTATGATCTTTCCTTTATTTTTACCTCCAAAAGTCACTGACTCTCCCTCCTTTTCAATCAGGATGAGAATTGGCTCTGTCTCTCGTCATGTGTCGTGAACACCCACTGTCAAGAAACCACACATTGGTGTTGGGTGCACGACCTTCCTGCACAATAGATCAGTGGAGAGAAGATTTTGGTACCCAAACAGAGTTGGGACCATCAGAATGTGTTTGAACATGTTAGTAAATCTTTCTCACCCCAATTTGACTTGTTTTTGATTTTTGTTTTGTTTCATTGGTGTTTTAGTCTTTTTCTGTTTGTTCTTTTCCTTAGAATGAAAGCACCAATATTTTTGTTTTTAGTGCGGAGGGGAGTTTTCATTGAGCATAGGAGTTTAGATGAGGAGTGGAATCCGTGGATTTTGTTGGTACATCAAAAGGTTTGGGGGAAAGAATTGTGGATGATACCAACAAGGTTGTCATACCATTGGCTCCAAGGATTGGTCCAATCATCTTGAAATGTTGTCTTGGAGGTCCAAGGTTTTTTATAAATGATTTCCTTTGACTTTTTCTTGTTTTTCAAATTTTTATTTGAATTTTTGTTTGAGTTGTTTGTAGCTTTGATGTTGAGCAGGTCGGCCTCTCCATGAATGTGTCGACCTGTCAGGAGACTGTGTCGACCTGGTTGTTCTTTTGTTTTGATTTGTTTTGTGTTTTGTTTAATGTTTGTTCTGATGTTTGCTTGATTTCTGTGTTCTCAAGATTAGGACCTTTGACAAATTTAATTAATGGTGCTTTGCCCTTTTTCTCACCAGAATTTGTCTTTTCTTTGGTTTTTGTTGTTGAATCCTAATCCATGAGAAGTTGTTGTCATGTTTGTTCTAGCAGTGCCTCCAAGTTATCTTTACCTTTGTGAAGGTTTTGGATAACTTCATCCCTTTCTTTTAGCTGGTTTTGAAGAGTTTAATTTCTTCCAATCTTTTGTTGTTTTTCTTGTTTTTCAATTTTCAGCTTTTCAGATAAGTCTTTGAATTCTTGGGTGGCCTTTTGAGAGGCAAGCTTTAGATCATCAATTAGGTCATGAGATTTTCTTTTTCTTCATTTAATTCTGTTATCTCATTTTCAAGCTCACAAATTCTGTTGTTTGACGATTGGTTATGATAAAGGTTTTCAATTTTCTTTTCTAATTTCAGAATATTTTCAACTAATTCAGAATAAACATCTGCCAATCGTCAACAGTGAAATCTTCAAAAGAGGTGTTTACCTTTTCTTCAGAATTGTTGGCCATGAAGCAGATTTCCTCACTCTCAGAGCTTGAGGATTTTGTTTCTTTCTTCTTCACTTGAATCTTCATCAGACCAAGTGGCTACCATGGCCTTGGCTTCTTGAACTTCTGGGAACTTCTTGTGCCTTTCTTTCTTGTTCTCAGGACACTCTCCCTTCATGTGTCCTGGCTTATTACCCTGTAACAAATGACAGTTTCGTCAGATTTTTGATTCTTGTTGAAATTAGAAGAGGAAGTGTTTCTTTTACCTAAGGAAAACTTCTTTTTCCCAGACATTTTTCCTTTTCTATATTTCAAGAATTTCTGATTGCTGGTCATGAGGCAATTCATCCTCATTTGACTCAGACTCCTCAGAACTTGTCTTTTCTTGACTTTTGTCTTTGTTACTTGAAGAGGCCTTAAGTGCCATTAGCTTGGTCTTAATTATGTGTTCTTCATTTCTTTTCAAATTGATTTCATATGTCATTAAGGATCCTATCAATTCATCCAAAGAAATTTTGGACAAATCTTTAGAATCTTCATGACAGTGGCCTTTGTGTGCCAAATAGAAGAGAGTGAACATAAGATTTTTCCTTACCAAGTCTGCATCTGTGTAGTCCTTACCTAAGGCCTTGAGTCCATTGACATAACCATGAACCTGGCAAAAATTTCAGAAATTGTTTCATTAGACTTCATCATAAACAATTCATACTCTGAAACAAGAATTTTGCCTTAGTTTCCTTCACTTGTGATGTTCCTCATAAAGTAATTCGAGCTTATCCCACATCTCTTTGGCAGATTTGCACTGAGATTCTCGAATACTCTTTGGGATGAACAGCACATTGAATCATGTTCATGGCACTATAATTCAATGTGGCTTTCTTATTTGTTCCCTAGTCCAGGTTTCTTTCTTCCCTGGTTTCATAGGACTAACCTCAACCACTTTCCAAATTTCATAGTTCTGGGCTCTAAGAAAGACTTGCATTCTATTTTTCCAGTATGAATAGTCTGTTCCATTAAGAATGGTGGCCTATTTATGGAATGCCCCTCAGCTATGAAACCTTTGGAATCCATTGACTTAAGAAGAAAGCACAGAAGGAATACTCAGCAAGCAAGCAAACAATCAAGCAATTAGACACACAATACCCAAAAACTACTCAAATCAAATCAGATCAAGTATAAACCTGCTCTGATACCAATTGAAGGATCGAGGACAAGGATGGATAAGATCTAAAAGGGGGGGGGGATGAATAGATCTATGCCACTCTATGCGGAAGCTAAGCAATTTAAAAATACTTTGAGAATCAGAGGCAATTTTACAGTTGAAAAACACAGATCTGATGAGATGTTAAGTGAGTTGATCAAATAGATGAGAAACCAGTTGATTAAGTGAATCTTAAACGATCCTATGCAAGCATCTAACAGATAATAGAATCAAACCACAAATAGACAAGTGCACAGAGATTTTTAGGTGGTTCGGAAATCACCCATGTGATTCCACATCCACCCTCACACCAGTGAGGATTCACTAAACAACTTGGGTAACACACCCACTGGAGCCAGACAAAATCCAACACCTGAGCTTACAACTCACACACTCTAGAGTAAGACTACTCTAGATCCCTAAGCAAGACTGCTCAACAAACACTTGAGTTCGACGACTCAAACTGAGCACAGTGGCTCACAAACAACTTTGCTAGACACCAACACAAGACAAGATCTTCTAGCAGCAGATCATGTCGAACATGAGAACATTCATGAGAATTATGCAGAAGCACTTGCACAATCTCAAAATTCTCAGAAGAACAGAAGTACAATGAGGATTGTATGAAAAGACTTTGTTCTTCAGTGTACTCCCTTGAAGCTCAGATTGGGAAAAGGCTTGGATTCTTGAAGTCCCAAGCGATGCTATGCACTTTTGAACTTGGGGATCTTCCTTGAAATCTTCTCCAAACGGATGCTTCTACTTGATCTCTTCCTTGAGGCGCTTTAAATGCTTCTTCAACGATCACACCCCAATTCTCACAATCGATTGATGAGAATTGGTCTTCAGAAGACACCAGGAGAGCAGAGGAGGGAGATGAACTCTTCGCGCCGCCAAAGGGAACTTCCTGGAGGCTCCAAGAGTTCGTTGGGTCTCTTAATGTGATGGATAGCCAATTGGGGGCCTTTTATACCCAAACGATTCCAAAGATACCCTTTAGGTACAAGGGCACACGATCCTAGGTTGATACACCATCGCCCTAGGCTGACACGTGGCAATCATCCATCTTAAGTTGGAATATTTCCGTAGTGTGTCGACCTGCCCTGGTGGTGGTGTCGACACACTGTCCCAAATATGACAACAGGTTGTTCTGGGAACGAGGTCCAGTGTCGACCTGCTCTCATATTGCGTCGACCTGCTGTCCCATTCTGCAAACAGGCTGTTCTGGGAATTGATCCAAGTCGACCTGCCCTGGGGTGGTGTCGACCTGCTGTCCCAATCTGAAAACAGGCTGTTCTGGGAGCGAGGTCCAGTGTCGACCTGCCCTTATACTGTGTCGACCAGGGTAGACTAATTCCTGGAATCGCAACTCGTGTCGACCTGCTCTTTGACTAGTGTCGACACAAGTCTTAGCATTTCTTCATCTTTGCCTTTGAGTCTGAGGTGGTGTGTCGACACCATTGTGGGGGTGTCGACACCATCTTTGCAAAAAGTCTTTGTACCTAAAATTAAACACTTATATCATTAGTAAAATATGTTATTATGAGTACAAATGATAAGTGTGTTTGAAGCATATTTTTTGAATATGTATTTCAGTGAAATGTGTTTATCAGTTTCAATTAATTTGCATTCAAATCACATTTGTCATCATCAAAATAAGAGGGGAAATGATATGAAATTACACTCAACCCAACTGTCTTCTTCCGTGTAGACATTGTAATACTGACTGTTTCTTGGGAATTTGTACTACTAATATTCTTATGCAGTTCCATTTTCCTTTGATTATCGATTGAAACTACCCTCTCTAAGGACTGAGCAAGGTTGTCCATCGCATGTTGAACGCTCTCCAATGTGTTTTTCTCCCGTCACGCTGGTTGAGCACAAATTAAGTTTAGTTAATCAATCATTAATTTAAAACTCAACCTTTCTAATTCATGCTATTAATACAACTGTCATTATATATATATCTAGTTATTTGATACATTAATCTCCGTGACTAAATGATGTGTCTTTCCTTATAGGACTTTAGGATGTGACTGATGATTGATGTTATGTTCTTGTTTTTGATACGTCAAGCAAAATGTAATAAATATCTATACAAGTTTTTTTTAATTTCATAAGAAAAATCATATGATCAAAGACTCTTTTTTTTATTGCATTAACTCTGGTTACTTCATAGGTAGACTTACAAGTATACAAGTAATACTGAGTGAGCTACAGAAGTTTGGTGATGCCTATGATTCAACTATATTCAAAGGATAAATCAATGCTTGACAGGTTTCTATAGTGCGGAAGTTCGAAGTATCGCCTTAGGTTGATAATACATGGAAATCAGGTTGACACTAATATACTACAAGATCAACTCTACGTGATGGACAGTTAGTCAAAAACTGCAATCACTTGATTGAGGTCAACTCTAGAAAACATGGAGTTGATTTTTCTAAAACTTTCCTACTGACCCAAGTCAAATTGTCTGTGCAAGTTGACACACCATGTTACTTGATCAGTTGAAGCAAAACTTTGGGATTTAACTCAATTTAAAGATATTTGATACTTGTATTATAGTTGGAAGAAACATTTGATGAGATCAAGCCTAAAAGAAATGCAATTGGGATTTTAAGGAGTCATCTGACTAGAGCCAAACTCTAGTGCAGAGTATTTACATATTCTTGCATTTCTTCAAAGATTTCCCTAGTTGGATATTTTCATATTTCCTTTCTTCACTAATTTGTTTGGTTGTCTACTCTAGTAAAGGTAAACATATTCAATTTTACATTGTGTATATATGATTTGTGAAATTTAAAACAATCTCGAGATCTTAAGTCGTCAATTGTATGAATGTTTCCTATATTTGAGTTATTAAAGAGCTTCACTTGATTTAGTGAGGAATGGAGGTAGGTTTCCACACAGGAATTGAACTGCCTTAGAAATTTTGCTTGCTTTATAAGGTTTGATGTACACCGACTACATTGTTTCATTTGATTTGATCATAGTTTTGACCTCTTAAGTATAAATTGATCCATATTTATTCACCCATCTCTAGACATTCATTTTATACACAACATAATCTATATCCAAACTTAATTTTCTAGCTTAACCTCAGGCTTTCTACCCATCCTCATAGGTCACTATAGGATGTTGAAGACCAATAACTATTTGAATCCTCAACCGATGCTCTGATACCATTCTGTCACGTCACGTCATATAATATAACTATAAATTCTGAAACATGAACGAATGAGGAATCAAGAGTAAAACCTAAACTAATTGAGTAGAAAATTGCTTGGTAGCTCTACTAAATAAAAATTTAATAACAGTCATTCTATGAATATTACAAGGTTTCCAATTTACAATCTCAAAGTAAAATGCTGCCAAGGTTGGTCTCTCCACACACAAATCCCGATGTCCGGCATTCTAGAACTGTAAATGTAACGTCGCTTATTTTCGGATCCTTTTTGGATCATGTGTGTTGTGGTTGTGATGGCTGTTGTAAGGCCAGTGTGGTGTAGACGCGTGGTGTGTGTAGGTGTGGTGCAGGTTAGGTCCCGAAATGAAATAGGACCTGCTGCAGTTTGAGTAGGAGTTGGCGGCCAAGGGTGGTCGTTGACTTGTTGGCGTCCAGGTAAGTGGCCGTTGACTGCATGATCTTGGCGGCATTAGATGTGGACGTTTAGAGTGGCGGTTGTCTTTGGCGGCAGAGGGGTTGACGCCAACCTGAGAATTCTGCAGGTTATAGGGTCACCGAGAGCAGGTTTCCCACCTGTCTCTCTCTTCCCCTTGCCCTAGCTTCGCGTCCCCGTGTTTCTAAAGCTTCCAGCAGGTACTGAAGGGCGGTTGGAGGATCGTGGAGCGTGTGGCGTTGTCGAATCGGACGAGGAAACGCCGTGGCGTGGTGCAATTCCCGTGGGAGCTCGCGGAGGGTTCGGTGTGAACCGGGAGAATTCGGAGGGTTTGAGCGTGTTCTGAGGTAGGGAACGACCCTTGTAGTTCTTATAGGTTGTAATAGAAATTAGAAAGCATGAAACTGCATGAAAATGGCAACTTCGGGTCATGGTATCATGCGGGGTTCTAAGGGTGGTTTGATGGAATTTAATGGTTAATTCATGTAGTTTAAATCTTAAATGATGCATGTTTGGCTTGGAAAATAGTTTCCTCATGTTTTCTCGTTGCTTTGATGATTGTAAAACCTGTAGAATCAGTTTAGGGTTTCTGCAGGAACTGGGGTTGAAGAGCTTAGCCTCAACATCGATTGACGCCAGGTTCATCAGCCGGGATATAGACAGCCAGATCCATTGCCGTCTACTTCCTATAAGCGGCAGTCGATGTTGCCGCCAACTTGTGCTTGTAACCATGTAGTGTGGTTTACGTAGCTTTTCTGGTTATGAATATTACGTGTTTGTGTGTGCATGGCGATGACCGGTGTGAGTCAGTGCATTTGATATGCTCTTGGAGCATATTGCTCATGTAATGGGCATGTTTTACGTGAATGATGTGTGATGTATGTAATTGCTTTACGCAGTATGCGTGGTGCATTGGCACCCGTGGCACTCTTGGAGTGCATTGTCCATGTGTTGGACATGTGGTTTACGTGGAAGACGTGTGGTACACCAACCAGGGTGTAATATACACGTGTTGTTTACGTGGTTTGAGTGTGTGTATACTACACACTTTGTTGTAATGTAATTCTTATGATTTGTCGTAGTAACTGGGCAGTGAGGTTCCTATGTGAGCCTAGCCATGACCTTGTGGTGTTTGGGCAGTGAAGGTCCACACCGACCTAGCCCTGGTCCGTTGTTGTCTTTCGAATAATATTATATGGATTTATGTATTAAGTGGTGTGTGTGTGTTGCCACGGAGGTCATGAGGTGACCAATGATAGGCAAGTTTGTGGTTCTTTATGTGTTGGTTTGGGGTCACACGGTGACCGATGTTAAGCTAATCCTAACACTTGTATATTGTGAATTATAAGTAAAGTTATATGGTTAGTATCGTGGTTTGAGCTTGCCGAGTGTGGTGGTCCGGCGCCTATTCCGGAATGCCTCTCTAGTCGGGTACCCCAGGTTCTTTGTGAGCCAGGCACGTGTGTTTGTTGTGCTCGAGGTTTTGTCCCGGTACTTGTGTTGTACCGTTGAGGTCTGTGTCGTCTTCCTGGACACCCTCACTCCTGTGCTTGAGTTGTACGTCCGGCTGAGGGAAAGACGACAGTAGGGCAGCGGCTTGTGTTTGTGGGTGTGTAGTCGCTTGTAGCGCGCTCGTAGTTGGGGGTACGGACACCAGTAGTCGACACTGGTCCTCAGCTAGTCCTGTTTTCCAGTGCCTCACTTTAGGGTGCTCCGGCCAGAGACTCTAGAGATGCCAGGCATGGGCCTGCAGTTGTGTGTCTGCAGGTGTGGTGTTGGTTGGTCTCCACAGTTATTTGACTTGTTCTCGTGGAGCGGCAGTTGGACCTTTCGTCCATGACTGCGAGGCTGAGAGGTTGTTCTTGTGTTGTGTTGTCCGGGTTGGATACTGGCCTGATCAGCTAGTAGTTTGTTCCCGTGTGGTGGCATTGTTCTTTCTGACTCGTGCTTTGCCACTAGTTGTAGTTCGAGAGTTTGTAGTTCGTGAGTTTGTGACTCGTGGTCGAGGTTTGACCTTTTCGAGGTGTGCCCTGGTGTTGGCACAGTTGTGACTGAGTTGTGGTTTGTGTAACTTGCCGGTTGAGGCTTTACTTGTAATATTGTGCTTAAATAAAGGTATAATATAATTATGGTTCAGTGTGGTGTTTATCACTTACTTGTACCCTTTGTTCGGGTGTTTGTGTTGTGGTACCTCAGAGTAGCAGGTACCTATTTCCTTTATGGGTTACTTTGTAGTTTTGTGATGGTACATTGTGTACCAACCTTTCCGGGTACTTGTGTGTTGTGGAGGTCTTGTGATTTGACCTACCACTTGTTGTATCCTAACTGTTTTAAATAGATCTTCGTTTATATTTTATTGTGGATTAGTTGTGATTATTAATTATGTTACCTGTGTGGGTATTTTGCCGATGAGACTTGTGGCTTAGGCATATTGAGGTTTAGTAGAGCTATGCTCTGTGAAGGCCGTGTGAGACCTTCCACTTGTTGAGTTTTACTCTTCTTGGGTATGATTCCAATTATAGTTTTAGTGTGTTATGGATTGGTTTCGTGGTTGCCAGTCTTATTACCTCGTGTGTAGTTATCGACGTAGTGTGGTTTGGAGTATAAAGGACCAGCTCTTTGTTAGTAGTCCTGTTACTCAAATGATTGAGGTTCGCCTGTGTAGTTTGCCTAGGCAGTGATTTGCCTATGTGGCTTATAGCTTAGGCAACCAGTTGTTGTAGCAGTGTGCCAGTGAGACTGGGTTTAGGCACTTTAGTAGTTGGGCTGACTAATGATATTATGTTAGTCCTGTAATCCTACTTTCCTTCTGAGGACTTTGTGTTTATTATCATGATTATGTTTAATTGTTATTTATTATCATGATGTGAGCATGAAATGGTTTGGCTATTGGTGTTGCTAGTGAAACCCTTTGGGGTTGAGGAGTATTGTGGTCTCGGTATTGTTTTGGGTAGCCCCTACTGAGCCAGTGACTTGTTGAGGCTCACTCCCCTACAGTTCTTTTCAGGGCTTGCCGTGTGTTTGGCTTGCAGTGGCGTTGTGTCGGACTTGTACCACCAGCAGTAGTTTAGTAGTTAGTGTTGTGTGAGCTTGTGCTCCCTCGGGGTATGCCCCAGGTAGTTGTACTCTTTTAAATTGGACATGTACTAATGTAATGGGACAATTGTACAAATTTGTGAGTAGGTATGAGCACATGTACTTTCTTGTGTCTTATATTCTGGTGGTTTGTCTTTTATACTCTTACTGGACACGTGTGTGAGATATCCCTTGCGAGACTTCGGTCCGTTCGCGGGAGGCGGATCTGGATATGGAGCCTTAATGGGCATAAATACCCCAGTCCGTCACAGTTGGTATCAGAGCAATGTCCAGTTAGAATATGAAAAGACATTGAAAGTACAATGTCCCAATACATGGATTAATGTTCACTGCTGGTAGTAAGTTTGAGGTTTTGTGTGATATAAAGTATTTTTTACGTGAGCTTTTGGCACGTAAATCGTGTGTTTCTGTTTGTTAGATTGGCAGTTGTGAGCAGTTGTTGTGCCACAATGTGGATAGTAGCATAAGTTGTGTGGTAGCATCCTGGCACTAGTGCAGTTAAAGCAGTTAAAGTATAGAGTATTTCTGTGTCAGATCAGTTTGGTTGTTAAAGATTTGCAATTAAAGGAATTGAAGAGATTAACAAGTTTGGATATGGAATTCAGTAAATAAGTTATAATGAGATAGAAAGTTGGCAGAGACAGGTGTATGGTAACAAGGTGATAAGGATCAGGTCAGTGTGTGTGTGATAAGTTGCAGTTGAGATCTCAGCAAATGTATTGTGGCATTAGAGATTTGAGTCAGAGGATATTAAGAAACAGTGTGTATGGAAATGTGATTAGAGTTATGAAGAGTTTGATATGATCAAGAAAGGCAGACCAGCTTTAAAAGAAGTATCAGTACATAAAAGAGTAGTGATTTATAGCAGATAGATTAAATATGCCCGAGATCAGAAATCTGAGAAAAGTGTTGTTATGAATAATGATGATAGCAGGAAGTGTGATATGAAGATTTGTATAAATAAGTATAGAAATGATCAGTTGAATAAAGAAAGAGAGAAATGAAAGATTAATGTATAATAAGAATTTGTGAAAATTACACAAGAAGAATATTTAGTTGATGATTGGCAGTTTAGATAAAGAAAAGATATGGATTAGAGAAAGGAAGAATTTAGCAAATGATGAAGTGAATAAGATCAGATGAGTCAGGAAATGTCAGTTAGAGTTTGCATATTGGTGCAATGAAATGATTTAATTGAGCAGAAATGAATTGTTCTTAAGATATTTCAGGGTTTAAATGCTGGAGCAGATTGATTAAGAATATTTGAAAAGTTTATGCCCCAGAATTATGGGAATTAACCAGAAAATGTCAGTAAAGCAGGAAAGATATATGAAGAGTATAATATATCAATAATGGTTTGGTAGAACAGAAATTGTAGTAATTTCTTCAGCATGAATTAATTGAATGGGATGATTTGAGAAGCAGTTGAAGCCAGAAGAAAGTAATTGAAAGTAATATATGAGCAGAAATTGTGGAATATTTTGCAAAAGTGTTCAGTGTGATCAGAGTAGCGCAACGGAAGCGGAAGCAAAGAAAGATTTAATATCAGAGATTGTTCAAGTTTGCTTGAATAAGGAGAAAGTGTAATGTTTTGCGCAGCGGAATAAAGGAACAAATTTTATTATGGTTTTTAATTAGAGATTGACTTAAAGCGGTATGAGTAGAATAATATGAAAGAGCAGGAAATTCAAAAATGGTGATTGGTTTTCTTTGAAGAGGTGTCAGTTGTGAATATAATGTAGATGAGGCAGGATAACAGCAAACTGTGATAAATGGAAAAAGAAAATGGTGGTATGAAGAATATTACAGTGTAAGATATTTGAGAAAGATAAAGCGGCCTCGAAAGAAATATTGTAAACACAGCTGGAAAATTATGGAAGCAGGTTCAGTCCAAGGAGATAAAGCACCATTGGCAAGGTAGGATCGCCTACGGTTGAAAGCTAAAGAAAGGCAATGGAATCGACAGAACATAGTAATTGTGAGATGAATTGAAAGACTGAAGCAGAGAAAGAGTATCCTATTTGTTCTGTGTTCGGCTTTATTTATTTTTAGGTGATAATCCGAATTATTGTGATTTGTTTTATATGTCGAGGACGACATTTGTTTTTAGGTGATAATAATGTAACGTCGCTTATTTCGGATCCTTTTTGGATCGTGTGTGTTGTGGTTGTGATGGCTGTTGTAAGGCCAGTGTGGTGTAGACGCGTGGTGTGTGTAGGTGTGGTGCAGGTTAGGTCCCGAAAT
Organism: Colocasia esculenta; assembly: GCA_014218235.1. NCBI lineage: Eukaryota > Viridiplantae > Streptophyta > Magnoliopsida > Alismatales > Araceae > Colocasia > Colocasia esculenta. The sequence continues at coordinate 37,794,884 of CM024757.1, read as the reverse complement.
GAAATAGGACCTGCTACAGTTGAGTAGGAGTTGGCGGCCAGGGGTGGTCGTTGACTTGTTGGCGTCCAGGTAAGTGGTCGTTGACTGCATGATCTTGGCGGCATTAGATGTGGACGTTTAGAGTGGCGGTTGTCTTTGGCGGCAGAGGGGTTGACGCCAACCTGAGAATTCTGCAGGTTATAGGGTCACCCGAAAGCAGGTTTCCCACCTGTCTCTCTCTCCCCTTGCCCTAGCTTCGCGTCCCCGTGTTTCTAAAGCTTCCAGCAGGTACTGAAGGGCGGTTGGAGGATCGTGGAGCGTGTGGCGTTGTCGAATCGGACGAGGAAACGCCGTGGCGTGGTGCAATTCCCGTGGGAGCTCGCGGAGGGTTCGGTGTGAACCGGGAGAATTCGGAGGGTTTGAGCATGTTCTGAGGTAGGGAACGACCCTTGTAGTTCTTATAGGTTGTAATAGAATAATTAGAAAGCATGAAACTGCATGAAAATGGCAACTTCGGGTCATGGTATTCATGCGGGGTTCTAAGGGTGGTTTGATTGAATTTAATAGTTAATTCATGTAGTTTTAAATCTTAAATGATGCATGTTGGCTTGGAAAATAGTTCCCTCATGTTTTCTCGTTGCTTTGATGATTGTAAAACCTGTAGAATCAGTTTAGGTTTCTGCAGGAACTGGGGTTGAAGAGCTTAGCGTCAACATCGATTGACGCCAGGTTCATCAGCCGGGATATAGACGGCCAAATCCATTGCCGTCTACTTCCTATAAGCGGCAGTCGATGTTGCCGCCAACTTGTGCATGTAACCATGCAGTGTGGTTTACGTAGCTTTTCTGGTTATGAATATTGCATGTTTGTGTGTGCATGGCGATGACCGGTGTGAGCCAGTGCATTTGATATGCTCTTGGAGCATACTGCTCATGTAATGGGCATGTTTTACGTGAATGATGTGTGATGTACGTAATTGCTTTACGCAGTATGCGTGGTGCGTTGGCACCCGTGGCACTCTTGGAGTGCATTGTCCATGTGTTGACATGTGGTTTACGTGTAAGACGTGTGGTACACCACTAGGGTGTAATATACACTGTTTGTTTACGTGGTTTGAGTGTGTGTATACTACACACTTTGTTGTAATGTAATTCTTATGATTTGTCGTAGTAACTGGGCAGTGAGGTTCCTGTGTGAGCCTAGCCATGACCTTGTGGTGTTTGGGCAGTGAAGGTCCACACCGACCTAGCCCTGGTCCGTTGTTGTCTTTCGAATAATATTATATGGACTTATGTATTAAGTGGTGTGTGTGTGTTGCCACGGAGGTCATGAGGTGACCAATGATAGGCAAGTTTGTGGTTCAGTTATGTGTTGGTTTGGGGTCACACGGTGACCGATGTTAAGCTAATCCTAACACTTGTATATTGTGAATTATAAGTAAAGGTTATATGTGTTAGTATCGTGTTTGAGCTTGCCGAGTGTGGTGGTCCGGCGCTTATTCCGGAATGCCTCTCTAGTCGGGTACCCCATTTCTTTGTGAGCCAGGCACGTGTGTTTGTTGTGCTCGGGGTTTTGTCCCGGTACTTGTGTTGTACCGTTGAGGTCTGTGTCGTCTTCCTGGACACCCTCACTCCTGTGCTTGAGTTGTACGTCCGGCTGAGGGAAAGACGACAGTAGGGCAGCGGCTTATGTTTGTGGGTGTGTAGTCGCTTGTAGCGCGCTCGTAGTTGGGGGTACGGACACCAGTAGTCGACACTGGTCCCCAGCTAGTCCTATTTTCCAGTGCCTCACTTTAGGGTGCTCCGGCCAGAGACTCTAGAGGTGCCAGGCATGGGCCTGCAGTTGTGTGTCTGCAGGTGTGGTGTTGGTTGGTCTCCACAGTTGTTTGACTTGTTCTCGTGGAGCGGCAGTTGGACCTTTCGTCCGTGACTGTGAGGCTGAGAGGTTGTTCTTGTGTTGTGTTGTCCGGGTTGGATACTGGCCTGATCAGCTAGTAGTCCGTTTTCGTGTGGTGGCGTCGTTCTTTCTGACTTGTGCTTTGCCACTAGTTGTAGTTTGTGAGTTTGTTGTTCGTGAGTTTGTGACTCGTGGTCGAGGTTTGACCTTTTCGAGGTGTGCCCTGGTGTTGGCACAGTTGTGGCTGAGTTGTGGTTTGTGTAACTTGCCGGTTGAGGCTTTACTTGTAATATTGTGCTTAAATAATAGTATAATATAATTATGGTTCAGTGTGGTGTTTATCACTTACTTGTACCCTTTGTTCAGGTGTTTGTGTTGTGGTACCTCAGAGTAGCAGGTACCTATTTCCTTTATGGGTTACTTTGTAGTTTTGTGATGGTACATTGTGTACCAACCTTTCCGGGTACTTGTGTGTTGTGGAGGTCTTGTGATTTGACCTGCCACTTGTGTATCCTAACTGTTTTAAAGATCTTCGTTATATTTATTGTGGATTAGTGTGATTATTAATTATGTTACCTGTGTGGGTATTTTGCCGATGAGGACTTGTGGCTTAGGCATATTGAGGTTTAGTAGAGCTATGCTCTGTGAAGCGTGTGAGACCTTCCACTTGTTGAGTTTTACTCTTCTTGGGTATGATTCCAATTATAGTTTTACTGTGTTATGGATTGGTTTCGTGGTAGCCATCTTATTACCTCGTGATAGTTATCGACGTAGTGTGGTTTGGAGTATAAAGGACCAGCTCTTTGTTAGCAGTCCTGTTACTCAAATGATTGAGGTTCGCCCTGTGTAGTTTGCAGCTAGCAGTGATTTGCCTATGTGGCTTATAGTTTAGGCAACCAGTTGTTGTAGCAGTGTGCTAGTGAGACTATGGTTTAGGCTTTTAGTAGTTGGGCTGACTAATGATATTATGTTAGTCCTGTATCCTACTTTCCTTCTGAGGACTTTGTGTTTATGTAAGGCCCTTGATTTTCGCCTCGTTTGTTTAATATATGTATGTGCGTGTAAGTGTACACTATTAATGTATAGGTTATTATGTATAAGTATATATGTATACAATTGTATGAATGAGTATTATTGAAATGTACATAGTATGTATGTATGTATATATTAAGTATATGTATATATATATTTAAGTGTGTAGTATTATAAATTCTGTATAATTAAAGTGAATTTTGTCGGCCAGTCGGCGTCCACATCTGCTGACGCTGACCAGGGGTAGGCGGCAATATCGATGGACGCCCATTTTTGGATAGGCGACCATGGATATGGACGCCAATATCCCAGATCTGTTACGTTTTCAGATCCGAAAATGCCTCCGGAAATTAAGCCTCTTGATTAGGAAACCCTTCCCAACGGCTCTGAGACTTACCCCAGTAACCTATCCGACCCCAACCCTTTATAATATCCAGATTTCGGCCAGATCCATCCCTTTGGCTCTTGAGTCAAAAACCCCTCTTTTCTGTGTAAAAACCCTAACTTGAATCTGAAAGATCCGGCTTCGGGAGGCTTCGTTTGGCGATCTACATCAACTGGTGTCGACCTTGAACATCCGGGAACAACTCCCCACGCTGGTGTGCTGTGAAGATCAACAGAAGATCCGAAGAAGGAGGGATTTGGAGACTCTTTGGCACAGGCCGAGGAGGGCTTCTCCGGCTTAGATCATCGTTGGTAGATTTTACAAAAGGCAAGTACCCCATTCACATTAACCCTACATGTGTCTAGTATGTCCCAGGATTTTCTCAGATTTTTCTCGTGTCCTGGAACCCCCTTTTCAAGTGATTTATTGGCTTTCGGTCTGTGTTCTGCAGACAGGATATTAACGGCAAGATCCATTGCCGCTAATATCATGTGTTGGCGGCATCATCTAATGCCGTTAACCTATAGACGGCTACCCATTGCCGTCTAGTTCTTCAGACTGCAACAGTGTGCAAGTCTGTCCTTATATGACCTAGTTTCCGAGTTTTTCCGCATAAGGATATACGGTAAAATTTTATATGATATGTAAATATATATGTCTCGGTGTACTGTGAATTATTGTGCATTTTTGGAATTTTCCCTAATTATTAGAATTTTTGGAATATGTTACCAATAGAATGCTAATCTTGGAAAAATGTTGTTTACGAAATATGTGTAGAAATAAATTGCCATAAATTTTCTGTACTTTGTTTATAAGATCTGATGCATGATATAAAAATTTGAGCAATTTATATTATCTGTATAGTTTATTAAATTTTCTGAACCGAAAAATAGTTTATATGTCTATTCAATGTAGAAAAGTTAAGAATTCATGTGAAACTAGTTAAATTCCTGAAAATTTTGATAAAAATTGTACTATTAGTATTCATGTATGAAATAAATTTTGAATCCAAATAATGAAAATTGTATCAGTTTGACTATTTTTACAGTTTATATCGTCACTGTTAGAATTTTCATAAAATATGTGTAACTCAGAAAAATGCAAATTTTGGTATGCGTGATGGTTAAACTGTGATGGATTTTTGGTAAAATTTCTGTACTGAACAGATGACAGTAGCTATATAAACTTGTTATATGTTAGGTATTAATCATTAATACATGCTAATATGATAATTGTTTAATTATGCAAAATTTCAGCATGATTAGGATTGATGTAAAAATCTGATTAATACTGAAAAACAGTAGTACCATGCTAGGTAATACTAAAGAATGTAAATGTGTAAAAATGAGATGAATGCATTATTAAATTGCGTTTAGAATGTGTTGAAATTGAGAAAATGTATTAATGTGCCAATGTGTGACACTGCTACCTTAGAGGGCTGTGGAACTGTACTGTGGTAAAGTCCCCACGGGAAGGTTCAAAGTGTGTGATGTCCCATGGGCATTGGGATTAAATCCTGGAGGCGAACAAGTATCGCTGGTTAGGGTGGAGAGTGCTTCTCCCGGTTCTGCGCAGTAACTAAGATTAATCACTGGAATGCCTAGGTGATTGATATGTGATGTGATCAGTGTGTGTCCTTCTAAAGTGGTTTGGGCTATGTGTCACGGCATAAAGTGAAAGTGAAAAATGTGTTTAAGTGAAAGAAATGTGTAAATTGTGAAACTGTGTAAGTGAATATGCGTTCATAGAATTCTTATGGAAGTATGCAAAATGATAAGTATCTTGTGAATGTAACATAGTAGTAAAACAGCAAGCTTTTCACTAATATGAATGTGTTAACTATGTGTAAAATTGTCTTAGAATTCATGTTAAATTAGTTGTTATGAATTGAGTAAATATTGTGTAATATGATCAACATGTGGCTTATGAATGATTGAATGGAATCAGTTTAGTATAGTGAAAAGTGTAGAAAGCATGTGATAGGATTAGTTTATTATGTATAAAACTAAATCCCATGTGTAAAATGCATAGAAATCATGAATAGGCTTTTATTTGAAAAATTGTCATTTCCATGCATTATGTGTAAGTGATGTAGCATAAGGTTATGGATATTACTTGATGCATGTATGTTTAGTGTGTTGGTGTTACTTGCTGAGTTCTTTTGAACTCATTCTTGCTTCGGCGTACAGGTGCAGACGTTTCTACTTCTTCCGAGGAGATCGTTAGGAGCGACTCGGAGCGAGAGTAGGAGACATTATTGTGGATTTAGCATTGTAATTTTCATTACTCCATAGTATGTAATAAAGACTCTGCGTAGTCTCATATGGACAATGTGTTTAATTTATTTCAGTTATGATCAGTTAGCTCTTTTTTCGTCTATACGGACTGTGAATAGAATGTGGATGATGGAATAAGATATCTTTCAATTCTTTAAATTCCGCTGTCTTGAGATATATTATATTTGTGTATGTTTCAGCCTATTGTACTAATGTTGGGTAAATGTCCCACTGTAATGATACCTTTTATATCGACGTGGGTTGGTGGAACCGTACCGATATGAGAGGGTCGTTACAGAGATTGGTATCAGAGCCTTAGGCTGAAATAGTACATAAATATGCATATGCCATCATCTTCATTGTATACTAAGTCAGTGTAGATTGTCCACATAGATAGGTAGTTAGTTAGAATTTAGATAGTTTAGTTCTAAATGGTGATTAATCTGTTTTACAGGATATGGCTTCACGTGGTAGGCGTGGTGCTCCTGCTCGTGATGGCGAGCAGAGGAGAGATGAGCCTCGGCGTGAGGATCAGGGTGAGCAGCAGGCCCCGGCACCCCAGGGTCCTGTACTTCCTCCACCGCCACCAGTAGACTATGGAGTGTTCATGCAGGGTTTGGTGCAGGCCATGCAAACGCAGGCCCACACTCAGGCTGCACTCCAGGCCCAGTTGGAGGCTCAGGTTAGAATAATAAGATAAAGTAGTCTGTATCTTTAAATGCATGATTGTTATGTATATGTGTTAATTTTGTTGCTTGTTGTAGCAGGCTCAGGTACCAGTTCCCCAGGCTGACCATGGTGGACCCTCCATCATGGAAAGGTTCAAGAGGATGTCGCCACCTTCTTTTAAGGGGGAGAGCGACCCATTATTGGCTGAGAACTGGATGAGGGAGATTGAAAAGATCTTCCGGGCCATTAGGTGTGCTGAGGATGACAGGGTTACTTTAGCCACCTATATGCTGCAGGTATGTGTAATTCAAGCTATTGGTTATTACTTTAAGTATAAATTATGTTGGTTAGTTCTCATGGATGGTTTTGGCAGGAGCGAGCCGATGTATGGTGGTCCTCGTTGTTACGCACTCGGTTCGAGGATGGTGCTGTGGAAGTCGGATGGGATGAGTTCGTGAGGCTGTTCCGAGCCAAGTTTGTTCCGGAGCACATCCAGGACAAGATGGAGCAGGAGTTCCTCTCGTTGACTCAGGGCTCCATGACTGTGCTGGAGTACGAGGCCAGGTTTGCCGAGCTATCAAAGTACGCCCCTCATATTGTAGCTGATGAGCGCAGGAAGGCGAAGAAATTCGTGATGGGTCTAAAACCATCACTGAGGACGAGGTTGGTGGCTTTCGACCATCGTACTCTCGAGCAGGCGCTCAGTGCGGCGTGTCGGCAGGAGGGGGAGATGGAGCAGTATCTGGAGGAGAAGAAGGCTTCTCAAAAGAGGCCAGCAGCTCCTTTCCAGAGACAGGATAAGAAGAAGGTGACTTTACAGTCACCGCAGCGTCCTGTGGCATCAGGCAGTGGTCAGGTGTCCTCTCAGCGTTCCCCTAGTGGTAAGAAGGAGTGTCCTCATTGCGGGAGGACGCATGGCGGTACGGAATGTTGGCTGGTAGCAGGAAAGTGCTTAAAGTGCGGGAGCAGTGATCATAAGATTAAGGATTGTCCGAGGCTTCAGCAGGGAGCCCAGCGGGGGTCAGCCCCAGTAGCAGCAGCAGCAGCGCCAGCGACAGGACGACCAGGGAGACCTCGAGCCCCAGCTCGAGTGTTTGCGTTAGCTCGTGAGGATGCCGAGCAGGCGGATCATGTCACCGAAGGTACGGTTTTGTTCTTAGGTGTGTATGCTCGGGTTCTGTTCGATACGGGTGCAACTCACTCGTTCATTTCCGAGCGTTTTGCTAGGCAGTTAGCTTTAGAGTCAGGGTTAGAGTCTGAGGATTTAGAAGTCCCTTTGTCTGTGCATACACCTGCGGGTACGGTATCGACTAGGAAGTGTATTCCGTCTTTACCGGTGTGCATTGAGGATAGAATCCTAGAAGGGTGTTTCTTCTTGCTTAAGATGAAGGACTATGATGCTATTCTTGGTCTGGATTGGCTAGAAGAGCACTATGCATTGGTAGATTGCCGTGGGAAGAAGATTGTTTTCCGCATTCCTGGTGAGGATGAATTTTCTCATCCTTTGCCGAAGAACTTAGCGGGAAAGTTTGTCATCTCGGCCATGAGAGCAATGAGAATGGTGAACAAGGGTTGTGACGCATTTCTTGCCAGTGTGGTGTTAATACCCAAGGCTGATGAGTCACTTACTCTTGCCGAGATAGATGTAGTGCAGGATTTTCCAGATGTCTTTCCTGATGATTTATCTGGATTGCCACCAGCTAGAGAGATAGAGTTCACTCTAGAGTTGCTTCCAGGCATCTCTCCTATCTCGAAGGCACCTTATCGGATGGCACCTGCGGAATTAGCTGAGTTAAGGAAGCAGTTGCAGGATTTGTTAGATAAGGGATTTATTCGCCCTAGCGTTTCCCCTTGGGGCGCACCTGTCTTATTCGTAAAGAAGAAGGATGGGTCACTTCGGTTATGCATTGATTATAGAAAGCTAAACCAGGTGACAGTAAAGAACAGGTATCCCTTACCTCGGATTGATGATTTGTTTGACCAGCTACAGAATGCATCGGTCTTTTCCAAGATTGACTTGCGTTCTGGCTATCATCAGTTGAGGATTAGGAGTGAGGATGTGTCCAAGACGGCATTTAGAACCCGTTATGGACATTATGAGTTTTTGGTTCTTCCGTTTGGTCTAACCAACGCCCCTGCAGCGTTCATGGATCTCATGAACAGGGTGTTTAGACCCTATCTAGATAGTTTTGTTGTAGTCTTCATTGATGACGTGCTGGTTTACTCTCCGGATGAGGCCACACATCGTCAGCATTTGAAGATAGTGTTAGAGGTTCTCCGTGAGCACAAGCTGTATGCAAAATTCAGCAAGTGCGATTTCTGGATGCGCGAGGTTCATTTCCTTGGGCATGTTATCTCCGGTGCTGGTGTAGCAGTAGACCCAGCGAAAGTCCAGGCTGTTATGGATTGGGAGAGTCCCAAGACTCCTTCGGAGATTCGGAGTTTCCTTGGTTTGGCGGGTTATTATCGGCGTTTTATTGAGGGATTTTCATCCATCGCCGCTCCATTGACTCAGCTGACCAGGAAGGGAGTGAAGTTTGTCTGGTCCGAGGAGTGTGAGAGTAGTTTTCAATTATTGAAGACTAAACTCACATCGGCCCCGGTGTTAGTTCTACCTAGCGGTGTAGAGGATTTTGCTATCTACACGGATGCATCTCGGATTGGTCTTGGCTGTGTGTTGATGCAGCAAGGAAGGGTAGTAGCATATGCTTCGAGGCAATTGAAGGAGCATGAGCGAAACTATCCAACTCATGATCTTGAGCTTGCGGCAGTGGTTCATGCACTGAAGATCTGGAGACACTATCTTTATGGTGTCAGATTTGAGGTGTTCACTGACCACAAGAGCTTGAAGTATCTTTTCTCCCAAAAGGAATTAAACCTAAGGCAGAGAAGATGGATTGAGTTCTTGAAGGACTATGACTTCGATCTCCAGTATCATCCTGGAAAGGCGAATGTCGTAGCAGATGCCCTTAGTAGGAAGAGGTTGTCTCTCCAGCAGGACTGGAAGATGTTGGAAGATGCAGCGTGCTCGATGACCGAGTTGGAGCCATTATTATGCCGAGCTTTTGTGGCTCAGCTGTCCATTAGGTCATCAGTGTTAGATGAAGTGATAGAGCATCAGAAAGCCGACCCTAGACTCCTAGAGTTAGTAGGCAAATCGGGTATTGCTCGTGATGAGGATGGTGTGATTAGATTCCATCATCGTGTCTGTGTTCCAAATGTTGTAGATGTTCGTGAGCATGTTTTAGCAGAAGCTCATAGATCTAGATTCTCTATTCATCCGGGTAACACTAAAATGTACCAGGATTTAAAGAGATCGTTTTGGTGGTCTGGCATGAAGAAGGACGTAGCCGAGTTTGTGTCTAGATGTCTTGTATGCCAGCAAGTGAAGGCCGAGCGGCAGCGACCATCTGGTCTCATGCAGAAGATGGAGATTCCAGTTTGGAAGTGGGAAGCTGTCACTATGGATTTTGTTACGGGTTTGCCTCGATCTAGACGAGGAAATGACTCGATTTGGGTAGTGGTAGATCGATTCTCGAAGACTGCGCATTTCTTGCCTTGAAGAAGAAGCAGTCAGTAGAGAGTTTAGCTAGACTGTATGTTAGTAGTATTATTAGATTGCATGGAGTACCGAAGTCTATTATTTCGGATCGAGATCCGAGATTTACTTCGAGGCTGTGGAAGGGTCTTCAGGAAGCGTTAGGTTCGGAGCTGAAGCTCAGTTCAGCATTTCATCCCCAGACAGATGGACAGTCCGAGAGGACTATCCAGACGCTTGAGGATATGTTGAGGGCTTGTGTGCTGGATTGGAAGGATGATTGGGAGCGTCATTTACCTCTAGTGGAGTTTGCATATAACAACAGTTTTCATGCGAGCATTGGCATGGCTCCATTTGAGGCTTTATATGGTAGGCCTTGCAGATCTCCTTTGTGTTGGGAGGAGACCGGTGATAGGCAGTTGATCGGTCCGGAGTTAGTCCAAGAGACTTCGGATAAGGTCCAGCTCATTAGGAAGAGACTTGTTGCGGCACAAGATAGGCAGAAGAGTTATGCCGACAACAGGAGAAAGGATCTAGAGTTCGAGGTAGGTGAGCATGTCTTTTTGAAGATTTCGCCTACGCGAGGTGTAGTTAGATTTGGCAGGCATAGTAAGTTGAGCCCTAGGTTCATTGGCCCGTATGAGATTCTCCGACGATTGGGCAACGTGGCATATGAGTTAGCCTTACCTCCAGCTTTGGCTAGCGTTCATCCTGTTTTTCACGTATCTATGCTCAGGAAGTATGTCAGAGATCCGTCTCATGTCATTAGCCATGAGCCAGTGGAGATCCAGCCAGATCTTTCTTATGTAGAGCAACCAGTAGCTATTCTTGATCGGAAGGTTCAACATCTCCGGAACAAGAGCATTGCGTCAGTAAAAGTCTTATGGCGTAACTTCTCGCGAGAGGAGGCTACTTGGGAGCTTGAGGATGCAATGAAAAAGAAATATCCTCAGTTGTTTGGGTAGTGTCAGTCTAACTTCGAGGACGAAGTTACTTTAAGGGGGAGAGGGTGTAAGGCCCTTGATTTTCGCCTCGTTTGTTTAAATATATGTATGTGCGTGTAAGTGTACACTATTAATGTATAGGTTATTATGTATAAGTATATATGTATACAAATTGTATGAATGAGTATTATTGAAATGTACATAGTATGTATGTATGTATATATTAAGTATATATGTATATATATATTTAAGTGTGTAGTATTATAAATTCTGTATAATTAAAGTGAATTTTGTCGGCCAGTCGGCGTCCACATCTGCTGACGCTGACCAGGGGTAGGCGGCAATATCGATGGACGCCCATTTTTGGATAGGCGACCATGGATATGGACGCCAATATCCCAGATCTGTTACGTTTTCAGATCCGAAAATGCCTCCGGAAATTAAGCCTCTTGATTAGGAAACCCTTCCCAACGGCTCTGAGACTTACCCCAGTAACCTATCCGACCCCAACCCTTTATAATATCCAGATTTCGGCCAGATCCATCCCTTTGGCTCTTGAGTCAAAAACCCCTCTTTTCTGTGTAAAAACCCTAACTTGAATCTGAAAGATCCGGCTTCGGGAGGCTTCGTTTGGCGATCTACATCAACTGGTGTCGACCTTGAACATCCGGGAACAACTCCCCACGCTGGTGTGCTGTGAAGATCAACAGAAGATCCGAAGAAGGAGGGATTTGGAGACTCTTTGGCACAGGCCGAGGAGGGCTTCTCCGGCTTAGATCATCGTTGGTAGATTTTACAAAAGGCAAGTACCCCATTCACATTAACCCTACATGTGTCTAGTATGTCCCAGGATTTTCTCAGATTTTTCTCGTGTCCTGGAACCCCCTTTTCAAGTGATTTATTGGCTTTCGGTCTGTGTTCTGCAGACAGGATATTAACGGCAAGATCCATTGCCGCTAATATCATGTGTTGGCGGCATCATCTAATGCCGTTAACCTATAGACGGCTACCCATTGCCGTCTAGTTCTTCAGACTGCAACAGTGTGCAAGTCTGTCCTTATATGACCTAGTTTCCGAGTTTTTCCGCATAAGGATATACGGTAAAATTTTATATGATATGTAAATATATATCTCGGTGTACTGTGAATTATTGTGCATTTTTGGAATTTTCCCTAATTATTAGAATTTTGGAATATGTTACCAATAGAATGCTAATCTTGGAAAAATGTTGTTTACGAAATATGTGTAGAAATAAATTGCCATAAATTTTCTGTACTTTGTTTATAAGATCTGATGCATGATATAAAAATTTGAGCAATTTATATTATCTGTATAGTTTATTAAATTTTCTGAACCGAAAAATAGTTTATATGTCTATTCAATGTAGAAAAGTTAAGAATTCATGTGAAACTAGTTAAATTCCTGAAAATTTTGATAAAAATTGTACTATTAGTATTCATGTATGAAATAAATTTTGAATCCAAATAATGAAAATTGTATCAGTTTGACTATTTTTACAGTTTATATCGTCACTGTTAGAATTTTCATAAAATATGTGTAACTCAGAAAAATGCAAATTTTGGTATGCGTGATGGTTAAACTGTGATGGATTTTTGGTAAAATTTCTGTACTGAACAGATGACAGTAGCTATATAAACTTGTTATATGTTAGGTATTAATCATTAATACATGCTAATATGATAATTGTTTAATTATGCAAAATTTCAGCATGATTAGGATTGATGTAAAAATCTGATTAATACTGAAAAACAGTAGTACCATGCTAGGTAATACTAAAGAATGTAAATGTGTAAAAATGAGATGAATGCATTATTAAATTGCGTTTAGAATGTGTTGAAATTGAGAAAATGTATTAATGTGCCAATGTGTGACACTGCTACCTTAGAGGGCTGTGGAACTGTACTGTGGTAAAGTCCCCACGGGAAGGTTCAAAGTGTGTGATGTCCCATGGGCATTGGGATTAAATCCTGGAGGCGAACAAGTATCGCTGGTTAGGGTGGAGAGTGCTTCTCCCGGTTCTGCGCAGTAACTAAGATTAATCACTGGAATGCCTAGGTGATTGATATGTGATGTGATCAGTGTGTGTCCTTCTAAAGTGGTTTGGGCTATGTGTCACGGCATAAAGTGAAAGTGAAAAATGTGTTTAAGTGAAAGAAATGTGTAAATTGTGAAACTGTGTAAGTGAATATGCGTTCATAGAATTCTTATGGAAGTATGCAAAATGATAAGTATCTTGTGAATGTAACATAGTAGTAAAACAGCAAGCTTTTCACTAATATGAATGTGTTAACTATGTGTAAAATTGTCTTAGAATTCATGTTAAATTAGTTGTTATGAATTGAGTAAATATTGTGTAATATGATCAACATGTGGCTTATGAATGATTGAATGGAATCAGTTTAGTATAGTGAAAAGTGTAGAAAGCATGTGATAGGATTAGTTTATTATGTATAAAACTAAATCCCATGTGTAAAATGCATAGAAATCATGAATAGGCTTTTATTTGAAAAATTGTCATTTCCATGCATTATGTGTAAGTGATGTAGCATAAGGTTATGGATATTACTTGATGCATGTATGTTTAGTGTGTTGGTGTTACTTGCTGAGTTCTTTTGAACTCATTCTTGCTTCGGCGTACAGGTGCAGACGTTTCTACTTCTTCCGAGGAGATCGTTAGGAGCGACTCGGAGCGAGAGTAGGAGACATTATTGTGGATTTAGCATTGTAATTTTCATTACTCCATAGTATGTAATAAAGACTCTGCGTAGTCTCATATGGACAATGTGTTTAATTTATTTCAGTTATGATCAGTTAGCTTTTTTTCGTCTATACGGACTGTGAATAGAATGTGGATGATGGAATAAGATATCTTTCAATTCTTTAAATTCCGCTGTCTTGAGATATATTATATTTGTGTATGTTTCAGCCTATTGTACTAATGTTGGGTAAATGTCCCACTGTAATGATACCTTTTATATCGACGTGGGTTGGTGGAACCGTACCGATATGAGAGGGTCGTTACAGTTTATTATCTTGATTATGTTTAATTGTTATTTATTATCATGATGTGAGCATGAAATGGTTTGGCTATTGGTGTTGCCAGTGAAACCCTTTGGGGTTGAGGAGTATTGTGGTCTCGGTATTGTTTTGGGTAGCCCCTACTGAGCCAGTGACTTGTTGAGGCTCACTCCCCTACAGTTCTTTTTAGGGCTTGCCGTGTGTTTGGCTTGCAGTGGCGTTGTGTCGGACTTGTACCACCAACAGTAGTTTAGTAGTTAGTGTTGTGTGAGCTTGTGCTCCCTCGGGGTATGCCATAGGTAGTTGTACTCTTTTAAATTGGACATCTACTAATGTAATGGGATAATTGTACAAATTTGTGAGCAGATATGAGCACATGTACTTTCTTGTGTCTTATATTCTTGTGGTTTGTCTTTTATACTCTTATTGGACACGTGTGTGAGATATCCCTTGCGAGACTTCGGTCCATTCGTGCGAGGCGGATCTGGATATGGAGCCTTAATGGGCATAAATACCCCGGTCCGTCACAGTAAATACCTGAAAAAGTAGGATTTGGTGAGCTAACTAGCCCAGTAGGATTCAAACTCTTAAATCAAAAGGATTAAACAATATGATAATCAAGGAAAAATACTTGACTGATATCAAAGAAGGACAGTTAAACATCTTAATATGACAGTGAATTTGAAATAGTAGTATTGAAACACAGGGCATGCTCAGGAATTCACAATGAAACTCATATTTTGGTTCATATATTCATTCATACAGGACAGATAACATGATGACCATAATCAAACTGGTATTGATGCAATGCCAAACATCTCGGTGTCCTTTATCATTTCGTACGGCCCGTAAATGAATTCGGGTGCTCTTCCCAAGACTGGACCAGCTCTATTTGCACAGGCATATTAATCAAGTGGGGTCCAGGGACCCAAATAATTGTCATCACAGGTTATTCATAGTCAACAGGGGTACTCAAACCTTCAAACTCTCAGGACATCAAAGTCTTATGAATTCAGTTACTGAACACAGGGAAATAGAATCAACTGGGTACCATTTGTAATTGGTAACTTCAAGAATAATTCAAAGAAGGGTGAAGGAAGCAATGTGGATGATTCTTGTAGTGATATAACAGTGAATACCCAAGGAAATTAAGATGGTAACTTGCTAGGATAATAGCATGAAGTGTTAACAAAATATTGAGCAAAAGAAGGTACTGGAACACTGGCCAGAACAGTGGTTGTCGATAGCCAGGAGGTGGCTGTCGACAGGTGCAAGCATCCAGAAGTCAATTTTTGGTTCTGGGACAGTGCCTATCGACAGGCATGATCTGTCTATTGACAGGTCAGTGTATCTGTCGATAGACAGAGGCCATCTGTCGACAGCTACTGCTGTTTCCAGCAGCCTGGAGTTCTTGAAGCTAGGGCCTGTCGACAGGTACTTCCTGTCTGTCGACAGCCGCCAGTTCCACTTGCAGAAATGACTCTATATCCATTCTAAAAACTTTAACCATGGAACCTATGGATCAAAGCATGAATCATATTAAATAGAAGAACCTATTTCTAGCCTTCACTACTGATTTACACGCTGAACAAGATAACACATGAGACTACAACCTACACAGGTCAAGCTAGAAACTTAACATGACATGATACTGGGAAAACAACTCCTAGACCACGTTTACTAGCACTCAAAAAGGTTTCTACAGAATAACATATAATTTCAAGAGTGTTTATGGAGTCAAACATAGGTCTAAGGGTACAAACATCTAAACAGGAGATAAACTTACTATTCCAAGTGTAACGACCCGACCTCCCAGACCCCCGCCAGGGACCCCCAAAGGTCGTGCCGCCACCCACGGATCCGAAGACCCGGAAGGGTTAGAATTTATTCCAGTGAGATAACAATGAATTCAAATAACTATAACAAGAAAGACTATACATTAATAAAGAAATTAAGTACAACATGTCCCAAATAAAAGTACAGGTACAGAAAGAAGGCGCAGTCCTTAAGGGGCATACCTCGAGGACTTGCAAAAAGGCCACTCTCAACTCACACTACAAGAGCACTCACGCTCACAACTCACACTGCTGGCAATGCACGGCGCAACAAACCACCACCACGACCGTCCGGTAATGAACTCCTGCGACAGCGAGTCCCTACCTGAAGAGAGTAGGGGGGTGAGCCTCGCGAACAAGGCTCAGTAGGAATAACCAGTCCTTTACCAGCTAGAGCAGCAATAACTCCTACAAGCAGAAGCAAAACTACTCTACAAAGTAGTAAAGCCAGTAACACCTACTGCAGAGTACTACAAAGCAATAGAAATAGAGAAACGCCTCGACCACAACCCGGGTCAGGCCGAAGACGACTCCCGCAGAACCAGTGGAGTCAAACACATGCAGAAGCAGCTAGAGAAACGCCACGACCCGCAACCAGGGTCCGGCCAGAGCAACACAATACGGAAGCAAACCCTCAGCACACACCCACCGAGACAAAGAAGCTCACGGAAAATTGGAGCGACCACGAGAGACCAGAGTCTCAAGACAAGCACCAACATCCCAGACCTCCACAAGGTCGGGCAGGAACAACCAGGTGTCACCATGAGAGAGACCGAGCAACCATGTGAGAAGCACCGTCTCACCATAGGAACGGCCACCTCAGACCTCCACCAGGTTGAGGGCCCACAAGCAGAACCACCCTGCACCTCGGACACTCCACGAGGTCAGGGAACTACACACTTTGGTGCCACCACAGACGGCACAATGGAATGGGTTACCAAAACAGCAGTTGGGTTCCAGCACAAGGTACCCCGAGAGAACCCGTAGAGTGAAAACCACTAAGCACGTCCCACGAGGCCAAACCAACCAAACCCATAGAACTAGACACGGCTAGGCTACAACCACTGTGTAAACCAGGGTAATGAGAACACAAGCTCGGAAATAGCGTGTGAAGCAACGACACAGTAAGAACAACCAAGCCACCACCACAAGTGCCTTAGTCCAGGTCTCCCCTCCCGTCGAAGTGAGACACGTGGACTAAGCAACCACAACCACAACCACCACAGTCTAGCCGAACTGCGACCCCACGCCTGACCTCCCTATGTGGCTCCAGAACCAACGCAGAGTGAGGCAGTGAGAAGGACTAATTGGTCCGCACTGGAAGAGCACCTGAACCACCTTGGAGACCCAGACCAGCTAAGAGAGCTCTACAAATGACTCTACGCTGCTGTCCCCACCATTTTCCCCTCTGCTCCAAGTCCGTGACTTGAGCACGCCTGCTGCCCGGAGAACTCCCTCTAACAGACGCGCGGGGATGGGGGTCCCAGGTAATGGTAACAACCTGTCTCACGGACAAGAACTCAAGTGTCGAGCACCGGGCAAAAGAGAACTGGTGGGGCAACCACCACAGAAATCGGCACAGCTGGCTTGTAACCAAGACAAGCCCAGTAGGCAGAAGCACGCACGACACCCCTTCCGGAAACCCCCAGAAGGGCCGTCGGCCAACCAAGGCACAAACCACAGCTAGAAACCAGGCAACCAAAACACGACCACAGGTGCGTCGCCTTCTGAGCAAGAAGGCGACGACCAACCTGTCGCCACCAGATCGCGACGACCAGGGTGTCGGCTTCTGATCTGAATGCGACGTATCGACCGGTCGCGTTCAGCATCAGAAGGCCGAACCCAAAATAGGCTAGCAGAAACCAGCCAAACCACACCTAAGGCAGAAGGCAACGAGGACCCCGTCGCGACTTGAAGGACGAATGAGACGTGGATTCTGTCGCAACTAGAAAGCGACACAACGGGTGTTGCCTTCAGATTCAGAATGCGACGTATCAAACCGTCACGTTCCTCATCTGAAGGTAGGGCCCTTGGGGCAGACCCACCCGAAGACCCACACCCCAAGGGGGCCACTAAGGAAAGGCCCCAAACTGAAGGAATGACCTTGTGCCAAGTTGGTGAGACCTCACTCTAACCAACTTGGACACGAGCCATCCTCCGCCATGATCGGAAACTGGAAATAGAAGGCAGAGGGGAACATGACAACCAACCTGTCGCTACCAGAAAGTGATAGGTTATTCGTCGCCTTCAGTCTGGTGTCGCGACCGCCAACCTGTCGCGACCTCAGACAGAAGCCCGAATCAAGCATTGGGGCCATCCCATGGTCCCCCAAGCTACAATACTACCTCCAAACGAGAGAGGGAGGGGAGCATGCAATGAAAGCAACTAAAAGAGGGCTCGAGGGGCACCAATGCCACCTCTCCTCACCCACACATAACATGCACAAAGCTTAAACACATGGAAGGAGCACCACCGGCAAGCATCCGCCCGTGCAAAACACAATAGCACTACGAGCACGGGGCGGATCGCTCCAAAATAAGATCCATCCACACCAACAAGTAAGAGAGCAAGAGATCCCTACCGATTTGAAGAACTGAACCCACGAGGGGCCTTCACGACAACACGGCCGCCTCCTCCTTGCTCCACGCCACTCCTCCGCTCCACCACGAGCTTGCCGGTGACTCCACCACGCCCAAGCCACCGGAGGAAGAAGGGGGAAGCCTCCCCACCTCGGAGAGGAGGAGGGAAGAAGAAGGGAAAGAAAAGAGGCGCCTGCCAGGTTTAAGACCTCGGAACTGAGGTCACGACAGGATGTCGGTCATGTCCTCAATCAGAATGCGACGCCTACCTCGTCGCCTTCTCAAAAGTTCCGACAGGTCTTCTGCCATGCTGACAGCCTCCAGACCGCGTGTCACACATACAGGCTACTCAGGTGAATGCGACAGCTGGCACGTCGCCTTCACACCTACGTTGTGGACACGTGGCACACCAGCCAATAGACAACGGGAACGCGACACAAGGGTCGTCGCCTTCTCAACTAGAAGGCGACAGGGAACACGTCATGTTCAGAACGCGACACCCCGATCCGTAGCGATCCCAAGGACAACACCAAGGAAGCCAAAGCCCGGAATGTTACAATACATCCAACAAAAAAATAATTTCATCCTCAAAATTAAGAGCGAAACCCGGTAGGAGAAAATCAACAGGTGCCAAGGGACCACTAAATCGTACTACGACTTCCCGGTGGTCAACACCATGACCTCGCCATAAAGGGAGTGCCAAACCAAACATCCGACAGCTCACAGGTCGCACAACAACGTCGCAGAGCACACAAGTAGATGTCGACAACTCCACAAGCGCGGTGCGCACCAAGCCAACCAGCAACACTAAAAATGCCAATCAAAAACCACGACTGAGCCCTATACAGCCCACACTGTTGAGACCAACCGGTCAGTAACTCCCTCTGTCACCAATGACTAGACAGAGGTCCCAGCTACAGACGGCAACCGAGGAAAACGCCAAGAGATCATCCACAAGACTCCGCTGAATGCTCTGCACAACTAGCAACAACTAGTACCTACGGCAAGGCCAAACGAGAGCTTCTTAATGGTGACCCATAACCAAGTGGAAAACACGCACGTGGAGAACCCACGACGAGCAAGACAGTGTCCGCCGGCACCACTAGATCTCATCCAGATCGTCCTCGTGGTCCGACAAGGACACACAATGACTGTGGATCTACAGAAAGCTAAAACACCTGCTCCACAGGCACACGCATAGAGGCAAAACCAAAGAAGATGTCTGATGTTGGCAAAGCCAAGCATCTTGAGACGTCGGCAAACCGCACGGAAACCGAAACCTCTGCAGAGGTCGAGGACAACACGCCGACCTCAGGGGGATCCAAATCAAAATAAGGAACCCCAACCGGACACAGGCCACGACCAAAGCCTGGCGCACCATCGATAGGGCTACCTAGACAAGGCAAAGCAGCCACCCCACAGCGGTAATGGTACGACCACACGACATTGGCTAGCACATAGTGTCCCAGAGGCAAAAAGCTCAATGCCTCGAACACCGAGTGTAACGTCGCGTGCTTTTCGGATCCATGCGAATCATGTGTGTGTTGGTTGTGTAGGCCGTTGTGAGGCCAATGTGAGTTGGTTGTGTGGAATGTGTGGTGTGAATGTGTGGCTTGAGTAGGTAAAGTGTAGGTTTGGTCCTGAAATGAAATAGGACTTACTGCAGTTCAGTTGGAGTTGGCGGCCAGGGGTGGTCGTTGACTGGTTGGCGTCCAGGTATGTGGCCGTTTACTGCATGATCTTGGCGACAGTGGCTGTGGACGTTTAGGGTGGCGGTTGTTCTTGGCGGCAGAGGGGTTGACGCCAACCTGAGAATGATGCAGGTTATAGGCTCACCCGAGGGCAGGTTTCTTACCTGGTTCTCTTCTCCTCTTGCCCTAGCTTTTTGCCCCAGTGTTTCTAAAGCTTCCAGCAGGTATCGAAGGGTGGTTGGATGATTGTAGGATGCGTGGCGTTGCTGAATTGCGCGAGGAATCGTCGCGGCGTGGTGCAATTCCCGTGGGAGCTCGCGGAGGGTTCGGCATGAACCGGGAGATTGCGGGAGGTTCTAGCGTGTTTTGAGGTAGGGGACGAACCCGGTTAACTCCGTTGAAACATTAAAACACGACGTAACCACCTGAATTAGCATGATAATGCATTTTCGGATAAAGTTGCACCATACGGGTGTAATGGGTGGTTTGAGTAATTCAGCAAGCAAAGCATGTTGTAATGGGTTGTTTTGGGTTCTGGCATGTTAAAGGAATTGTTTGTGTATGTTTTTCTGTAGTTAAAACGGTTGGGAAACCCATAGATTCGGATTAGGGTTTCTGCAGGGTTTGAGGCCGAAGAACTTGGCGTCAACATCGTTTGTCGCCAAGCTCCTCAGCCAGGATGTAGACGGCCAGATCCCTTGCCATTGACTTCTTGTTAGCGGCAGTTGATGTTGCCGCCTACTGGTTATAAACAGGAATGACTAATTATGGTATTTATCGATAATGCTTGTGCGTTGGTACCTGAGGTGCACTGAGTGCACAGAGTTCTCGTGTTTAGCATACAAGGTATGCAGTTAGTTACCTACTTTCGTGGCTGCGCGTTGTTTACGCGAGTCAGTTGGGTTCACGTGTAGTGGACCGTTGTTACTTGTGGTTTACTTAAGGTTTCACGTGGTTTGTGTGTGACGTGCACGTGGTTCTGTGTACGTGGCGAGTAGTACGACGCCTACCGTGGTTACCTCTCCAGTTGGGTGCCCCAAGTTCTTTGTGAGCCAGGCTGTTAGCTCGGGGCTTTGTCCCGGTACTTATGTTGTACTGTCGAGGTCTGTGCCGTCTGACCTGGACACCCTCACTCTTGTGTTTGAGTTGCATGTCCGGCTGAGGGAAAGACGACAGTGCGACAGTGACACTTGTGTTTGTCTTTAGTCACTTGTAGCGCACTCGTAGTTGGGGGTACGGACACCAGTAGACGTACTGGACCCCAGCTAGTCCTTTTCCAGTGCCTCACTTTAGAGAGTTCCGGGCCAGGATCTCTAGAGGTGTCAGGCATGGGCCTGCGACCGTGTGGTCCGCAGGTGGTGGTGTTTAGTTGGTCTCCATAGTTGCTTGACCTTTTCACGTGGAGCGGCAGCTGGACCTTTCGTCTGTGGCTGCGAGACTAAGAGGTAGACCTGTGTTAGCTTGTCTGAGTCAGTTACTGGTGTCGCGAACCAGTTCACGTGACTCGTGTTTGGCAGTCTCTACTTTAGCTTGTACACCTGTACTGGTTTACTGTTTAATTATTACAGTTGTTTCTCGTGGACGACAGACGGTGAGTACTTTTACAGCTTTAATATCCTGCTTAGTTATTCTATAAATTGTTGATATTGTTTACTGCTTTCGTACCTGTGGTTTTGGTTTGCTCGGTGTTGGGGGAGTTCCCTACTGAGCCAGTGACTAGAGAGGCTCACCCCTACCCCCACAGGTGAGAGCGAGGAGGACGTTTCACGACCGTCGTCCGGTTCAGATCCGCGCCGTAGCGGTACAGGGTCAGTACCTCCAGCGGTGTAGTTCCAGCAGTGTAGTTTAGTTAGTTGTTTACTTTCTTCAGTTGTACCTCGGGGTTTGCCCCAGGCTCTTGTACTTCTTTTCAGTTTTGTGGAAATTTGGGTATGTAAACTTGTGATATATGTATAAAATGTAGTGTGTTCCTTTGTGTTTACACGGACTGTGGTTTGGTATCCCTTGCGAGGCTTCGGCCCGTTCGCGGGAGGCGGACTCGGATCAAGTACGTAATTGGTTTAACGGGCTTGGCCGAGGTGTTCCGCCACAGTTGGTATCAGAGCAAGGTCCATGTTAATATAAGGGAATTAGAAGGATACATAGCCTTATTTCGGTCTTTGAACACTGCTGGTAGGGACCCTGGTTTTTGATAATTTGTTATTTTGATTTTGTTTGGTGATTTGTTTATGTAGAAATCTCTGGTATGGCTGATAGAACAGATTGGGGTGGTGGAGGAATGATCCGGAGGAGAGTACCCAGCGTATGATTGAAAGAATCTGGGAAAGCCTTATGGATATCCGGGCAAGAATGGATCAGCAGGCGCCAGTACCACCGATTGCAGTACCACCTGGAGATGGAGAAGCTGTACCCGTAGCTCCAGTTCCACCAAGAGTAGAGGTGCCTTTTGCAGCACCTGTGCCACCACCACCGCCAGTGTTGATAGCAGAAGAACCCGTGATGCAGGTGGAGAAGTTTCTGAGATTGCAGCCGCCTACTTATTTAGGAGGGCCGAATCCAGATACAGCAGAGCACTGGGTTCATGAAATTGAAAGGGTTTTTACGACTATGAGGTGTCCGGCAGCGGATAGAGTGGTGTTAGCTGCTTATCAATTGAGAGGTTTTGCATTGGAATGGTGGCGACTGAAGATGCAGACCACCTTTGCAGATAGGGCAGAGGAGGCTATCACTTGGACGGAATTCCTTGATGTATTTAATGATACATTCTTTCCGATCCAAGTGCAGCAAGTAAAAAGAGAGCAGTTTCGGACTCTCCAGCAAGGTAATTCTTCAGTTTTGGAATACCAGATGAGATTTATGGCACTTAGCCGTTATGCGCCATATGTGGTTTCAGATAATAATATGATGGTTGAGTATTTCATCAGAGGCTTGAGAGTAGAATTGCAGGATGCGATAGTACCTCTCATGTGCAAGACAGTGGAAGAGGCAGCTCAGAGAGCAGCTACTCTAGAGAGGTCTATTCGGACTCGTCAGGTGGGCGAGTCAGGTTCAGGTAGTTTCCGGCTACGGCAGGAGTCAGTGGGTGCGAGTAAGGGTAAAGCACCAGCAGGACCTTCTTCATCTGGCTTTGGAAAATGGGGTCAGAAATTAAAGCAAGCATTTAAAGGCAGAGGAAGAGGATGGGGAGGTCGTCCGCAGTTTCAGCAGGGCCGAGGTAGACCTGAGGTGGAGGAGTCGCAGCAGAGTACTGCCAGGCAGCCTATTACTCCACCAGGGTATCGGTGTTATAATTGTAATCAGCTGGGACATTTGATCCGCAATTGTCCCTATCCGAGAGAATATGGATATGGAAGAGGTGTGCAGCAGCAGCAGCAACCTCAGCAGTTTCAGCAGCCACAGTCAGGCCGTGGCAGAGGAGCACCGCAGCAGCGGGGAAGAGGCCGGGTTATGGCTATCACCCGAGCCCAGGCGGAGGCATCGAATATGATAGAAGGTACTTTACCTCTTTATGAATATTCAGCAAGAGTTTTATTTGATTCAGGTGCCTCTCATTCTTTTATTTTCGAAGAATTTCTAGATTATATAGCTCATCCTTTAGAGGAGAAGTCTTGTGAGTTAGTAGTGGAGGTTTCTTCAGGTGAGTTTTTACTCACTTCGAGCTATATAGATGAAGCTCCTGTTATGATTGAAGGGAACCAAATGCCGGGTCAGTTATATGCCCTGCGGTTGTCAGATTATGATATTATTCTGGGTATGGATTGGCTTGAAATGTATGGAGCAATGTTAGATTGCAGAAAGAAAAGGATCAGATTTTGTCATCCTAATGGTGCAGTATTTGAATATCAAGGTATGCCTTTTTATACCTCCAAGTTTCTAATTTCTGCAATTAAAGCTAGAAAGTTGATAAATGATGGGTGTGTAGCTTATTTAGCCTCGGTAAGTCTGGTAGAAGCCAGTCAGCCAGTAGAAGCAGTTCCCGTGGTTAGGGAATTTGCTGATGTTTTTCCTGAGGATTTGCCTGGTTTAGCTCCACATAGAGAGGTGGACTTTACTATTGAGTTGCTGCCAGGTACCATGCCAATTTCTAAAGCTCCATATCGGATGGCACTAGCAGAACTTAAAGAATTGAAAAAGCAGTTAGAGGAATTGTTGCAGAAAGGCTTTATTAGACCTAGTCATTCCCCGTGGGGAGCGCCGGTTTTGTTTGTGAAAAAGAAAGATGGAAGTTTTCGGATGTGTATTGATTATAGAAAGTTGAATGATGTGACCATCAAGAATAAGTACCCGTTGCCAAGAATAGATGATCTGTTTGATCAGTTGCAATCAGCAAAAAAGTTTTCTAAAATTGATTTGAGGTCCGGGTACCATCAGTTGAGAATTAAAGAAGAGGATATAGATAAGACAGCTTTCAGAACTAGATATGGTCACTTTGAGTTGTGGTTATGCCATTTGGGTTGACTAATGCTCCTGCATGATTTATGGATCTGATGAATAGAATTTTTCATCCATATTTAGATCAATTTATTGTGGTCTTTATTGATGATATTCTAATTTATTCAGCGTCTGAAGAGGAGCATGCAGCTCATTTGAGGTTTACCCTGCAGTTGTTAAGGGATAACCAGTTGTTTGCTAAATTCAGTAAGTGTGAATTTTGGTTGAAAGAAATTCAGTTTTTGGGTCATGTTATTTCAGCTAAAGGAGTAGCAGTTGACCCAAGTAAAGTGGAAGCAGTGATGAAATGGGGAGTGCCTAAGACAATAACCGAGATTAGAAGTTTTCTGGGATTAGCAGGTTATTATAGGCGCTTCATTCAAGATTTTTCTAAGATTGCGGCACCTATGACCAAGTTGACCAGGAAAGGGGTGCCATTTGTGTGGTCCGGTGAATGTCAGAAAAGTTTTATGGAATTGAAGAAAAGACTTACATCAGCACCTATATTGACATTACCGACAGGGAGTGGTGGTTTTGTATTGTATACTGATGCTTCAAGAAGAGGACTTGGCACAGTGCTTATGCAGCATGGTAAAGTGATAGCTTATGCATCCAGGCAATTGAAGCCAGCAGAGGAGAATTACCCCACTCATGATTTGGAATTAGCTGCAGTTGTGTTTGCTTTGAAAATGTGGAGGCATTATTTGTATGGCTAGAGATTTGAGATTTTTACACATCATAAAAGTTTGAAGTATATCTTCTCGCAGAAAGATTTGAACCTCCGCCAGCGCAGATGGATTGAGTATTTGAAGGATTATGATTTCAGTTTGGCTTACCATCCGGGTAAGGCCAATGTTGTAGCTGATGCCTTGAGCAGAAAGGCATATGTAAACTTGATGATGATTAAAGAATGGAAGTTGTATGAAGAAGTAGCAGAGAATTCCTTGTATGTGCCCAGTAGTCAGCGATGGGCGGTACTAGCTGCTAGTGCTGTAGAACCGTCTTTGTATTGGCAGATTATTGAAGCTCAGAAAGCAGATGCAGGTTTAGCAGAAATTGTGAAAATGGAAGGAGTTTCCATTGATGATAATTGTGTGGTCAGGCTCAGAGGCAGGTTGTTTGTTCCAGCTGAAAGAGAGGTAAAGCAACGAGTATTGGAAGAAGCTCATAAATCCAGGTACACTATCCATCCGGGTAGTACTAAAATGTACCACGATTTGAGAAAGCATTTCTAGTGGCCTCATATGAAGAAAGAAATAGCAGAATTTGTTGCGAGGTGTGTTATCTGTCAGCAGATTAAACCAGAGCATCAGAAGCCTGGAGGTTTGTTGCAACCGTTACCCATTCCACAGTGGAAATGGGATGATATTGCCATGGACTTTGTGGCAGGTTTACCAAGGTCGAGTTCCGGGCATAATGGAATATGGGTATTTGTTGACAGATTGACGAAAGTGTGCAGACTAGTGGCAGTAAGTATGTCTTGGACAGTGGACAGATTGGCAAATATTTATGTTGAAAGAATTGTTCCACTGCATGGTATTCCGAAGACTATTGTATCTGATAGAGATCCGAGATTTACTTCTGGTTTTTGGAGAAGTCTGCAAAGAGTAATTGGTACTGAGTTGAGGTATAGCTCCGCTTATCATACCCAGACAGATGGTCAGACAGAGAGGACTATCCAGACAATTGAAGATATGTTGCGGGCTTGTTGTTTAGTTTGGGGAGGTAGCTGGGAGCATCATTTGGGAATGGTTGAATTTGCCTACAATAATAGCTATCATACCAGTCTTGGGATGGCACCGTATGAAGCTTTATATGGAAGGCCATGTAGAACCCCATTAAACTGGCATGAAGTGGGAGAAAGGCAGTTAGTGGGTCCTGAATTGATTCAGCAAACCACTGAAGTAGTAAAGCTTATTAAAGAGAAATTGCAGGCAGCTCAAAGTAGGCAAAAGAGTTATGCAGATGTGCGGAGGAGACCACTTCAGTTTGAGGTGGGAGATATTGTTTTCTTAAGGGTTTCCCCTAGTAAAGGTATCATGAGGTTTGGCAAGTCTGGAAAGTTGAGTCCAAGCTATGTGGGACCTTTTCAAGTGATCGAAAGAATTGGGGAAGTAGCTTATAGGCTGGATTTGCCAACTGATTTTGCAGATGTGCATGATATTTTCCATGTCTCCATGTTGAGAAAGTGTATTGAAGACCCAGCTCAAATAATTAGATATCAAGGTGGTGACCTGAGACCGGACATGACTATGCCAGAGTATCCGGTGCAGATCACAGATCGGAAGACAAAGAAGCTGAGAAATAAAGAAATTGAGTTGGTTAAAGTGAGATGGGAAAATAGGTTGGGTGGTGAGGATACCTGGGAGTTAGCCGAGGAAATGGCTGGAGGGTATCCCTATCTGTTTATGTAAGCCTTTGTATTTTATTTTTAGATGATAGTGTTTGTAAAAAATGTATATGTTTAAGTTGTTTGACTTTGAATTGTGTTATGAATTTCGAGGTCGAATTTTTTTTTTAGATGATAGTAATGTAACGTCGCATGCTTTTCGGATCCATGCGGATCATGTGTGTGTTGGTTGTGTAGGCCGTTGTGAGACCAATGTGAGTTGGTTGTGTGGAATGTGTGGTGTGAATGTGTGGCTTGAGTAGGTAAAGTGTAGGTTTGGACCTGAAATGAAATAGGACCTGCTGCAGTTCAGTTGGAGTTGGCGGCCAGGGGTGGTCGTTGACTGGTTGGAATCCAGGTATGTGGTCGTTTACTGTATGATCTTGGCGGCAGTGGCTGTGGACGTTTAGAGTGGTGGTTGTTCTTGGCGGCAGAGGGGTTGACGCCAACCTGAGAATGATGCAGGTTGTAGGCTCACCCGAGGGCAGGTTTCTTACCTGGTTCTCTTCTCCTCTTGCCCCAGCTTTTTGCCCCAGTGTTTCTAAAGCTTCCAGCAAGTACCGAAGGGTGGTTGGACGATGGTAGGACGCGTGGCGTTGCTGAATTGCGCGAGGAATCGTCGCGGCGTGGTGCAATTCCCGTGGGAGCTCGCGGAGGGTTCGGTGTAAACCGGGAGATTGCGGGAGGTTCTAGCGTGTTTTGAGGTAGGAGACTGTAAGGCCCTTGACTTTCACCTTGTTTATATGTATGTGCGTATAAGTGTATACTATTAATATATAGATTATTGTGTATAAGTATTTGTTTATAAATTGTATGAATTAGTATTATTGAAATGTACATAGTGTATTCAAGTATATATATACATACACACACACACATATATATATATATATATATATATATTTAAGTGTGTAGTGATATAAATTCTGCATAATTAAAGTGAGTTTTGTCGGCCAGTCGGCGTCCACATCGGCTGACGCTGACCAGGGGTAGGCGGCAATATCGATGGACGCCCATTTTGGATAGGCGACCATGGATATGGACGCCAATATCCCAGACCTGTTACGTTTTCAGATCTGGAAACGCCTCCGGAAATTGAGCCTCTTGTTTTGGAAACCTTTCCCAACGGCTCTGAGACTTGCCCCTTTAACCTATCCGACCCCAACCCTTTATAATAACCCATTTTCGGCCAGATCCATCCCTTTTGGCTCTTGGGTCAAAAACCTATCTTTTCTATGCAAAAACCCTAACTTGAACCTGAGAGATCCGGCTTCGGGAGACTTCGTCTGGCGATCTGCATCGGCTGGTGTCAACCTTGAACATCGGGAACGACTCCCCACACTGGTGTGCTGTAAGATCAACAGAAGATCCGAAGAAGAGGGATTTGGAGACTCTTTGGCACAGGCCGAGGAGGGCTTCTCCGGCTTAAATCGTCGTTTGTAGATTTTACAGAAGGCAAGTACCCCATTCACATCAACCCTACATGTGTCTAGTATGTCCCAGGAATTTCTCAGATTTTTCTCGTGTCCTAGAACCCCCCTTTCAAGTGATTTATTGGCTTTCAGTCTGTGTTTGTGCAGACAGGATATTAACGGCAAGATCCCTTGCCGCTAATATCATGTGTTGGCGGCATCATATAATGCCGTTAACCTATAGACGGCTACCCCATGCCGTCTAGTTCTTCAGACTGCAACAGTGTGCAAGTCTGTCCTTATATGAACTAATTTTCGAGTTTTCCGCATGAGGATATACGGTAAAATTTCATATAATATGTAATATATATGTTTGGTTGTACTGTGAGTTATTGTGCATTTTTGGAATTTTCACTAATTATTAGAATTCTTGGAATGTGCTACCAACAAAAGTTTAATCTTGGAAAATGTCGTTTATGAAATATGTGTAGAAATTAATTGCCATGAAATTTTTGTACATTGTTCATAGGATCTGTTGCATGATATAAAAATTTGAGCAATTTATAATATCTGTACAGTTTATTAAATTTTCTGAACTGAAAAATAGTTAATATGTCTACTCAATGTATAAAAGTTAAGAATTTATGCGAAATTAGTTAAATTCCTAAAATTTGTGATAAAATTTGTACTGTCATTATTCATGTATGAAATAAATTGTGAACCCGAATAATAAAAATTTGTGTCAGTTTGGCTATTTTTACAGTTGATAACATCACTGTTAGAATTTTAAGAAAATATGTGTAACTCATAAAAATGTAAATTTTGGTATGCATGATGGTTAAACCGTGATGAATTTTGGGTTAAATTTCTGTACTGAACAGATGACAGTAGCTATATAAACCTGTTTTATGTTAGATATTAATAATTAATACATGCTAATATGATTAATGTTTAATTCTGAAAAATTTCAGCATGATTAGAATTGTTGTAAAAATTTGATTAATACTGAAAACAGTAGTACCATGCTAGGTAATACTGAAGAATGTAAATGTGTGAACATGAGATGAATGCGTGATTATTTTGTTTTAGAAATGTGTTGAAATTGAGAAAATGTATTAATGTGCCAATGGGTGACACTGCTACCTTAGAGGGCTGTGGAACTGTACTGTGGTAAAGTCCCCACGGGAAAGTTCAAGTGTGTGATGTCCCATGGGCATTGGGATTAAATCCTGGAGGCGAACAAGTATCGCTGGTTAGGGTGGAGAGTGCTTCTCCCGGTTCTGCGCAGTAACTAAGATTAATCACTGGAATGCCTAGGTGATTGATATGTGATGTGATCAGTGTGTGTCCTTCTAAAGTGGTTTGGGCTATGTGTCACGGCATTAAGAAATTGTGAAAATGTGTTTAAGTGAAAAGAAATGTGTAAATTGTGAACCTGTGTAAGTGAATATGTGTTCATGAAATTCTTATGAAAGCATGCAAAAATGATAAGTTTCTTGTGAATGTGACATGATAGTAGTAAAACAGCGAGCTTTTCACTAAATAAATATGTTAACTATGTGAAAACTTATCTTAGAATTCATGTTAAATTAGTTGTTATGAAATGTGTAAATATTGTGTAAAATGATCAACATGTGGCTTATGAATGATTGAATGAAATCAGTTTAGCATAGTGAAAAGTGTAGAAAGCATGTGATAGGATTAGTTTATTGTGTATAAAACTAAATCCCATGTGAAAATGTGTAGAAATCATGAATAGGCTTCTATTTGAAAAATTGTCACTTCCATGCATTATGTGTAAATGATGTAGCATAAGGTTATGGATATTACTTGATGCATGTATGTTTAGTGTGCTGGTGTTACTTGTTGAGTTCTTTTGAACTCATTCTTGCTTCGGCGTACAGGTGCAGACGTTTCTACTTCTTCCGAGGAGATCGTTAGGAGCGACTCGGAGCGAGAGTAGGAGAGATTGTTGTGGAGTTAGCATTGTACTTTTCCATTACTTCATAGTATGTAATAAAGACTCTGCGTAGTCTCATGTGGACAATGTATTTATTTTATTTCAGTTATGAACAGTTAGCTCTCTTTTCTACTATACGGACTGTGAATAGAATGTGGATGATGGAATAAGATTTCTTTTCAGTTCTTTAAATTCCGCTGTCATGAGATATATTATATTTGTGTATGTTTCAGCCTATTGTACTGGTGTTGGGTAAATGTCCCACTGTAGCTATGCTTTCTATATCGATGTGGGTTGGTGAAACCGTACCGATATAAGAGGGTCGTTACAGAGATTGGTATCAGAGCATCAGGCTGAAATTGTACATAAATATGCATATACCATCATCTTCATTGTATACTAAGTCAGTGTAGATTGTCCACATAGATAAGTAATTAGTTAGAATTTAGATAGTTTAGTTCTAAATGGTGATTAATCCGTTTTACAGGTTATGGCTTCGCGTGGTAGGCGTGGTGCTCCTGCTCGTGATGGCGAGCAGAGGAGAGATGAGCCTCGGCGTGAGGATCAGGGTGAGCAGCAGGCCCCTGCACCCCAGGGTCCTGTACTTCACCGCCGCCAGTAGACTATGGAGTGTTCATGCAGGGTTTGGTGCAGGCCATGCAAACGCAGGCCCACACTCAGGCTGCACTCCAAACCCAGCTGGAGGCTCAGGTTAGAATAATAAGATAAAGTAGTCTGTATTTTAAATGCATGATTGTTATGTTATATGTGTTAATTTTGTTGCTTGTTGTAGCAGGCTCAGTTACCGGTTCCCCAGGCTGACCATGGTGGACCCTCCATCATGGAAAGGTTCAAGAGGATGTCGCCACCTTCTTTTAAGGGGGAGAGCGATCCATTATTAGCTGAGAACTGGATGAGGGAGATTGAGAAGATCTTCCGGGCCATTAGGTGCACTGAGGACGACAAGGTCACTTTAGCCACCTATATGCTACAGGAGCGAGCCGATGTATGGTGGTCCTCGTTGTTACGTACTCGGTTCGAGGATGGTGCCGTGGAAGTTGGATGGGATGAGTTCGTGAGGCTTTTCCGAGCCAAGTTTGTTCCGGAGCACATCCAGGACAAGATGGAGCAGGAGTTCCTCTCGTTGACTCAGGGCTCCATGACCGTGCTGGAGTACGAGGCCAGGTTTGCCGAGCTATCAAAGTACGCCCCTCATATTGTAGCTGATGAGCGCAGGAAGGCGAAGAAATTCGTGATGGGTCTGAAACCATCACTGAGGACGAGGTTGGTGGCTTTCGACCATCGTACTCTCGAGCAGGCGCTCAGCGCGGCGTGTCGGCAGGAGGGAGAGATGGAGCAGTATCTGGAGGAGAAGAAGGCTTCTCAAAAGAGGCCAGCAGCTCCTTTCCAGAGACAGGAGAGGAAGAAGGCGACTTTCCAGTCACCGCAGCGTCCTGTGGCATCAGGCAGTGGTCAGGTATCTTCTCAACGTTCCCCTAGTGGTAAGAAGGAGTGTCCTCATTGCGGGAGGGCACATGGCGGTACGGAGTGTTGGCTGGTAGCAGGAAAGTGCTTAAAGTGCGGGAGCAGTGATCATAAGATTAAGGATTGTCCGAGGCTTCAGCAGGGAGCCCAGCGGGGGCCAGCCCCAGTAGCAGCAGCAGCAGCGCCAGCGACAGGACGACCAGGGAGACCTCGAGCCCCAGCTCGAGTGTTTGCGTTAGCTCGTGAGGATGCCGAGCAGGCAGATCATGTCACCGAAGGTACGTTTTGTTCTTAGGTGTGCATGCTCGGGTTTTGTTCGATACGGGTGCTACTCACTCGTTCATTTCCGAGCGTTTTGCTAGGCAGTTAGCTTTAGAGTCAGGGTTAGAGTCTGAGGATTTAGAAGTCCCTTTGTCTGTGCATACACCTGCGGGTACGGTATCGACTAGGAAGTGTATTCCGTCTTTACCGGTGTGCATTGAGGATAGAGTCCTAGAAGGGTGTTTCTTCTTGCTTAAGATGAAGGACTATGATGCTATTCTTGGTCTGGATTGGCTAGAGGAGCACTATGCATTGGTAGATTGCCGTGGGAAGAAGATTGTTTTCCGCATTCCTGGTGAGGATGAATTTTCTCATCCTTTGCCGAGGAACTTAGCAGGAAAGTTTGTCATCTCGGCCATGAGGGCAATGAGAATGGTGAACAAGGGTTGTGACGCTTTTCTTGCCAGTGTGGTTTTAATACCCAAGGCTGATGAGTCACTTACTCTTGCCGAGATAGATGTAGTGCAGGATTTTCCAGATGTCTTTCCTGATGATTTATCTGGATTGCCACCGGCTAGAGAGATAGAGTTCACTCTAGAGTTGCTTCCAGGCATCTCTCCTATCTCGAAGGCACCTTATCGGATGGCACCTGCGGAATTAGCTGAGTTAAGGAAGCAGTTGCAGGATTTGTTAGATAAGGGATTTATTCGCCCTAGCGTTTCCCCTTGGGGCGCACCTGTCTTATTCGTGAAGAAGAAGGATGGGTCACTTCGGTTATGCATTGATTATAGAAAGCTAAACCAGGTGACGGTAAAGAACAGGTATCCCTTACCTCGGATTGATGATTTGTTTGACCAGCTACAGAATGCATCGGTCTTTTCTAAGATTGATTTGCGTTCTGGCTATCATCAGTTGAGGATTAGGAGTGAGGATGTGTCCAAGACGGCATTTAGAACCCGTTATGGACATTATGAGTTTTTGGTCCTTCCGTTTGGTCTAACCAACGCCCCTGCAGCGTTCATGGATCTCATGAACAGGGTGTTTAGACCCTATCTAGATAGTTTTGTTGTAGTCTTCATCGATGACGTGCTGGTCTACTCTCCAGATGAGGCCACACATCGTCAGCATTTGAGGATAGTGTTAGAGGTTCTCCGTGAGCACAAGCTGTATGCAAAATTCAGCAAGTGCGATTTTTGGATGCGCGAGGTTCATTTCCTTGGGCATGTTATCTCCGGTGCTGGTGTAGCAGTGGACCCAGCGAAAGTCCAAGCTGTTATGGATTGGGAGAGTCCCAAGACTCCTTCGGAGATTCGGAGTTTTCTTGGTTTGGCGGGTTACTATCGGCGTTTTATTGAGGGATTTTCATCCATCGCCGCTCCATTGACTCAGCTGACCAGGAAGGGAGTGAAGTTTGTCTGGTCCGAGGAGTGTGAGAGTAGTTTTCAATTATTGAAGACTAAACTCACATCGGCCCCTGTGTTAGTTCTACCGAGCGGTGTAGAGGATTTTGCTATCTACACGGATGCATCTCGGATTGGTCTTGGCTGTGTGTTGATGCAGCAAGGAAGGGTAGTAGCATATGCTTCGAGACAATTGAAGGAGCATGAGCGAAACTATCCAACTCATGATCTTGAGCTTGCGGCAGTGGTTCATGCACTGAAGATCTGGAGGCACTATCTTTATGGTGTCAGATTTGAGGTGTTCACTGATCACAAGAGCCTAAAGTATCTTTTCTCTCAAAAAGAATTAAACCTTAGGCAGAGAAGATGGATTGAGTTCCTGAAGGACTATGACTTTGACCTCCAGTATCATCCTGGAAAGGCGAATGTCGTAGCAGATGCCCTTAGTAGAAAGAGGTCGTCTCTCCAGCAGGACTGGAAGATGTTGGAGGATGCAGCGTGTACGATGACCGAGTTGGAGCCATCATTATGCCGAGCTTTTGTGGCTCAGCTGTCCATTAGGTCATCGGTGTTGGATGAGGTGATCGAGCATCAGAAAGCCGACCCTAGACTCCAAGAGTTAGTGGGCAAAGCGGGTATTGCTCGTGATGAGGATGGTGTGATTAGATTCCATCATCGTGTCTGTGTTCCAGACGTTGTAGATATTCGTGAGCATGTTTTAGCAGAAGCTCATAGATCTAGGTTCTCTATTCATCCGGGTAACACTAAGATGTACCAGGATTTAAAGAGATCGTTTTGGTGGTCTGGCATGAAGAAGGATGTAGCCGAGTTTGTGTCTAGATGTCTTGTATGCCAGCAAGTGAAGGCCGAGCGGCAGCGACCATCTGGTCTTATGCAGAAGATGGAGATCCCAGTTTGGAAGTGGGAAGCTGTCACTATGGATTTTGTTACGGGTTTGCCTCGATCTAGACGAGGTAATGACTCGATTTGGGTAGTGGTAGATCGATTCTCGAAGACTGCGCATTTCTTGCCTATGAAGAAGAAGCAGTCAGTAGAGAGTTTAGCTAGACTGTATGTTAGTAGTATTATTAGATTGCATGGAGTACCGAAGTCTATTATTTCGGATCGAGATCCGAGATTTACTTCGAGGCTATGGAAGGGTCTTCAGGATGCGTTAGGTTCGGACTGAAGCTCAGTTCGGCTTTTCATCCCCAGACAGATGGACAGTCCGAGAGGACTATCCAACGCTTGAGGATATGTTGAGGGCTTGTGTGCTGGATTGGAAGGATGATTGGGAGCGCCATTTACCTCTAGTGGAGTTTGCATATAACAACAGTTTTCATGCGAGCATTGGCATGGCTCCATTTGAGGCTTTATATGGTAGCCTTGCAGATCTCCTTTGTGTTGGGAGGAGACCGGTGATAGGCAGTTGATCGGTCCGGAGTTAGTTCAGGAGACTTCGGATAAGGTCCAGCTCATTAGGAAGAGACTTGTTGCGGCACAGGATAGGCAGAAGAGTTATGCCGACAACAGGAGGAAGGATCTAGAGTTCGAGGTAGGTGAGCATGTCTTTTTGAAGATTTCGCCTACGCGAGGTGTAGTTAGATTTGGCAGGCATAGTAAGTTGAGCCCTAGGTTCATTGGCCCGTATGAGATTCTCCGACGATTGGGCAACGTGGCATATGAGCTAGCTTTACCTCCAGCATTGGCTAGCGTTCATCCTGTTTTTCACGTATCTATGCTCAGGAAGTATGTCAGAGATCCGTCTCATGTTATTAGCCATGAGCCAGTGGAGATCCAGCCAGATCTTTCTTATGTAGAGCAACCAGTAGCTATTCTTGATCGGAAGGTTCAACATCTCCGAAACAAGAGCATTGCGTCAGTAAAGATCTTATGGCGTAACTTCTCGCGAGAGGAGGCTACTTGGGAGCTTGAGGATGCAATGAAAAAGAAATATCCTCAGTTGTTTGAGTAGTGTCAGTCTAACTTCGAGGACGAAGTTTCTTTAAGGGGGAGAGGGTGTAAGGCCCTTGATTTTCACCTTGTTTATATGTATGTGCGTATAAGTGTATACTATTAATATATAGATTATTGTGTATAAGTATTTATTTATATAAATTGTATGAATTAGTATTATTGAAATGTACATAGTGTATTCAAGTATATATATACATATATATATATATATATATATATTTAAGTGTGTAGTGATATAAATTCTGCATAATTAAAGTGAGTTTTGTCGGCCAGTCGGCGTCCACATCGGCTGACGCTGACCAGGGGTAGGCGGCAATATCGATGGACGCCCATTTTGGATAGGCGACCATGGATATGGACGCCAATATCCCAGACCTGTTACGTTTTCAGATCCGGAAACGCCTCCGGAAATTGAGCCTCTTGTTTTGGAAACCTTTCCCAACGGCTCTGAGACTTGCCCCTTTAACCTATCCGACCCCAACCCTTTATAATACCTCGTTTTCGGCCAGATCCATCCCTTTTGGCTCTTGGGTCGAAAACCTATCTTTTCTATGCAAAAAACCTAACTTGAACCTGAGAGATCTGGCTTCGGGAGACTTCGTCTGGCGATCTGCATCGGCTGGTGTCAACCTTGAACATCCGGGAACGACTCCCCACACTGGTGTGCTGTAAAGATCAACAGAAGATCCGAAGAAGAAGGGATTTGGAGACTCTTTGGCACAGGACGAGGAGGGCTTCTCCGGCTTAAATCGTCGTTTGTAGATTTTACAGAAGGCAAGTACCCCATTCACATCAACCCTACATGTGTCTAGTATGTCCCAGGAATTTCTCAGATTTTTCTCGTGTCCTAGAACCCCCCTTTCAAGTGATTTATTGGCTTTCAGTCTGTGTTTGTGCAGACAGGATATTAACGGCAAGATCCCTTGCCGCTAATATCATGTGTTGGCGGCATCATATAATGCCGTTAACCTATAGACGGCTACCCCATGCCGTCTAGTTCTTCAGACTGCAGCAGAGTGCAAGTCTGTCCTTATATGAACTAATTTTCGAGTTTCTCCGCATGAGGATATACGGTAAAATTTCATATAATATGTAATTATATATGTTTGGTTGTACTGTGAGTTATTGTGCATTTTTGGAATTTTCACTAATTATTAGAATTCTTGGAATGTGCTACCAACAAAAGTTTAATCTTGGAAAATGTTGTTTATGAAATATGTGTAGAAATTAATTGCCATGAAATTTCTGTACATTGTTCATAGATCTGATGCATGATATAAAAATTTGAGCAATTTATAATATCTGTACAGTTTATTAAATTTTCTGAACCGAAAAATAGTTAATATGTCTACTCAATGTATAAAAGTTAAAATTTATGCGAAACTAGTTAAATTCCTAAAATTTGTGATAAAATTTGTACTATCAGTATTCATGTATGAAATAAATTGTGAACCGAATAATGAAAATTTGTGTCAGTTTGGCTATTTTTACAGTTGATAACATCACTGTTAGAATTTTCAGAAAATATGTGTAACTCAGAAAAATGTAAATTTTGGTATGCATGATGGCTAAACGTGATGAATTTCTGGTTAAATTTTGTACTGAACAGATGACAGTAGCTATATAAACCTGTTTTATGTTAGATATTAATAATTAATACATGCTAATATGATTAATATTTAATTCTGCAAAAATTTCAGCATGATTAGAATTGTTGTAAAAATTTGATTAATACTGAAAACAGTAGTACCATGCTAGGTAATACTGAAGAATGTAAATGTGTGAACATGAGATGAATGCGTGATTATTTTGCGTTTAGAAATGTGTTGAAATTGAGAAAATGTATTAATGTGCCAATGGGTGACACTGCTACCTTAGAGGGCTGTGGAACTGTACTGTGGTAAAGTCCTCACGGGAAAGTTCAAGTGTGTGATGTCCCATGGGATTGGGATTAAATCCTGGAGGCGAACAAATCGCTGGTTAGGGTGGAGAGTGCTTCTCCCGGTTCTGCGCAGTAACTAAGATTAATCACTGGAATGCCTAGGTGATTGATATGTGATGTGATCAGTGTGTGTCCTTCTAAAGTGGTTTGGGCTATGTGTCACGGCATTAAGAAATTGTGAAAATGTGTTTAAGTGAAAAGAAATGTGTAAATTGTGAACCTGTGTAAGTGAATATGTGTTCATGAAATTCTTATGAAAGCATGAAAAATGATAAGTTTCTTGTGAATGTGACATGATAGTAGTAAAACAACGAGCTTTTCTCTAAAATAAATATGTTAACTATGTGAAAACTTATCTTAGAATTCATGTTAAATTAGTTGTTATGAAATGTGTAAATATTGTGTAAAATGATCAACATGTGGCTTATGAATGATTGAATGAAATCAGTTTAGCATAGTGAAAAGTGTAGAAAGCATGTGATAGGATTAGTTTATTGTGTATAAAACTAAATCCCATGCGTAAAATGTGTAGAATAGGCTTCTATTTGAAAAATTGTCACTTCCATGCATTATGTGTAAATGATGTAGCATAAGGTTATGGATATTACTTGATGCATGTATGTTTAGTGTGCTGGTGTTACTTGTTGAGTTCTTTTGAACTCATTCTTGCTTCGGCGTACAGGTGCAGACATTTCTACTTCTTCCGAGGAGATCGTTAGGAGCGACTCGGAGCGAGAGTAGGAGAGATTGTTGTGGAGTTAGCATTGTACTTTTCCATTACTTCATAGTATGTAATAAAGACTCTGCGTAGTCTCATATGGTCAATGTATTTATTTTATTTCAGTTATGAACAGTTAGCTCTCTTTTCTACTATACGGACTGTGAATAGAATGTGGATGATGGAATAAGATTTCTTTTCAGTTCTTTAAATTCCGCTGTCATGAGATATATTAATTTGTGTATGTTTCAGCCTATTGTACTAGTGTTGGGTAAATGTCCCACTGTAGCGATGCTTTCTATATCGATGTGGGTTGGTGAAACCGTACCGATATAAGAGGGTCGTTACAGGGACGAACCCGGTTAACTCCGTAGAAACATTAAAACACGACGTAACCACCTGAATTAGCATGATAATGCATTTTCGGATAAAGTTGCACCATACGGGGATAATGGGTGGTTTGAGTAATTTAGCAAGCAAAGCATGTTGTAATGGGTTGTTTTGGGTTCTGGCATGTTAAAGGAATTGTTTGTGTATGTTTTTCTGTAGTTAAAACGGTTGGGAAACCCATAGATTCGGATTAGGGTTTCTGCAGGGTTTGAGGCCGAAGAGCTTGGCGTCAACATCGTTTGTCGCCAAGCTCCTCAGCCAGGATGTAGACGGCCAGATCCCTTGCCGTTGACTTCTTGTTAGCGGCAGTCGATGTTGCCGCCTACTGGTTATAAACAGGAATGACTAATTATGGTATTTATCGATAATGCTTGTGCGTTGGTACCTGAGGTGCACTGAGTGCACAGAGTTCTCGTGTTTAGCATACAAGGTATGCAGTTAGTTACCTACTTTCGTGGCTGCGCGTTGTTTACGCGAGTCAGTTGGGTTCACGTGTAGTGGACCGTTATTACTTGTGGTTTACTTAAGGTTTCACGTGGTTTGTGTGTGACGTGCACGTGGTTCTGTGTACGTGGCGAGTAGTACGACGCCTACCGTGGTTACCTCTCTAGTTGGGTGCCCCAGTTCTTTGTGAGCCAGGCTGTTAGCTCCGGACTTTGTCCCGGTACTTGTGTTGTACCGTCGAGGTTTGTGTCGTCTGACCTGGACACCCTCACTCCTGTGTTTAAGTTGCACATCCGGCTAAGGGAAAGACGACAGTGGGACAGTGACACTTGTGTTTGTCTTTAGTCACTTGTAGCGCGCTCGTAGTTGGGGGTACGGACACCAGTAGACGTACTGGACCCCAGCTAGTCCTTTTCTAGTGCCTCACTCTAGAGAGTTCCGGGCCAGGTTCTCTAGAGGTGTCAGGCATGGGCCTGCGACCGTGTGGTCCGCAGGTGGTGGTGTTTAGTTGGTCTCCACAGTTGCTTGACCTTTTCACGTGGAACGGCAGTTGGACCTTTCGTCCGTGGCTGCGAGACTGAGAGGTAGACCTATGTTAGCTTGTCCGAGTCAGTTACTGGTGTCGTGAACCAGTTCACGTGACTCGTGTTTGGCAGTCTCTACTTTAGCTTGTACACCTGTACTAGTTTGCCGTTTAATTATTACAGTTGTTTCTCGTGGACGGCAGACGATGAGTACTTTTCCAGCTTTAATATCCTGGTTTGTTATTCTATAAATTGTTGTTATTGTTTACTGCTTTCGTACCTGTGGTTTTGGTTTGCTCGGTGTTGGGGGAGTTCCCTACTGAGCCTGTGACTAGAGAGGCTCACCCCTACCCCCACAGGTGAGAGCGAGGAGGACGTTTCACGACCGTCGTCCGGTTCAGAGTCGCGCCGTAGCGGTACAGGGTCAGTTCCTCCAGCGGTGTAGTTCCAGCAGTGTAGTTTAGTTAGTTGTTTACTTTCTTGAGTTGTACCTCGGGGTATGCCCCAGGCTCTTGTCCTTCTTTTCAGTTTTGTGGAAATTTGGCTATGTAAACTTGTGATATATGTATAAAATGTGGTGTGTTCCTTTGTGTTTACACGGACTGTGGTTTGGTATCCCTTGCGAGGCTTCGGCCCGTTCGCGGGAGGCGGACTCGGATCAAGTACGTAATTGGTTTAACGGGCTTGGCCGAGGTGTTCCGCCATACCGAGCAACTCGCGAAACAACGCATGAAGCTTACGATCCGGAATACAGCACAACACACAGTGCCACACAAGCACCAGGAGCCATCCAAAGTGCAACACAATGCACCAGGGCTTCAGATGGCATGAAAACAAACCACCCGAGCACGAGCATAGGGTGCCACTACCAGCACCAAAACTCGGAATGATGGAACACAGTTGAACCAATGGTCGAAACAACACGGCTAACAGGAAGGACTCTCTACAAGAGACCTACCAAAAGCGGCCCACAAGAAACCGCATGCCACAAAGGGTAGAACAGGCCACACCGACCAAGAACCCTCATGGCACAAGGACACAAAACATCGAAAAGGAAGCACACTCCAGGTGTAGCACACAACCGCACCAATGGCCTATAACAACTCAAAGCCAACAGAAAGGGACTCTCCACTAGAGAACCACACAGGAAAAACACGTGGAGAACCAATAGCTTCAAGAGTGCAACAACACATCAGCTCTTAGGAGCACACAAATACGAGGCACCACTCCCACCACCACAGGTGGAGAGGGCCACACACCAAATGGCAACAAGTGCCTCCAAGCATAGCTGAGGCACAAGCGAAAACACATACCAGGACGATGCTTGCACAAGCAAGCCAAACCACCAAAAACTGGTGTTGCCTCACACGGAACACAAGGCACGCTGCCCCACATTGTTCTGTCAGGCAACAAGAAACCAACACAGCAAGAGACGGGACAATAGGTCACCACAACCTATCGCACCACAAGGAAAAACCACGCGCACGAGGGGAGCAACCAGCTCAACCTCAAGACAACACAGGGGGAGGGACCTTCACCACAAAGGTCACCACGGTGCGCGACACGGCACCAACCGCCCTGCCAGCACCACCACCCCGAGCAACCAACGGAAAGCAGGGAAGGAGACCCTCATAACGAATCTCTTCCATACACAAGGGAAAACCACTAAACGAGACTGGCACTTCCATAGAAGCACAACCAGCCAAACACCCATGGCACTCACCAGACCACCATCTGGCAGAGCCCACAGGGCATGAGAAGTGAAGCCAATCTCCTGATCCTGGGGACACACGAAGTCCCACTAACACAGTCGAGAAACCCGAAAAATGATCAGGAAGACAAACTGGCCAGCACCACGGCCAGACACACGTTCAGAGGCACCACGCCTTGACCGACAACACCCAGGTAGACTGTAACATGGATAGTCCAACCAGAATAGTGACAACTCATCTCCACAGAGAGAGAGAGCAGCGACAAGCAAAACAAACACAAGACAGCTTGGGGGGGAACCTCCACCCAAAGCACCAAGAGCTGGTCTGGAAACCATCACCAAAACACAGCCCAAACAACCAGCCAACAGACAGAACACAACAGACAGTGGAAGCAACACAACTGGTTCTGGGAGAACCTCCACCAGAACCACCAAGGCGCCGTTCTGGGAAAACCCACCAGAACGCAATGGCCAACACAACAGCAGCATACCTCACCCTTGAGGTAGCACAACAACCGGTAGAAACAAGCCCGAAACAGTCCTGAGAGCGAACCTCACCAGGACAACAACCAACATTTCTGGAAAACTGCACCAGAACATAGGGCAACCAAGCGATGCACCTCAACCCAGAGGGAAATGCCGCAACAACCAGAAACGAGCACAACACAGTTCTGGGGAAGCCTCACTTCCACCAGAACCAGCAAAGAAGAACTCCGGGAGCACCTCACCAGAGTTCACAACCAGTCAGCGCAAGGCCGACAACAACCACAACTAGGTGTCGTAGCTCTCAACCAGCGGTGCAACACAGCACACAAACATCTGTTTAGCTCTAGCAAAGATGCCGACTGAGCAGAGCACAATGCCCAATGGTGCACAGGCACACAAGGCCAAACACAGCCAACAACACACACCCCAACAACAAGGGGACATCCAACAAGGACACATCCCAACAAGAAGGGGACAACCAACAAGGCTAGGACACCTTCTACCGATTCCGCAGACCACAACCCTGCACCAGTGAAGGCCACACCACACGTAGGCTCTCTCAGCCTTCGCGACACACCCACACGGATGCGCAAGCCAAGGACGAACCAAACCGCAGCACGAGCGAAACAGCAACCACGCTCGCAGCACGCGCCCCCAGCAGCAGCAACAACACACTCGGACCCTGCTGGAAAGCTAGCCACCTGCAACAAAGAGCCAAAAGCTCACCTAACAGCAACTACACACGGACGGGCCAGCAACGCACGAGTACCCTTCTTTGGGACAGCCATAGTTATTAACCCATTACAAATCTCGTTGGACCCCTGAGCTCTGATACCACTGTAACGACCCGAACTCCCGGACCCCCGCCAGGGACCCCCGAAAGTCATGCCGCCACCCACAGATCCGAAGATTCGGAAGGGTTAGAATTTAGTCCAGTGAGATAAGCAATGAATTCAAATAACTATAACAAGAAAGACTGTACATTAATAAAAAAATTAAGTACAACATGTCCCAAATAAAAGTACAGGTACAGAAAGAAGGCGCAGTCCTTAAGGGGCATACCCCGAGGACTTGCAAAAAGGCCACTCTCAACTCACACTACAAGAGCACTCACGCTCACAACTCACACTGCTGGCAATGCACGGCGCAACAAACCACCACCACGACCGTCCGGTAATGAACTCCTGCGACAGCGAGTCCCTACCTGAAGAGAGTAGGGGGGTGAGCCTCGCGAACAAGGCTCAGTAGGAATAACCAGTCCCTTACCAGCTAGAGCAGCAATAACTCCTACAAGCGGAAGCAAAACTACTCTACAAAGTAGTAAAGCCAGTAACACCTACTGCAGAGTACTACAAAGCAATAGAAATAGAGAAACGCCTCGACCACAACCCGGGTCAGGCCGAAGACGACTCCCGCAGAACCAGTGGAGTCAAACACATGCAGAAGTAGCTAGAGAAACGCCACGACCCGCAACCAGGGTCCGGCCAGAGCAACACAATACGGAAGCAAACCCTCGGCACACACCCGTCGAGACAAAGAAGCTCACGGAAAATCGGAGCGACCACGAGAGACCAGAGTCTCAAGACATGCACCAACATCCCAGACCTCCACAAGGTTGGGCAGAAACAACCAGGTGTCACCACGAGAGACACCGAGCAACCACGTGAGAAGCACCGTCTCACCACAGGCACAGCCACCTCAGACCTCCACCAAGTTGATGGCCCACAAGCAGAACCACCCTGCACCTCGGACACTCCACGAGGTCAGGGAAATACACACTTCGGTGCCACCACGGACGGCACCAAGGAATGGGTTACCAAAACAGCAGTTGGGTGCCAGCACAAGGCACCCCGATGTAGACACCATTTTTTACGCGGTCCCCACAAAGAGGGAGGAATATGAATAGCGGATACGAAATACATGAGTGTGTGTGTAAGTGGTGTGTGGAGATGGAGTGAAAAAGCAGAAAAGACGATAAAAAGAAAAAGATCGTGATCGCCAGGCACACGAGGGTGCCAAATGGAGAATGCACGTGCGAGGGGTGCGAGATGGAAGGGTGATCGCGAGCGTACCTTTTGGTGTGGGGAGATTGCGCGGGAGATGATGTGGGTCCTTTCTTCCTCTACAAGCACGGCCAGCCGTGGTAGAGGGCGTTTCCTTGTTTGATTACCCTGAAAAATAAGACAAATAAAAGAAGGGGATTAGCCCAAAATGTGTAGTATGCAATTCTAAAATAAATGAAATAAATGAATGACATGGTGGGGGGGGGGGGGCTTACCGGATGGTGGCCTTTAAACCCCTAAGATAGGTGTGTGTGTGTGTATGCATGCATGTGTGTGTGTTAAAAAAGGTAAAAGGGGCACGTAGACCCGGAGGAGATGAAATATAAAGGACCACGTGGGGTCCGGAGGAGGGAAAAACGAATAGAAAAGGGGGGTGCTTCCCCGGACGGCGCGACGGCGTTGTCGGTTGGGCGACGGAGGACAGAGAGGAGGAAGGAGGGGTAGGTGCTCCGCTCCAATATACGTGGATGGCGAGGAAGAAGACGGCGTCGAGCTCCAAAGGATGAGGACGGCGTCGGTTGGCGTGGGAATCCTCCTTGTGCCGGACGTCGAGGTGAGAAACCAACAGGGGTTCACCACTCTGTGATTCCCCCCCTCTCTCTCTCTCTTCTCTCTCCTCTCTCTCGACTCTCTCAACTCTCTATTCTCTCAAAAAAACGCTGAACGCCAGAACCCGCGCCCCTGGCCCTGCGACTTCATTTTTATAGGCACTGGAGCAAAATCGCGTCCAGGACAGAAGACGTGATTTAAGGCTAAATCGCGTCCGATCGGCAGGCCGCGATTAAGAAGGTTGGTCTGATGGGACATACGCGCGGGAATCGTTGCACCACCTCTCTGAATCACGTCTGGGCAGGCTGCCGCGACTTGAATCGCGTCCACATGGTCGGACGCGATTAAGACTTGCATGGTTTCAAGGCAACCGACTCACGAATGTGCTGTCTGCTGACGTGACATTTGGATTTGACATCTCTAAATTGCGTCGTCTGACAAGGACGCGATTCAGGGATTTTATCATGATTACGGGCCTGCGCGCGATGACTTTCTGGGCCACTGTTAGACTCAGAATCGCATTCGGGATCCAAAACACGATTTGAAAGGCGCTTCGATGAAAAACGTCCACTATAGTGGATGCGAATTGAATTTGCTTCCGGGGGCGCTACCCCCGGAGACCCCCGCCGGGGCGCTGCCCCTGGACCCCCGCGACCTGACCCCCTTGGGAAGCACCGAG
This sequence comes from Colocasia esculenta, assembly GCA_014218235.1. Classification (NCBI taxonomy): domain Eukaryota; kingdom Viridiplantae; phylum Streptophyta; class Magnoliopsida; order Alismatales; family Araceae; genus Colocasia; species Colocasia esculenta. The sequence goes on along the minus strand of CM024757.1, from coordinate 37,750,200 downwards.
GAAGAAGGGGCAATATCCAGAAATATTGGGAAAACACTCTTGCGAGGCAAAAGAAGGCCATTTTTGGCGTTACGGCGCAACTTTAAAATTTGCCCGTGGTGGAGCCAAATTTGCGTGTTGAAGCAGTAGCAACTACGCCAGCAGGGAAGCAGTAGAAACAGTAGCTCCAGCAGCAACAGCTTCCACAAAGCAAAGGCCACAACAACACACCCTCGGCAAGAAGATTGACAAGTGCAACAGTAGAAGAAGGAGGTAGGAGTGTAAAAACTCCCACGAAGAGTGTGGGGAAGCTTTTATAAGCTCCCAACCTTCACGCATGCTTGGCACGTCGGCCATGCATATGTCAAGGTATAAACCCCTTAAACCTTCCAAGGCCACCTGGTCCATGCAACCATCTCATGGTTACACCTAATGGGTTAACATGTAAGACTCCTACTTAAGTGAGGTGGCTTCCCCAGCTCCTCACACGTAGGCATATGTAATTTCCAGAAAAACCACCACTGTAAATAACCCATAATTCAGCTGGCCCAATAATCCTCACATAAATATATTCAAATGATGTCTATTTGTGTTAAAATTTCAGCCATAGGCTAACGAAAAAGTTTTACAAATTATGGTGATTTTAGTTTGATTTTTAGAATTTATTTTTCACCTAGTGAAAAATCACCCAAAAAATAGTTACGTCGGCTTAATCTCGATATCCGCACGTTAACAATTCTGGATATTTATATTTCTGATATCACCACATTTTTCTTGAAATTATAGTGTTCTCGAATTCTATTTTCATTACAGGATTCTGGTGTCGCCTTGTCGGAGCGCGCACCTCTAAGTACGACACTTGAAATATCATTTATTATCTCTAATAAATCCTAAATTAAGATTAATTACATCTCATGCTAATAGTTATATTTAATCATCAAATCATTCACATTTTTCTAGGAAATAAAATTTTCGGGGCGTTACAATCAACTTTTGGGGTAATGAACATCTTTGGGAAAACTGGGCAAACAACAACTTGGGGTAAACAAGACTTTGTCGGGGACAAATCTAACAATCACACCCATAGGTAACAGGACTTTGTCAGAATCTCCAGGACCAGATACGGGCCCTCAGTTAGGTTCGTATTGTGCAACACTGGCATGTGTCCCAATGAGCCCGTCGACTTATGGGTGACAAGAATGAGTTTTGAGTCCATGACTCCAATATCATTAATGTACTTCAAGAACTTATCACAAGAAGGCAATGTGTGTCAATAAGGATAGACTGGTCGAGAAAGTTCTGGACTATCCTGTCAATAGTAATGATTATCGAGAGTGTCACGTCAATAATGATATAGAGTTCAAGGGTACATTAGGAATATCGAGTCAAGAGTTCAATCTGGAAGCATAACGACACATTTACATAGATTCTATCTTTAATAACTTAGTTTCATGTGTTATACTCGATCACTCCGAGAAAGTCAAGATGAGAAGAGAAAGATCTCGTCAAGAATGCCAAGAGAGAAGAGATACGTGCACACTAACTTCCGGGCACTTTATTGGTACAAACTGCTCGTCGGCCATATGGAAATCCATGGTCAGAGGAGACTTACGGAGGCCTTGGTCAAGGGGTCACTAGTCCAGCAGAAGGAATATCCGACGGAGAGTTCACCATAAGCCAAGAAGGGGCTTTCCTATCGTGCTAGGGTGTATGCGCATGCCGCGCGTGAGAATCACTCTAGTGCGTGTGTGAATCCGATTATGGAAACTCCAGTTATAGAAACTTCATTTATGGAAAATCCATGCTTGGAAAGTATCATGAGTGCTAAATCAGGAAACACTAATCATGCATGACCAATTTTAGCAAGTATCATTGTATATTTAGCAAGTTTGGTAACAAGGCAAGAACGTGAATAATCGACAGGTAGAGAGCATGATCATGAACTTAAGATCAATTAAAAATCATGTGAACATGTTTTAACTTTCATATAGGTTGTTAAATGCATGATAATACTTTCTATAACCTTCCTAGAATAGATCAAACTCACACATGCAAGGAACGACACAAAACGACGAAAATCGAGATGTATGCCCCTTAGAAGGAAAATGTAGTCCCCTCCCTTCACTTCCTTAGGTCATAACTCATTGATTTTTTATTCAAATATCACACATGAATATAACATATTGAATCCCTTTGAATGAGGAATCCAGCAAAGAAAACGGCTCGTCAATTCGAGGTCTATAGAAAAAGTTATGGCCGATTAAGTGGACATAGGTAGAAGGCAACACATTGCCTGTCGCCTTTTGAAAATGAAGGCGACAGTCATCTTGTCGCCTTCTGAAGAAGACCACGAAACTTTCTGATTTTTGGTATGGGTCGTGACCATGATATTTTCGCGTTCTGGTAGTGACGTGTCGACCTGTCGCCACCTGAATATGACGTTTGGGTTGCTTTTTCTACCTATTTCCAACTCCGACTTGGATTGGGTTTGACACCTGTGGGTTTGAAAAATCAAAACAAATGCTAGGGTGATCCAAGTCGGATGAAACCATTTTAGTTAGAGTACTTCCAATACTTTGTACAGTAATGAATAATCGAGAAACAAAGATCGTTTGACTATGTAATATAACATATTGTGACTGTCTACGTGAATTTGACACAGTGCTCATGTTTGGGCTAATACTCTCATTACGGTCAACTAAAATTGGGGAAACCAGTGCCAAATGAAAGTAAATCATACAGCAACAAGTTCTATGTTGAACACTCAGTCTAAAACTGACTCCACAGAGAGGTATGAAACTCGTAAGACAAGTCAAGGGTAAATCAGAATAGTATAGTGTTAAGATCATGCAAGATTTAATTTGTGAAACTCTCAAGATAAAAATTGGGGAAAATAGTAAGAATATGATCTATACATATGAATGCAAGCATGAACGAGTTTAATTAGAGTTTGTGATGGAGTTGACTTACCTTTTAGGTGAAAGAAAGTCGTGCTCCCCGAAAACCCTAGTTTTGGCAGTAGTGCAAAGATCTTCTTAATACATCCAACACACTACATACAAATTAGGCAAAATAGTTTCATTTGAAAGTAGACTTCAAGGGTTTTCTATGGGTATATTATTTGCTTGATTTGATCAAGATTTTACTAACCTTTGGTGATGATCAATCTGACTCTTGTGTGCAGGTCGCTGTAGATCTGAGTTGGGAAGAGCACGAGGTTCTCCTTGCTCCAGCCTTCTCCTCGAGATATCCAGCTGCCATAGCCTCCAAGCACGCCTCCAATAACCCTAGGGGTCGTCCCATGGTAGAGAGAGGCTTTATTTATAGGGATAGGGGTCTTTAGTTCCCTAATTAGATTAGGAAACTTTTAGGGATGAATTTGGGTGTATCCTTCCTCAAATTGGAGATTTCTCTCCCCAATTTGTGATGGAATTGATATAGAAACTTATTTTAGGTTGTAACCATGAATTGGGCTCAATTTTAAGTCCAATAAGTATGTATTGGATGAACATTTAACCTTTTAATCTTGATTAGTTAAGATTTTCAAATTTTGGGGTTATTTTTCTACTTGAATTTATTTGTGGTCCAAAATATATATTATGGCCCTATTCTTTCATTAGGTTGTCAATACCCAATGTTTGAAGTCCATCCATAATTTTTATTTTAATTTATGACCCCTTTATGTATATGTGATAATGGTTTTTCGACTTATTCCTTAATTAAGATAATAAGTCACAATAATTCTTAAACTCAATCCAAAGAATTTTTATTGGCCCAATTTCTTTATGGGTCACTAAATAATAATATTTAAAGTCTAACCATGGTTTTTACGAAATGTTAGATGTGTTTTTACATCTGGGTAATGGTGTGTACGTATTTAACTAGTTTTAAATTATTAAGTGGTCATATTTTCTATTTATCTCCAATTTTCAATTACTGAAATTCTCAGGATGCTACAGGCAGGTTGTTAGAAATAAAGCTAGGCTAGTTGCCAAGGGGTACAACCAAGAGTTTGGTATTGATTTTAAAGAATCATATGCCTTTGTAGCTAGACTTGAAGCTGTGAGAATATTTCTTGCTTTTGCATCATCTTTGAAATTCAAAGTTTATCAAATGGATGTAAAAAATGCATTTTTGAATGGCTACATCAAAGAAAATGTTTTTTTAGAACAACCTCCCGGTTTTAAAAATGAAAAATTTCCTGATCATGTTTTCAAACTTAACAAGGCTCTTTATGGTCTTAAGCAAGCTCCAAGAGCTTGGTATGACCGCCTGAGCTCATTCTTGCTGAATAAAGGTTACAAAAGAGGTAATGTAGATCAAACATTGTTTACCAAAATTGTCAATAATCAAATCATTGTTGTCCAAATCTATGTTGATGACATAATTTTTGGGTCAACAAACAAAACTCTTTGCACTGAATTTGCTGATCTTATGAAAACTGAATTTGAAATGAGTTTAATGGGTGACTTACAATTCTTCTTGGGATTGCAGATACATCAAACAAGTGAAGAGATTTTTATAAGTCAAACAAAGTATGTGAAAGAACTTTTGAAAAGATTTGAATTTCAGCACTTCAAGCACTCAAGCACACCAATGGCAATAAATGTAAGATTAGAGGAAGATTCATATCTGGTAAGTCAGTAGATCCAAAGACATACATATGATTGGTTCTCTACTTTATCTCACAACCTCTAGACCTGACATTCAATTTAGTGTGTGCATGTGTGCTAGATTTCAAGCAAATCCTAAAGAAAGTCACATGTTAGTCGACAAAAGAATTTTCAAATATCTTGTTGGAATATGTGAACTTGGAATTTGGTATCCTACTGGTAGCAAGTTAGATTTAATTGCTTATTGTGATGCTGATTATGCTAGTTGTAAACTTGATAGAAAAAGTACTAGTGGTTTGTGTTTATATCTAGGTGGCTTGGGCTTCTAAAAAGCAACATTTAGTAGCTCTATCCACTACTAAGGCTGAATATGTTGTGGCTGGTTGTTGTGGAACTCAAGTACTTTGGGTGAAACACTAGCTCCTAGACTATAATCACGAATTGAGTTGTATTCCTATTTTGTGTGATAACACTAGTGCTATTAATCTGTCTAGAAACCCAATTCAACATTCACGAACAAATCACATTGAAATAAGGCACCATTTTCTAAGGGATGAGGTTGCTAAGAAATCTTTTGAGCTTCGCTTCATTGAAACTAAAAAATAGATTGCTGATATTTTTACTAAGCCTCTTCTAGGAAATAGATTTTCATCTTTAAGGAGAGAGGTTGGTTTGTGCAAACTTCCACATCATTGATCTATTCCATCTTCTGTTCGCAAATAAATCTTTGAGTCTAGCAAATAAAAACTTTCTTGCTCTTGTAAATAAATTCCCACTTCTTACATTGCATTGGCATTCTTGGTACATCAAATAGTGATTTGAAGAAAGACAAGTCAGGCTTGTCTGGACACTTTCACTATGCGTGAGTATATGTCTCCGCCAAGTATCAAGTGCCTTTATATGCAACTGTTGAGGGGGAGCCTTACTTTTCAATAAATCACTCATGTTGATTCTACTCTCATTTTTTGGTATCAGCTATTTACCTTCATTTCATAAAATCCCTCCGTCTTCAATAATTTTTATGATCACCTTGTCAGGGGGAGATTCATGATAAGGGGAGTCATTAGACATCAGAAATTGTGCTCTTTGTCAATCCTTCTCTCATCTTATATCAAAATTCTTGACACTGGTTGTAAATCTTGAGCCCCAAATCATTAGAATTTTTGAGTCTCAATGCTACTTTCATATGAGAGATTTAATACATTTAAAATAAAATCATTGTGCATTTAGTTTAACTTCAAAGATTCTTCTTCATATCAAGGTTGTGCCATCTTAATACTGAATGTCTTTAAAATGATTTGCAAAACACTTGTAGGCACATGAGTGACATTAACGTTTAACATGTGCAAGTTTAAGCTTCATCTTTACCACATGTTCAGAATAATTTCTCTATATTCGTAGTCATGACTTTTCTGGTCAAAGTAAACAAAATCCTGCAGAACACAAAAAATAAATAAATAACAATCTGGAAAGATACAAACAGAGCAATGCAAATTCTTGAACCACTGAGTAACCGGGCCATTTCACCTAAAAAGTGATTTGTTTCACGTCAAAAGTAGAAAATAAAATTTTCAACTCTGTATAAGATAATGAAAGTTAAACCACTGAGTAATAAGGAGATCATGCATTTGATAAATGTGATCTCTTGCATTGAAAAGTGAGATTTAACTAATTTATTCAAATAGATAAGATAGAAAAGCTTTAGACCTGAATAAAGTTCATGCTTAGTGAGTTTAGATTTCTTATTCTACATTGTGTTACATTTAAAGCTTCTAACTTCATTGTTGAATACTTCTGTTCACTCACATAGATCACTATAATTCACATTTGCATCATTATTTTAACTACATCCAAATAATTATTTTGCTATACTTTGTGTTGAGTGTGTCCTTGTGATTAAACTTTAATGCACAATTGTAAAAACACAATAATCTCTCTCATATGTCAATATCACTTTTATCTCATTTATTTTGATTATTTCTGAACATTCCTTTTTCATAACTATAGTTCCTGAATTCCTACCTTCTTCGCTTTCATATCTATCCTTTTGATGCTGTCAAAAAGTGGGAGAAATTCTATAGAAGGGAGAAATAAATTTGTTTGGTTCTTTGGTATGAGAAATGGGATTAACTGCAGTCAGGGAGAGTATGAAGAGACCAAGTTTGAGTATTTGTTTTGTCATCATCAAAAAGGGGGAGAGTGTTGTGTTGAGTGTGTTTTGGAATTTCTTAATAATATTTTCTAATGATAATCAATAAACATCACTCATATTTTAATTTTGATGATGATATATTGATGACATATTGAATATATCACAATAATGTTCAAACAACATGTTCTTGATATTTAATATTTCATATCTTACTGTTAATTACATGTTTTGATGGTCTACTCTTTATTTGTACAGGTTCACAGAGTTTTTTTACAAAAGTAGGTCGACTCTAGTTCACAGACAGGTTGACTCTACTAGACTGCCCAGCAAGCTCCTGACGAAAAAGTCACAAACAGGTCGACTCTATCTGATAGACATTTCGACTCTCAAAGTCTGCCCAGCAAGTTCCTGAAGAACAAGCTGCCAATCAGGTCGACTCTAGTTGAGAGTGAGGTCGACACTAGTTTCCATCCAGTGAACCAGTTTTGGAAATATTCACAGGAGGTCGACTCTACCTGTTAATCAGGTCAACTGTACATGTTGATCAGGTTGACACTAAGTGTTTGTCAGGTCGACCCTAGTGTTCTGACCAGTAAGCTTTGGACTGATGTTGGTCAGTAGGTCGACTCTCTTCAAGAATGAGGTCGACTCTCTTCTTCTGTGCAAACCTAGAATTGTGCAGAGGATAAATCCGATGGCTGTGATTTCACTCTGAGGTCTTGGCAAAAGATGGTATAATTACTAAATTGCCCTTTCATCCAAGTGGCAATGTGATGAAGACCTTTTTGACACGTGGCAGCCCAGGATGCTTTCTAAATTTCTGTGCACACTCCCTTCACGTAAAATGGGACTGTACGGAGGCTATAAAAGCTATCATCTCTGTTCTAAAGCGAAGAAGATCCCAAGAGAGCAATTCAAAGCCTGCGAGTCTCCAACATTCCAGTAATTACATCCAAAGGAACATGGTGATCAAGGGTAAGCTATGTTGTGCTGAGAAAGGAAGCAGATCGGGCAGAAGAGAAGCAGCAGAAGAAGAAGTTCTGGCAATTCAGATGCCACTGAACCAGAACATCGAGAATTGAAGAGGATCTTCATCGAATTCCATAAAGACTCTTCAATTCAAGCTTCTTCACCGAGGAACATCCAACCCACATCTATTTTACATATCTCTTGGAGTGTTCATCTCTTTTTCGTTTGAGAGACCTGTGCATGAAGTTCTGTGCAGATTTCTGTGTACGATTGAGTTTGTGAATCAGATCATTGCTAGAGGATCTGATCTATTATGTTTTTGATCAAGCCTGTGTGTGAGCTGTCGTGCTCAGTGTTTGAGCCGCAGTGCTTAGGTTTGTGAGTCGTCGCACTCACTATGTGTTTGAGTCGTCATGCTCAGGTTGGAGTTGTTGTGCTCTAGTTGTGCTTTGAGCCGTCGAGCTCAAAGGTGTGTTGGAGTCTTCATACTCCAATTGTGTGTTGAGCCATCGTGCTCAAGGTGTTTTAGAGTCGTCATGCTTCGGTGTGAGTTGTACTCGGGTTTGAGTAGTGAAGCCTCACTGTGTGAGTGGTGGATGTAGGAATCACTGGTGTGATTTCCAAACCACCTAAAAATCCCTGTGCATGGTTTGATCTGTCTCCTTGCACTAGATGATTGCATAGGATTTCACTTTCACTCTCTTTTCAATTGATTCACACATCATATCCACACAATCACGCTTACTCATTTCTGATTAGTAAGAGTTTCTATTTGAATGGATCTATAATTCTAAGCTATTTTCAAATTGTTTAAGCTTATGCATGAATTGGTGTTAGATCTATTCAACCCCCCTTTCTAGATCTGTTCATAATCTGAATTTGATCCTACAACTATCCCTAAAAATATTGCTAATATATTGCTAAACAATTTATCATAATGTTTTTGCTATGACAAAATCTTTTAATATATTTTAAATACCTTTTTACTACTATTTATGGAGATTTAAAATACAAAGGCTTTCATATACATACTGTAATATATCTTAGCTAAAACTTATGCTTACACAGATTCAATGTATCCACAGCGTATACTGTATATCATACTTACTTCGACTTCGGACTCCGACTCCTGACTTTGACTCTAGAAAAGTCGAAGTATTGCTTCAATTGATGAACAAACTGGTAATACTCTGACTTCGCAAAAGTCAAAGTTTGACATGACTCCGACTCCTCAAAAGTTGAAGTTTGTCTTACTCCGACTTCAGAAAAGTCGAAGTCCATTATCTTTACTAGACTCTGATTTCTCTAAAGTTGAAGTCTTCCCGGACTCTGACTCTTGAAAAGTTGAAGTATGACTTGTCTTGCTCTCACTCCGACTTCTGAAAAGTCGTATTATGTTTATATTGTACCTTACTCTGACTTCTCAGAAGTCGAAGTCTCTATCTCTTACTCCCACTCCTCAGAAGTCGAAGTTTGATTCTCTGTAACTTCCACATAGTCGAAGTTCTATTTTCTTTGACTCCGACTCCATAAAAGCCGAAGTATCATATATCAACTTCTGTGTACTGATACTTAAATAATTTTTGTATGAATTTGTCATTCCACAGAATCCGTGAAACCTTAATCTTGTTTATCTCAGGTTACTTGTTCTCCCTATGGGATCCTTTACATAATGAATAACACTTACATATCTTATAGAATAATGTTTTTTCTTGCTACCACCATTTAAATATTATGTTAGGTAGGAAGAATTATATTCTAAATGACCATATTGATCTGTAATAATTATATAATATGATATCTTGTTTGTTGTCAGAAGTTCAGTTCTTCTCCATTTGACAGTTGCTATCTAGTAAATGCGATGGTAGGTATAAGCAGCATGGGCTATCTGTCAGAGTTAACCTACCACTGTCAGAACACCATGACTTTCTGGATAAGACTTTGTATTCTCCATACAACTGTCTGTCTGATCCTTAAATGCTCTGAATTTCTATTTGTCTGAGCTCATTCTTGCTTTTTATTTTCTTTATCTTACCTACCTTCGAAAGTATGGAGGTATCCCTATCTGTCTTGTCCTTTCAGGTTTTCAGAATATTAATGCAGCATGTTTAGCTTTCGGCCTCGATCATGGAGTTTACAGAACATTAATGTAGCTGTCTATCAAGCCATGAAGCTACCTACATAGGTTGAAGACATTGGAATCTGAAAAGCTGAAGATCTGATGGACACCTAGGAAGCTCATAGTCTCTTTTCAAATGGATATCCTTCAACGACTAGCTTCCAACGGTTAAGTTCAAACGAGAAGATATCTAAAGCTCATATATAGAAGTCGGAGTTTGAACAAGAAAACCACCAACTCTCTTACACCAACCCGCAACATACTCAACTCCTATCTGAATTTGCAAGCAAGAGTCCTCACAAGCCTTCTACTGAAAAGAAAAAGAAAGAGCTGCTTCTTCAGTCCACAACTTCTAGTTCTTTAGAAGTCTTTTTCTTATTAGGTGGCATTTTTGTAACTGTAGATCTTTCTCAGTCGACCTACGGAGGGTCAGAAAGAGTTAGAGCTTCATTCTTATTGTATTTCTTTCTGATTCCTTGTGTTTGCTCATCCTTTTGAAGTAGACATACAAGTGTTTTTCTCATCTCTGTGTTAGATAATCTGCAGGAGGTTTGTTTCTTGTAGTGCCCCTCTTGTGAAGGGAAGTCCTACTGGTGTAGGTAGTCTTTGTACCCCTTGGTAAAGGGAAGACTTGCTTGGTAGCAAGTGGGTTTGTAATACCTCTCAGGTTGAGAGAAGGCCAAGTGTTCTTGGTAGTTTAGTGAAATCCCAAGAGGTTACTTTGGGACTGGATGTAGGACTTCCATGTGGGAAAGGCCGAACCAGGATAAAATATTTTGTGCATTTATGTGATTGTTTTCGCCAAGTGAAACATGCCACACTAAATACTAACAACTCTATTTAGTGTTATCTATTTTCAGATAAATTTTAAAAGCACAAGAAGTCCTATTCACCCCTCTAAGACATCTCTAGTGCCATTTCGATCCAACAAGTGGTATCAGAGAGAGGTTTTCTCAAAAGAATCGAAAGATTTGAGAAGAGATGGCAGTTGAAACTCACAACTATGAAGGCCAGTCAGTCGCCAGACCACCATTCTTTGATGGTGAGGATTACCAATATTTGAAGATGAGAATGGAATGCTTCATTCGAGGCACAGACTTTGATCTGTGGCAGGTAATAGAACAAGGTGATTTTGCTATACTTGCTGAAGGAATTGTTGTATTATCTATAGCTGATAAAAGAAACATATCCCTAAACTATAAAACCAAGAATTATCTATGTTGTGCTTTATCCAAAGGAGAGTTCAACAGATTATCTGCTTGTAGAACTGCTAAAGAAATGTGGGATAAACTATAAGTAACCTATGAAGGAACTGTTAGAGTAAAAAAAAACTAGAATAGATATTGTTGTCTCGCAATATGAACAATTTAAAATGCTTTTTAATGAAAATATAACCCAAATGTATAATAGATTCTCAAATATAATAGTCGGTTTGAGTTCACTAGGTAAAAATCTTACAAATAAAGAAATAGTAAGAACAATTTTAAGATCATTAATTCATGTCTGGACCCCTAAGGTCACTGCTATTGAAGAGGCACATGACTTCACAGAACTTTCTATTGATAAATTGATTGGTTCTTTAATGGCTTATGAAATCAATATGGAAAGATTTTCTGAAGGCTCTTCAAAAAAGAAAATGCCAAATGCTTTGAAGGCTGTAGATTCTTTTTCCTCTGATGATTCAAAGGAGAAATCAAAAGACAGTGATGATGAAGCCTTGGTGTCAAGAAAACCACAAAGGATTCATGCCAAGAACAAGAAGCTTGGTTCAAAGAGATACTTCAACAAGGAAAAGAAGAAAGAACCAACTTGCTATGAATGCAATCAGCCGGAACATTACAAATTAGAATGCCCTAAGCTCAAGAAGAAAGATCCAGCTAAAAAATATGAGAAAAAGAAAGGTAAAGAAAGAAAGTTCAGAAAGTACAAAAAGAAGGCAATGGCAGCAACATGGGATAATGAAGAAGCCACAAGTTCAGACTCCTCAAGCTCAGAATTAGAAGAAGAGGAAAAAAACAAATGTAGCCCTCATGGCAGGACTGGATCAGGTAAATTCTGAAACTTCTTTTACATCATGTTCTGAATCCGATTTTGATAGTCTTGAAGATACATTTAATGAATTGTATGAAAAATATAAAACAATAGTTAAACAGATAAAAATAGTTAAGTTAAATTTACTTAATCAAGAAAAATCTAATACCTTTCTAAAAAATGAAGTAGAAAGATTAAGACAAAACCTAAATGAAACTAAAAGATCAAATGAACAACTGCGTGAAGATTTAAAAACTAAAAACAGTAAAATCATGGAAATTGAATCAAATCTAAAAGAATTGAAAAATGAAGAGAAGAAAATAACTATCTAATAGCTACCATAGATAAAATTACTAATTGTAAAACATCTCTATTTGTAAAACTGAAAGGTGCTCAAATTGGTAAAAAGAAATATGGAGTAGGATATACACCTCCAACAAATGAAGAGAATATCATCTATCCTGAAAAATATCCAACTCCTAAATTCGTAAAGGAAAAGGAAATTAAAAATCTTAGAAATGTCAATCAGTATGTTTACAAACAAAAACTGAAATCTAAAAACACTACACATGTAAAAAATACTTTTGACCAATGTTGTAGTCATTGTAACCAACTAGGACACACTGTTAGCACCTACACAACTAGACACTTGCGTTGGATTCCTAAGACTAACCATCAAGGACCCAAGAAAATTTGGGTAGCAAAAGTTACAACTTAAATTTGTTTGCAGGATCGCCTGAGAGCATCCAAATGGTATTTGGATAGTGGGTGCTCAAGGCATATGACAGGAGACAGAAGGTTGTTTACAAGTGTTAGAGATGAGATTGGTCAAGTCACCTATGGAGATAATGGAAAAGGCAAATTGTTAGGATGTGGAACAGTAGGAACACAAGAAAAAGATTTAACAGAAGATGTGATGTATGTAGAAGGACTAAAGCATAACCTCATTAGCATCAGTTAGTTATGTGACAAAGGTCATTTAGTAAAATTTCATAATGATAAGTGCATTATCCAAAAGGATGGAATAATAGTTTTTGAAGCACAAAGAGTAAAAAATCTAAACACTTTACAATTGGCAGAATTGAAAGAAGTTAACCTATGTCTTCCAACTACAAAAAATGAAGAGACTGATTTATGGCACAGAAGACTAGGACATGCAAGCACATCAGTGATCAAGAAATTAATCAAGCATGATCTAGTTGAAGGTCTTCCAAAGCTTAAATTGAAGAAATCTAGAATATGTACAACATGTGCAAAAGGAAAGCAAACCAAGACATCATTTCAGTCCAATATAGTGGTAACAACTTCCAAGCCTTTGGAACTCATTCACATGGATTTGTTTGGACCTATAAGAACAGTAAGTCTTGAAGGAAAAGCTTATGGCTATGTAATTGTAGATGATTATTCAAGGTACACTTAGGTATCATTTTTGGAAGCCAAGTCAGAAACATTTTCAGCCTTTCTAAAGTTCAATAAATTAGTACAGAAGAACCAAAAATTTCAGATAATCAGTATTAGATCTTATCATGGTGGAGCATTCAAGAATGAAGAATTTGTCAGATTTTATGAAGAAAATGGCATAGAACACAATTTCTCTGCACCAAGAACACCTCAACAAAATGGAGTAGCAGAAAGAAAGAACAGAACACTGCTGGATATGGCCAGAACTATGCTTACAAAATACAATCTACCAAGATATTTCTAGGCACAGTCAACACAACCTGCTACATTATCAATAGGTGTATGATTAGACCAATTTTGAAGAAGATACCTTGTGAGCTATACAAGAAGAAAAAGCCAAACATCAGTTACCTTTGACCCTTTGGTTGTAAGTGTTTTATTTTGAATAATGGTAAAGATAACTTAGGAAAATTAGATGCTAAAAGTGATGAAGGTTTTCTGCTAGGATATATCTCAAAACCTAGAGGATATAAAGTGTTTAACAAAAAAATTTTAACTGTAGAACAATCACTTCATATTTTATTTGATGAAACTAACCCTTCTATTAAGAAAATAGAAGAAGATGAAGCTGTTGAAGATTTGTGCAAGGATCTGGAACAGACATCTCTTGAAGAAAAAGAAGAAGAGAAAGAAGATCCACCACTGGAAGAGCTTCAACAACAAGAGGAACCACAAGAAGGACTACCTAGAGAATTGAGGTATCGCAGAGATCATCCAAGAGAAAATATTATATGTGTTCCTCAAGACAGGGTAAGAACAAGAGGTATGAATACTCCCTGTGATTTTTCTGTATTTGTTGCTCAGATTGAGCCTAGGACAATCCATGATGCACTGGCAGATGAATCTTAGATCCTAGCTATGCAAGAGGAACTTAACCAGTTCCAACGCAGCCAAGTTTGGACTCTTGTCCCTAGACCTTCTGACCATCTAGTTATTAGGACCAGATGGGTCTTCAGAAACAAAATGGATGAATCAGGAGTAATCACCAGGAATAAGGCCAGACTGGTAGCACAAGGATACTCCCAAGAGGAAGGCATTGATTTTGATGAAACTTATGCTCTAGTTGCTAGATTAAAGGCTATTAGAATTTTGTTAGCATATGCATGTTATCTTAATATTAATTTATTTCAAATGGATGTCAAAAGTACTTTTCTGAATGGTTTCATAAAAGAAGAAGTTATGTTGAGCAACCACCTAGTTTTGATGATACTAATTATCCAAATCATGTTTTCCGTTTAAAGAAAGCACTATATGGCTTGAAACAAGCTCCAAGAGCCTGGTATGAAAGACTAAGTGCTTATCTTATCTCACATGATTTTGTAAGAGGTAAAGTAGATAGCACTAGGGGTGGCAATGGGCCGGGCCTGGACCAGGCCCATGCTGGCCCGGGTCTAGCCCGGCCTCTAATCGTTCAGCCCAGGCCCGGGACGAGGCTCGCTTTTTTGAAGCCCGGCCCGGCCCGACCCAGAAAGATTAGGTAAGACCCGACCCAAGCCCGGCATGGCCCGATTTTATTTTTTTAAAGATATTTTTATTAATTTTAATTTATTTTTACAATAAAATTAGTGTTCCTTGAATCAAAATAGCATAAAGTAAATATTAGACTAATCTAGATAAATTTATTTCCAATTGTTACAAATATAAAATAAATATTAAGTCATTAAATATAGCTCTACAACACTGTTTTCAATCCAAAATTTTAGAATATTAGAATTATCTCAGTGTTACTTATTTTTTTAAAAAAAATATCGGGCCACCGAGCCGCCTGAGCCGGGCCGACCCAAGCCCGAGCCTGACCCAATCTTACTCTGGGCCGGGCCGGGCCGGGCCAGGCTCAAAATTAAAAAAGTGTTAAATTGTCCGGCCCAAGCCCGTGTAAAACTAGGCCAGGCCACCAGGCCTTCGGGCCGGCCCGACCCAATTGACACCCCTAGATAGCACCCTATTTATTAAGAAATTTTCAGAAGGAATCTTAATTGTACAAATATATGTTGATGACATTATTTTTGGTTCTACTAATGAATTATTTTGCAAACTCTTTGAAAACCTTATGCAAAGTGAGTTTGAGATGGGCATGATGAGTGAGCTTAATTATTTTCTTGGGTTGCAAATCAAGCAGACCAAGGAAGGTACTCACATTTGTCAAACCAAATACAATTCAGATTTTCTATCTAAATATGGTTTTCACAAGTGTAAGCCCTTAGGAACACCCATGAGCTCAGGTATTAAGTTAGATAGTGATCTACTTTGTAAGAAAGTAGATCAAAAGATCTATAGAGGCATAATTGGGTCATTACTCTATCTTACTGCCAGTAGACCAGATATAATATTCAGTGTATGTTTATGTGCCAGATTTCAAGCTGATCCTAAAGAATCTCATGTTAATGCTGTTAAAAGAATCTTTAGATATCTTGTAAATACAAGTAAATTAGGTTTATGGTATCCCAGATGTTCTGAATTTAAATTGCTTGGATATAGTGATGCTGACTATGCTGGATGTAAAATAGATAGAAAAAGCACCAATGGTACTTGTCAAATTCTTTTAGGATGCTTAATTTCATGGTCTTCCAGAAAGCAAAATTCAGTAGCCTTGTCCACAACAGAAGCAGAGTACATTGTAGTTGGAAGTTGCTGCACTCAACTGCTGTGGATCAGACATCAACTGGAAGACTATGGTCATACACTTGATGAAATTCCAATGCTGTGTAACAACCTAACCAAGAATCCAATTCAACATTCAAGAACCAAGCACATTGAGGTTAGACATCATTTCATCAGGGACCATGTAAGTAATGGAGATATTTTACTTGAATTTGTCTCTACAGATAATTAATTAGCTGATATATTTACTAAACCTCTACTTGAAGATAGATTTACTTCAATAAGAAGAGAAATAGGTATGTGCAATCCTGATTAGAAATGTACTCTTTACTGCACTATATGCTCATTTCATCGTAAATATTCCTAAGTCCTGAGTCTGTGACTTCTGTGAAGTCAGAGTCCGATACTGCGACTCTCCCGAAGTTGGAGTTGTGTACTGCGACTCTTGTGGAGTCAGAGTTTATGAAGTCAAAGTCAATATTCATTTTTTTAAAAAAAGGGGGCTTTTTAAATTTTCATTTAAAGAATAATTAATTTTAACCATTCACTCTTTTAATCATAGCCATTCATCTCCTCATCTACGACCAGTTACATATTCCCCTTTTTTTTTTAAGACCTTTGCCTCTCCCATTCCAAATCATCCCTTTGAAACGTCTTTGACTCTCCTGTCATCTTCCTCCTGGTTCCTGCATGTGTTCACTCCGACGGAACCATCTTCGAAGCCTTTGCAGAATCTCTCCTTTTTCCTGAAGAAAGTTCTTTAGCCTCTGTGAACCTTTTCGACATCTCCTCTATCATCCTTCTTAGTCTCTTTCTTCGCTTTTGTCTAGATGGCCTCATCCAGGGCTCCGGAGGGAACCCTCTTCACCCCTGAGCAGTTTCAATGACTGTCTTCAGAAAAGGCTTCTATTTGCCCAAGGAAAGTAGTGGATTTTAGTAAGTTGACGGGTAGGCTAGGTTGGGTAGTTGAAACCCTAGAGTCTATGGGCTGGTCAAAGCTATGCCAGATCAGTGAACCAACCTTCGAGGGTGCTTTGAAAGCTTTCTACCTTTCCCTCCAAGTCTGTGCAGATGGGTCAATTATAGGTTTAGTAAAAAGGTCAACTATTACAGTTTCTGAGGATTTGTTAGTAGAAATCTTGGATTGCCCCAATTCCAGACATAGGATTAGTGCCTTCACTCTATCATCACCACCATTATCACCCCTAGGGTTGGCACTCTCTCCTCCATCACTGCCAGAGATAGAAGTTAACTATTTTGGGCTATACAGAGGCATAGGGTCAACTTGCCTTCCATAATTTTGGAAAGGATGGCATGTTCCAAGAATCTGCAGGAGTCTCTTCCCTATGGACCACTATTGACCCTCATTTTCAGAAGATCTGAAGTTGATCTGAATGATGAAATCTCTGTGGCCGTAAAGGAGAAAATTGGGCCTTCAACTCTCAGGAGAAACCACTACATTTTGGAAGATAAGGCACAAAACTTTTGGACAAAGGACTCTGTCCCAAAGTGCACTCATGAAGTATTTCAAGATGAGGCACAGAGCTCCTCTATTTCTCAAGTGCAGTCACCAGTGATCAGAAATGAAGAAATCAGAGTAGAATCACCAGTAGTTGAACAAGAACAAGTTCTGGCTCTTGTCCCATCCCTAGAACAAGATGTTCATAAAGAAACCATCAATCTAGTTCTAAGGGATCTAAGGGGCAAGGGAGTGGCTCAAGAAGAGATATCCCTAGCACCACTCCAGTAGATCCTTCCTTTGAAGAAATCCACCATGTCCCTCTACCACAAGTTGAGTCCCAGCCTAGGTCTCAGGGGGAGACTAGCAGGAATGTGGATGATGTAATGAATTTGATCTTGAAGCAACAGGAGATATTGACAGTTCTTCAAATGCAAATCCAGCAAATAGATGTCAAGTTCGATTTTATGTCTGAGGAGGTCCAACAGATGAAGGACCTATCATTACAGTTGGTGTGCCAATAGAGCACAAGTGGTTCTCATGCTCCTCTAGCTATTCACACTGAAGAGCAACAACCTGAGCAGTAGCAGCAACAGCAGCCTGAGGAAGTGGTTCCACAATAGGAGAAAAGTTCAGATCAGATTAGTGTGGATCCAATAGTAGTGTCAGAACGGTAACAACAGCCAGCACAAGATGAGCAAGCTTCTGAGCAGCTGTTGGAGCAGAATGATCAATCCATGGAGGTAGATTCTAAGGTCAAGATCTTTAAGAGGAGGGTTAGAAGGAAACTCATGAAATCTGGTAACCCAGTCTTTCCTTCCCAACCCTTAACTATTTATTCTCCTCCCACTGATCCAACTCCTCCTCCTCCTACTGACCCTACACCTCCACCAATTTCTGAACAACCACCTCCACCTCCATCTCAACCTATCCCTTCTGACTCCAATGATCCTCCTCCTTCTACCTCTCAGTCAGAAATTCAGTCTCCAATCAATACTTCAATTCCCTCATTTCCTTTGAAGTATAGATTTAAAACACACTCTGTGAATATTTCAACTCTTCACACCCAACCTTCACATTTCTTTTCTTCTCTTCCTTTATCATCACTTTCTTCTAAAATTAGCTCTACTCCTACACTTGGTCAGATAGTACCTAGTATGTCACTACCATCTGGAGCTAGCTCTCAAAGTCATAGCTCTCTTCTTCCACCTTTTTGGTATGCCTTCATCTACCATTTTGAACATCACATGAATCTGTTCAGAGAATTTTTGTCCATAAAAGCTTTCCTTGAAGTCCATGGGATGGCAGACTACAAGTTCAAAGACTGGCTCCCTCTTCTACTAAAAACTTTTGAAGTTCTAGTGGCTGATGTAAATCTTATCTCACAGAAAAGCCATAGTCTTTCCCCTTTAGAATTTGTAAACTTATACCTTGTTGAAGCCGAAAAGTTCATCTCAGCCAAATCTAGAAACCCTCTTCTCACTGTTCACCTTCACCTAAATGTAAGGTTCTTTGACCTTTTTGGTAACCTCCTTAGAGAGCTCCAGGCTAGTTTTACTAGAATGAAGGTCTTCAATGAAGATAGGTTCAGATTAGGCCTGCCAGATGTCAACAAAGGCCAGTGGCGGATGCTTATCCAAGGTAATAATCCAATAACTCCTTCCATGACCATTGGTTTGCCCTCTGGACTGCATCCCAGTCTAGTTGGGGCTATTTCATCTAGGAAGCAGTTTGCTCAGATAGTGCTTAATAGGCATATCAGGATAGTAGCCAGATTCAAAGTCAAGTATAATATCAAGTTGTCCTTCCATAGATTTGCCATGATGTAAGCTCCCAAGAATTCTCACCACATGGACTTTCAGCATAGCTTTGCAGAGTCTGAGAGACTGAATGAAGATGAATGGGTAGCAACATATCTGGAAGAGAATGCAGAGTGCTAGAAGCTCAAGTTATCTCCATTTGTCTATCTCCTTAAGGCTTATGACACACTTTGGAAATTTGTGTTTCAAAAATGGACACAGAGATACATTGTATGCTATCAAGCCAAGGAAGCAACTCACTCCCAGGGACTACACTGGAACCTCATTGTTCATGATTTTCTGCACCAGACAGCCAAGAAGAAGTTAGTTCCCCTTAGGAGTACCCTATCAGATGATAACTATCATAAGAGACTCAACTGGTATCATTGCCACCATGTCAAATCCTATAGGAAAATCCCCTTTGTAGGATCTTCATACAACATAGATAGAGAGAAATTTTCTAATTTCGTTGCTAAAAATGAGCAGAAGTTATGGGACTTTCTTCAACCATTCTTTGCTCAAATCACTCCTTCACTCTATCTTCCTAGTTTTACTTTCACTCCATGAATGTAAATTGTTCTTTATAGAAATCAATACAGATCTGTTTCTACTCATCTTTGTGTATCTCCCTTTCTATCTTGTCCTTTCTGTTAATGCCACAAAGGGGGAGAAAGAAAGTAAGAAACAAATATATAGGACAAAAAACACTTGTTTTGTACAATCAAATTTGTTTTCACTACTATCTATTTAAAAGCTTTTGTCATTAACAAAAATGGGGAGAATTTTTAAGCAACTATCCATAAAAATATTGCTAATATGTTGCTAAACAATTTATCATAATGTTTTTGCTATGACAAAACCTTTTAATGTATTTTAAATACCATTTTATTATCATTTATGGAAATTTAAAATACAAAGGCTTTCATATACATATTGTAAGATATCTTAGCTAAAACATATGCTTACACAGAATCAATGTATCAACACTGACGAAAATTTCTCTAAGTCCATAGCGTATACTGTATATCATATTTACTTTGACTCCTGACTCCGACTCTAGAAAAGTCAAAGTATTGCTTCAATTGATGAACAAACTGGTAATACTCTGACTCCAAAAAAGTCAAAGTTTGAATGACTCCAACTCCTCAAAAGTCAAAGTCTATCTCACTTCGACTTTAGAAAAGTCGAAGTCCATTATCTTTACTAGACTCTGATTTCTCCAAAGTCGAAGTCTTCCCGGACTCCGACTCTTGAAAAGTGGAAGTATAACTTTTATTGCTCTCGTCTGACTTTTGAAAAGTTGAATTATGTTTATGTTGTACCTTACTCCGACTTCTCAGAAGTCGAAGTCTCTGTCTCTTACTCCCACTCCTCAGAAGTCGAAGTTTGATTCTTTGTAACTTCCATATAGTCGAAGTTCTATTTTCTTTGACTCCGACTCCATAAAAGTCGAAGTATCATATATCAACTTCTGTGTACTGATACTTAAATAATTTTTGTATGAATTTGTCATTCCACAGAATCCATGAAACCTTAATCTTGTTTATCTCAAGGTACTTGTTCTCCCTATGGGATCCTTTACAGAATGAATAACACTTACATATCTTACAGAGTAATGTTTTTTTCTTGCTACCACCATTTAAATATTATGTTAGGTAGGAAGAATTATATTCTAAATGGCCATATCGATATGTAATAATTATATAATATGATTTCTTGTTTGCTGTTAGAAGTTCAGTTCTTCTCCATTTGACAGTTGCTATCCAGTAAATGCGATGGTAGGTATAGCAGCATGGGCTATCTGTCAGAGCTCACCTACCACTGTCAGAACACCATGACTTTCAGGAAAAGACTTTGTATTCCTTATACAACTGTCTGTCTGATCCTTAAATGCTATGAATTTCTGTCTGTCTGAGCTCATTCTTGCTTTATATTTTCTTTATCTTAACTACCTTCGAAAGTATGGAGGTATCCCTATCTGTCTTGTCCTTTCAGGTTTTCAGAACATTAATGCAGCATGTTTAGCTTTCGGCCTCGAGCATGGAGTTTACAGAACATTAATGCAGTTGTCTATCAAGCCATGAAGAAACCTACATAGGCTGAAGACGTTGGACTCTGAAAAGCTGAAGATCTGATGGACACCTAGGAAGCTCATAGTCTTTTTTCAAACAGAGATCCTTCAACGGCTAGCTTCGAATGGTTAGGTTCAAACGGGAAGATATCTAAAGCTCGTATATAGAAGCCAGAGTTTGAACAAGAAAACCACCAACTCTCTTACACCAACCAGCAACATACTCAACTCCAATTTGAATTTGCAAGCAAGAGTCTTCACAAGCCTTCTACTGAAAAGAAAAAGAAAGAGCTGCTTCTTCAGTCCACAACTTCTAGCTCTCTAGTTCTTTAGAGTCTTTTTCTTATTAGGTGGCATTTTTGTAACTGTAGATCTTTCTCAGTCCACCTACTGAGAGTCAAAAAGAGTTAGAGCTTCATTCTTATTGTATTTCTTTCTGATTCCTTATGTTTGCTCCTTTTGAAGCAGACACACGTGTTTTTCTCATCTTTGTGTTAGATAACTCACAGGAGGTTTGTTTCTTGCAGTGCCCCTCTTGTGAAGGGAAGACCTACTAGTGTAGGCAGTCTTTGTACCCCTTGGTAAAGGGAAGACTTGCTTGGGAGCAAGTGGGTTTGTAATACCTCTCAGGTTGAGAGAAGACCAAGTGTTCTTGGCAGTTTAGTGAAATCCCAAGAGGTTACTTGGGGATTAGATGTAGGACTTCTATGTGGGAAGGGCCGAACCAGGATAAAATATCTTGTGCATTTCTGTGATTGTTTTCGCCAAGCTTTCACTTGTTTCACACACACCACACTAAATACTAACAACTCTATTTAGTGTTATCTATTTTTAGATAAATTTTAAAAGTGCAAGAAGTCCTATTCACCCCCGTCTAGGACATCTCTAGTGCCATTTCGATCCAACACCCTTGACATCATCAACCTATCAGTAACAACATAGGACATGCTAGCATGTCCTGGTTCAACATAGGGATTATGGGAGATCAATCAATTAATGGGGGTAAAGTTATCCCTATATATTTATCCCTATATTTTGGTGGTAACTAAAACTCATAAATATTCTGAATATATATAATAATATTTTTCAAGATATTTTATGTACAGGAAATTAGATGTTATCTTTTGCTTCAAAGATTTACACTAAAATTCCATATCGATTTGTTTAAGTCTTCTATCGATTAGAGATGAAAAAGGCTTTCTATTAATTTACATTTAGGTGTTAATCGATTGCTGAACAAATGTTCAACACTGTTCCTGTGGTGGTCCTCGCCGTTCAGGCCCGTTAACCCAATAACGTGCCCGACACGACTCCGCCTCCCGCGATCGGGCCGAAGCCTTGCAAGGGATATCATTCACACATGTCCTTGGAAATATAAAGAAACATGCAGAACACACATAAGATACAATTTCTCACATATATTCACATGAATGTACATATTCAGTTCCATACATAAGTCATTTAAACAAGTACAACAGCCCGGGACAAACCCCCAAGGCTCCACAAGTAAAGGCATTACTCTGCTGGTGGTGAAGGCCCGACTCCACTATGGTGCGGTCCCGAACTAGAAGAGGGACAAGAACCCTCATGTTCTTCTTCACTTGGAAGAAGAAGGGGTGAGCCTCACAAGTCACTGGCTTAGTAGGGTAACTCCCCAAAGCCGATAAACATAATGATTAACATATATAATATGTAAAGCTGTAAAGTATTTAAATATATAACACCTACGCATGATGCTATAGCTGCAAGTAAATGGAAAATCACAATAGGTGTACAAGCTACAGGAGGGCACGCCATACATGAGTTATGAGAACTGGTTCGCGACACCAACCACAGACCTAGACAAACAACACAAGTCTACCTCTCAGTCTCGCAGCCACAGAAGAAAGGTCCAGCTGCCGCTCCACCTCAACAAGACAAGAACTATGGAGACAACTAACACCACTCCTGCAAGCTACACAGTTGCAGGCCCAAGCCTGACACCTTTAGGGACTCCGGCCGAGAACCCTAAGGTGAGGCACTAGAAACAGGACTAGCTGGGGACCAGTATGTCTACCGATGTCTGTCCCCCAACCAGGAGCGTGCTACAAGCGATCGCACACCCATAAACACGTGTCGCTGCCCAATGTCATCCTTCCCTCAGCCGGACGTACAACTCAAACTCAGGAGTGAGGGTGTCCAGGAAGATGACTTAAACCTCAACGGTACGCATTGTACCAGGACAAACCCCGAGCAACCGGTGCTGGGGACCCGACTGGAGTGGCAACCTCAGAAGGCGTTATAACCCGACTTGCTATGCACACATTTCCACGCAAAACCTCTCGTTAACAACCACTGTATAAACTGACATGATCCATACTATCCCTACACTGCATGGCCAACACTGCCCAAGCAATGTAGGACAGAAACTGGGTGTACTGGCCAAGGAACCCTTGAGCTCAGGGTGGCCACATTGTGAAATGCGTCCAACACAGAGGTTGCTATTTGACCTAAATCGTGACGAACTTACCTGCCACCTTATGATCTGAATCGCGACGGGCCAAGTCATCGCGTTCACATGAATCGCGACGACTGGTTCCGTCGCCTTTCAGACAATAGAAACAAGCTCTAAACTACCATTCCGGAAATCACACCATAGAGCCATACATGCATGTAAAGCAAGGAATAGAAGTTCAAATGAAACCCTAAACATGGTTTCTATCATGCTTATCCAAATTCCACATCCCAAACCTCAAACCTTATTCCACACAGTCCATACAAAGGAAATCAGGGTATAATTTCCCTACTTGCAAGTGAAACACTAATCTAACGATATCCCGGCATTCCCCCCGCTTCGAAGCACCTCCTCGCACCGGAATCACGTCGAACGGATGCTAAAACTGCCACAATCGCCCAAATTCCCATTCAAAAATCCGCAGCCAGCTTCTCCCAGCTGAACAGTGCCAGTGCACTATATGGCCTAAGGTAGAAGCCTAAAACACATAGGATTTAAATCGTGTCGTGTCTTCCCGCTGCATTTAGAAACACGTCTGATATCGGCGACGCGTTTAATCCTAGACATCCCTACATGCGTCACGCGGCACGCATGTAGTGGCGCTCACGTAGCGGCAGTGCCAAATCACGTCGATGGAGGTGGATGCGTTCTTATGAGAATCGCGGCGTCTGGTTACACCGCGTTCTTAATGAGCACGACAGAGGCCTATTTGGGCTGAAATGCCCAACCCTCCAGCCACCCACCTGCACCACAAACCTATAAAAGCTTATGTAGACCCATATGGTCTACCAATGGGCCATACATTGGCCTCCAAACCCGGTAAACCTCGATACGAACATACCATATATTACATTACTATCACCTAAAAAGAATTTCGTCCTCGAAATTAAAGGAATAAGCATAAACATAGTTCAATATATATGCAACTATCACCTAAAAAGAAATTAACGCTTACTCAAAAAAGTATGGATACGTCTTGTACATTTCTTCGGCCAACTCCCAAGTATCTTCACCACCCTGCCTGTTCTCCCATATGATCTTTACTAGCTCAATATCCTTATTTCTTAATTTCTGTGTGCGGCGGCCTGTAATCATCCCGCGATACTATGGCATGGACATATCCGACTTCAAATCATCTCTCTGATAGCTGATTACCTGAGTGAGATCACGAATGTACCTTCTTAACATTGAGACGTGAAACACGTCATGTGCATCAGTGAATCTACTGGAAGCTCCAATCTGTATGCCGTCTCCCCAATTCTTTCCACAATTTGGAACGAACCCACATACCTGGGACTCAACTTGCCCTTCTTGCTAAATCTCATTACACCCTTGGTTGGAGAAACCCTCAGAAACACATAGTCACCAACCTCAAACTGTAAGGGCCTACGCTGTGTATCCGCATAACTCTTTTGCCTGCTCTGCGCCGTTTGAAGCTTCTCTTTAATGAACTTGACCATTTTTGCACCATTTTGGTCCTCTCATCTGCCTCTCACCCACTTCATGCCAATTCAACAGTGTTCTGCAAGGTCTTCCATAAAGTGCTTCATACAGTGCCATGTCGATACTTGCATGATAGCTGTTGTTGTAGGCAAACTCAACCATACCTAAATGCTGCTCCCATCCACCTCCCCAAACCAAACAACAAGCACGCAACATGTCTTCAATAGTGTGGATCGTCCTCTCCGTTTGTCCATCTGTTTGGGGATGGTATGCCGAACTGTACTTCAATTGGGTTCCAACAACCCTTTGCAAACTCCTCCAAAACCCAAAGGTAAACCTAGGATCTCTGTCTGAAATAATAGTGATGGGAATGCCATGCAACGACACAATTCTGTCCACATATAACCTGGCTAACCTATCCACTGCCCATGACATGCTCACTGCTAGCAACCTGCACACTTTTGTCAATCTATCAACAAAAACCCATATGCCAATGTGACCTGACCCTGCCCTGGGCAAACCTGCAACAAAATCCATTGCTATATCATCCCACTTCCATTGTGGTATCGGTAAGGGCAGCAACAAACCACCTGGCCTTTGATGTTTCGCTTTAACTTGCTGGCATATCAAACATCTTGCTATGAACTCTGCTATTTCTCTCTTCATATTCGGCCACCAAAAATATTTCTTCAAATCTTGGTACATCTTTGTGCTTCCTGGGTGAATGGTATACCTAGATCGATGTGCTTCCTCTAACACTTTCTCCTTCACCCCAGCTTCACTTGGAACATACAATCTATGCCTGAATGGGACCACACAATCATCATCTATGGTGAGATCTTCCATCTTCACAATCTCAGCCAAATTTTCATCTACTTTTTGTGCTTCTATTATCTGCCAATACAAAGAAGGTTCTACTGTGCTACTGGCTAACACTGCTCGCTATTGGCTACTTGGAACAAATATAGAGTTTTCTGCTACATCTTCATACAACTTCCATTCTCTTATCATCATGTGACTCATCACTGCTTTTCTACTCAATGCATCTGCCACCACATTAGCTCTACACGGTTGATATGCTAGGCTGAAATCATAGTCTTTCAAGTATTCCATCCATCTACGCTGCCTCAAATTCAAGTCTTTCTAAGAGAAGATGTACTTCAAGCTCTTATCATCCGTGAAAATCTTAAACCTTTCACCATACAAATAATGCCTCCAAATCTTCAATGCAAACACAACCACTGCCAACTCTAAATCATGTATGGGGTAGTTCTCTTCATGTCGCTTCAATTGTCTGGATGCATAAGCCACAACCTTTCCGCGTTGCATTAGCACTGCCCCAAGTCCTCCGCTAGAGGCATCTGTGTACAGCACAAAACGCCTTGACCTGACGGTATCTCCAATATCAGAGTTGAAGTGAGTCGCTTCTTCAATTCCATAAAACTGCGCCTGCAATCAGATGACCATACAAGCGGTACACCCTTCCTGGTAAGCCTTGTCATTGGTGCTGCAATCTTGGAGAAATCTTGAAGAAATCGCCTATAGTAACCTGCCAAGCCAAGAAAACTCCTAATCTCTGGTACTGACCTTGGTTCCTCCCATTTCATGACCGCTTCCACCTTTATTGGATCTACTGCAACACCTTCACCTAAAATGATATGCCCTAAGAACTGTACCTCCTTAAGCCAAAACTTACATTTACTAAACTTTAGATATAGCTAGTGCTCCCTCAATGTCTGCAATGTAACCCTCAAATGAGCTGCATGTTCTTCTTCTGAGGCTGAATATACTAAAAATCATCTATAAAGACCACAATAAATCGGTCTAGATATGGATGGAAAATCCAATTCATCAAATTCATGAAAGCTGTAGGTGCATTGGTTAGCCCAAATGGCATAAGCACAAACTCATAGTGCCCATACCTTGTCCTGAATGCCGTCTTGTCAATGTCTTCTTCCTGAATCCTCAATTGATGGTACCTCGACCTCAAATCTATCTTAGAGAACACCCCTGTTGATTGCAATTGATCAAACAAATCATCTATTAGCGGAAGTGGATACCTGTTCTTTATTGTGACCTAATTTAACTGGCGGTAATCAATGCACATTCTCATGCTGCCATCTTTCTTTCTTACAAATAAAACTGGTGCTCCCCATGGTGAATGACTCGGTCGAATGAAACCTTTCTCAAGTAGCTCTTGCAATTGCTTCTTTAACTCCAATTCTGCAGCTGCCATCCTGTAAGGTGCCTTGGAAATGGGCATGCTACCCGGCTGCAAGTCTACTGTGAAATCCACCTCTTTGTGTGGTGCCAAGCTCGGCAACTCCTCCGAAAACACATCTGCAAACTCTCTCACCACTAGTACATATCTACTATCTTACCTGTCTCAACCAGGCTAACTGATGCCAAATAGGCTATACACCCTGCATTAATCAATTTCCTAGCCTTAAGGGCAGAAATGATAAATTTAGGGGTATAGAATGGCATATCTTGAAACTCAAACATATCCCCTCCTGGATGGCTGAACCTCACTCTCTTCTGTCTGCAATCAACCATTGCCCCATATGCTTCTAGCCAATCCATGCCCAATATCACATCATATTCTTTCAACTATAGTGCATACAATCTAGCTGACAATTGATTTCCTTGGATCATAACAGGAACCTCATCCAAATAGCATGTACTAAGCATGAAATCCCCGGAAGGGACCTCTACTACAAGTTCACACTGCCTCTCCTCAAATGGATGCACCATACTATCAATGAAGTCTTTGGAAATAAAAGAATGGGATGCACCTGGATCAATTAATGTTCTAGCAGAGAATTCAAGATGTGGTATAATACCTTCAAACAGATTCGACGCCTCCGCTTGAGCCCTTGTGATCGCCGTCACTCGTCCTCGTCCTCCTCCTCTCTGGTAGGGCGTGCCTCTACCCCGCTCAGCTGAAAATTACTGTTGCGGCTGCTGCTGCTATGGTACTCCTCTACCATAGCTAGCTCTTCTTGGATAAGGACAATTCCTTGCCAAATGCCCCAGCTGATCACAATTGTAACACTTAAATTCTGTGGGCTGTCTTGCCATACTTTGCTGGGACTCCTCCATCTCTGGCTTATAGCCTCTACCATGGTTAAATCCTTGCTGCTTGCTGCCTCCTCGGCCTCTAAATATCTTCTTTAGCTTGTTTCCCCACTTGCCAAAGCCCGATGAAGAAGCTCCTCCCGAAGGTGCCTTGCCTTTGCTAACACCCGGAGACTGCTGTGGAAGTCGGAAGCTACCTCCACTTGATCTCGATCTACTAGACTGCCTTGCTTGCACTGTTCTTTCTAGTATTGCTGCTCTTTGGGCTGCCTCTTCTACCATCCCCCACATCAAAGGAATCAATGTATCTTGCAACTCCGGCCTCAATCCTCGAATAAAGTACTCAGCCATCATTGCATTGTTAGTCACCACATATGGTGCATACCTACTCAATGCCATAAATTTCATTTGGTACTCCAACACCGACAAATTTACTTGCTGAAGTGTCCTAAATTTCTCCCTCTTAGCTTGCTGAATTTGCATCGGAAAGAAAGTGTTGTTGAATGCTTCAAGGAACTCAGCCCATGTGATAGTATCTTCTGCTCTTCCGGTGAATACGGTTTGCATCTTGAGTCTCCACCACTCTTGTGCAAATCCTCTCAAGTGATAAGTGGCTAATATAACTCTATCTGCCTGTGGACACCTCATAGTAGCAAATACCCTCTCTATCTCATGCACCCAATGTTTAGCTGTGTCCGGATTTGGACCTTCTGAATATGTAGGTTGCTGCAACCGCAGGAATCTCTCCACTAACATCATGGACTCCTCCACACTTGTTGACCTCGCTGGTGCAACTGGAGGCACAGGTGGTACCTCTACTCCATATGGTGGTGCTAAGGGTGCTGACACTACCTCCTCCTAGACCGGTGGTACTCCTGCCGGCTGAACCAGTGGCTGCTGATCTAGCTGTGTCTGAATCTGAGTGATACTGTCCCACAACCTTTCTATCATCTGGTGTGTAGTCTCCTTTGGATCATCACCACCACCTCCCCAATCTCTTCTATCAGCCATTTATAAACCTGCATACACAACATTCCATCCACACAACACACAAGCATATCATTACAAAAATAGGGCCAAGTACCTACAGTAGACTATAATAAGGAACATACTATGTACATTTCCTATTTCTTCATATTTACATAGACCTTGCTCAGATACCAACTATGGCAGTCCTCGCTGTTCAGGCCCGTTAACCCAATAGCGTGCCCGACATGACTCTGCCTCCCTCAATCGGGCCGAAGCCTCGCAAAGGATATCATTCACACATGTCCGTGGAAATATAAAGAAACATGCAGAACACACATAAGATACCATTTCTCACATATATTCACTTGAATTTACATATTCAATTCCATACATAAGTCATTTAAACAAGTACAACAGCCGAGACAAGCCCCCAAGGCTCCACAAGTAAAGGCATTATTGTCATGCCCCGACGCAGAATCTCGGAACGTGAGGCAGTTGCAAGTAAACAGGTACAGAGCGTATAATAGACATCAAGCCATTGGACAAAGAATAAATACTAAAGCAAATGCATCTCATTAATAATTCCTCAAATGTCAATTACAACCATTAATATCAGAGCCATTCTATAGGGTCCAATTACATTGAATAAAAGTAAAAGACTAAACTCAGACTCTAACATAATACTAAGACGCTAGGGTACTCTTGACTTCACTCTTGGTCATTCCCGTCCTCTTGAGTGTAAGTATCTTCCTCGGTCTCACCTGAGAACACATGTCAAACAACGCAGGGTGAGCGATAATGCCCACTAGGACTTAAATCTCATGATCATGCATGCTTTAAATGATTAATGTATTAAAGAGCAGAGTAACTAATGATAGAGAGTGAGAGAGTCAAGTAACGTACGAGATAGCATGATAGCATGTGATTGAAATAGCACAAGTTTCCAAATATAGCACAGAGCAGTATGGCCATATCACAATAGCACAATGTATAACAATAGCACAACGAGTATAGTATAGCACTTTGATTGTCATTCAGATAGTTGAGATAGATAGCACTTGAGTGTAATGCCAAACACTCTGGTCAATTAACTCCCGCGGGCAAATAGCACTTTTGGGCGCACCTCCCAGGACTAGACCGAGTCCTTTATATATTGCCAGGCATTAGTTATATTGTTTATCTTTAGACAATCAGTCAATGGCCAATAAAGAGTATCAAGAAATAGATGAGAGTACTAGATGAATAGACGAGTGTATAGAGAACGTGAATAGATGAGCGAGTAGGGAGTAGAATAGAACTATAGGTCATTCACATAAACGTCGATTGAACGAGCGATAGTAACAGTTGCACAACACGCACAATTGGTGTTGGCAGTCAGGTGGAATTCACTACCCTTCCACTGGCCAAGTTATGCATAGGTCCAGAGGTCCGGCGTGATTCAAGATAAGAGCGAGAGAGCATTCTAAGGCCGTTTGGATCTTACTAATCCCTAAAGGGTATCATAGGTAATAGGGTACAACCATCTTGTCGGCCATGTGGGAATCTATGGACAGTGGAGTCTTACGGAGGCCTTGAACAAGGATTCACTAGTCCGGCAGAAGGAATATCCGACGGAGAGTTTGTCCATGTCAAGAGAAAGTGTATATAGAAACAAGTGCTCGATGTTCAAAGGAATTCTAGAATGGTGGAGCGTCGATAACGGTATTCCCAAAACATCGCGAGAAACGGAGACAAGTCCATTTAAAATAGGGAAATTTAAATACATTATTGAAATAAATTACTAGATATATTATGGGATATTTTCATGTCAAGTCAAGTCATATTGGATTGTTACAAGTATGTACATGTGGTAGAGAGAATCATGGATATGAAAGGATCATGTGTATGACTTTTAATTAACCAATTACATGTCCAAGTTTAACAACATCATTTACTGTGTTTAAGACAGTTAACAAGGTATGTGGTTACTGTAGAAAGTCAAGATTTGCAAAATATAGGGTTTTCATGCAAAAGACCAGAAGACGACGTACCCCTGTAAGGATCGCGATAGGGTACATCCAGAACGCGACAGGGCTGTTCAAGGATCATGACGAATCGGTCAGGTCAGACAGCCAGAACACGACGCCAAAGCCTGTCGCGTTTAGAACGCGACGGGTGGCTTGTTGCGATCAGCCCCTGAGAACGCGGCCTATCGAGCCGTCGCATTCTCAGGTCCTGTGCCTGAGTCCGAGCGGGAAAAAATCCTTACCTTGGATTGTGATCCAATGTCGCTACAACCCTGAATCGCGACGGCTTGACACGTCGCATTCATGAGGTGTTTTCAAAATTTCGATATAAAAATTAGGCAAAATACATGAGCGAGAAAACTGGTCAAATCGCAATGGCATGCTCCGTCGCGTTCAAGACCGACGTTGAAATCCACGTGACATACATATTTATGTGTCAGAACGGTCAAGTCAAAGTCAAAATCACGACGGAGAGTTCGGTTGCCTTTCATGTGAACTTGACGATCTAGTACGTCACGTTCATACAGTCATGAACGCGATGTTTGGATTGGTCGCGTTTTAGGGTTTCAACCGAAAACAGGAGAAAACTAGTAGACATGCATGAAATGCTTATTTCTCAAGATATAGGGCTTCTAGAACAAAAGTAAGAACATGAAAGTTGTTGGGTACGATGATTAGAAGAAAACTATGGCTTTGGTTTCACCTGATTTGCCTCAGGAAGCGTTAAAACTAACATGAACACTAAAAGCCCTAAACATGTGCGATGTTTGGAAAATGCTTAATACTCATAGCAATGTCGATGAAAATTAGGGAAAATAAGTGCATATGAAACTAGACTCAATGCTCCATCCATTGGTATGTACTACATTTAGTTTAAGCCCTAGAACACCTACCTTTGGATGGTTCTAAGATAGGTCTTCTACACAAGTCGCAGCAATGAAAGGTTGGAGAAGAAGCTGGTTTCTAGATCGTCATCCTCCTTTCCTGGTGCCCTAGCTCACCTCCTCTCGACCCCATCATGATGTTGACCCTTCCTAACTAGTCTTATGATGATTATTTATATGATTAGGGTTAATTTCAAGTCCTAATGAGACTAGGAAGGTTGGGTTGTGGTTCTAGCATGATGCCTTCCAAGTTTTGGGGATTCTCCTTCCAGTTGGAGTAGTAATACTATTATGAAACCTACTAGCATGGCTGGTTATGAATTTGGTTTCTAAGTATGGCCAATTACCTTTGTTTTAGCCCTAATTTGCCCCTTCCTATTTTCTGCACAATTATGGTTACGAATTTTAGGATTTAATGTCATTGGGTTTTGTCCTTTGGCCCAATAAGAGTTGTGTTGGCCCAGAATAATTTAAATCGTTGATTCCACTTCTTAGTGTATTTCTATGACTTTTATTTTATTTTTATTTAACATTCTTATTTATTTGCTATTTTTCTTAAATTTTAATTTAATAATTTTCTGGGGCGTTACAAATACGGTTCAACTCATAGGCCAGAATCAGGTGTCTACAGATTGCCCCTCCTTGGCTTCCACTTTGCAAGGGAGCGGAGTGGAATTGCAGTGGAGGTGTCATGGAATGACGGTGAAGCAAAAGTGATGTGAAGTGAACTGAAAAGATGGGAGCCAAGGTAAGAGACACCCCATCTGACCAATGAGCAATAGGAATCTTCTTGAAAGCCCCGAATTAGCTGCTCAAGATAGGATGCAAGGATAACACCAGTCTGGATGAGAAAGAAGAAGATAAAAGAGATGATCAACCCCTTGATTGAGAGGTACCCTAGCCGATTGGCCTGTAGGTTTCGCCTTGGAGGGGCATGTGCATGCCAGGCAGGTAACATTGACTCAAAACCTGGGAGCAGATCGCAACCATAACGGACCAAAAGAATTTGGATGTGAATTGGATAGAAATCCAGACAGGGAAATAATTGACAAATAGGCAAGAGCAACTTGCTCGGAAGCAAACTTTCTGATTCAGAATGGAATTTGGAATTTCTTGTTCTGAACATAAAGAATAGTTGGGAATTCATCAGGAACCCGTTGTCAGCCAAGGATGAGTCACGGTAACTCAAAGACCTACATGATGCATGCTGGGCTAAAATAAAAAATAAATCATAAAATCAAATGCAAAGAAAGGAGAAAATAGAAAATAGATCAAGGATATTATTGCGAAACCAAATAAGAATGGGTCGAGAATTTTCTTGCAACTACTGTACAAGACCGAATCCATGTCACGCCCCCAATTTTTAGCAGTGAAATAAACTGGGAGACGCAACGAACAAGCATGCATTCAGAAGCCATAGACAAATGACTAATACCAGTAGGGCCCATAATTCAATAATCAAAACTCTATTCATCATAATAAATGAATAATATAATCTCTAATGTCAAAATAAGAACAACTCTTTACTTACCAGTCTTAGCTATCTCTTAAAGAAAGATAAAATTACAATGATGACCAATCTCTCACTAACTAGAATAAAGAAAGGCTCTCTAAAGTGTAATTCACGCTCAACACACAATATTATTCTTAATTCTCGCTTCCAAAAAATGTTAGGAAAGCAGGTATGAGCAAACTAGCCCAGTAGGATTTACGTCTCAATGTGCGGCAAGGATATAAGTAATTAACATTTTAAGAACTAGGCAGGCACAAGTATAAACAAGATGTTCTAACATGTATGATAAATCCATTGAAAACATAAGTAGCAATGCGTTCAAGAGATGTCCAATGAATTTGAGATATTATGTGAGAATGCCGATCAAGTAAAAGAGATTGTCACGCTGGAAAGTATATCATATGTACATGAGAATATTTACATTTGGAAATAATAAACACGGTCCATAGTTCAAGAAGGTCATAATAACTCATGTGTCAATATCACTAAAGAGGGAATAGTGAGGATTATATAAGAAAGTTCTTTCACGCAAGAAAGTCACTAGGGTATCTTTCAAGAGATCAAGATAACAATGGGAAGTGCAAGCACATGAGACAATTCACTAGCAAGCATTTTGAGTAACCCATTTTTGGGCACTCCACAAGAATGTCCTTTTCATATCACGAAGGGTCTACTAGTGCCTCAAGCAAGTACGTCCCTTTGCCACTCAGGTTAAGGACCAGCACGCAGTAGCAAGTAACAAGTCAAGTCAAGCAAATATATCACATGTAACAAGTACGTGCCATGCCAAGCACCGATCATGATTCCGCACCACGCCAGGCAACACGACATTGTTAGGGGATCAGCCTACCAATCAACTCATGGGGTAACGAACATCTTTGGGAAACTGAGCAATCAACACCTTGGGGTAAAAAGAACTTTGTCGGGGACGAATCTGACAATCACAACCATAGGTAACAGGACTTTGCCAGAATCTCCAGGACCAGATACAGGCCCTCAGTCAAGTTCGTATTGCGTAACACTGGCATGTGTCCCAATAAGCCCATCAACTCATGGGTGACGAGAACGAGTTTTGAGTCCATGACTCCAATATCATTAACATACTTCAAGAATGTATCACAAGAAGGTAATGTGTGTCAATAAGGATGGACTGGTCAAGAGAGTTCAAGACTATCATGGCAAGGACAAAGATTCAGGATCATGATTGTAAAGAGAGTGATCAGGCGTAATTTAAGTTTAACAATCCACTAATGTCTTTGTCATTCAATTTGGACTAATGTCGAGAGAGTAATATGAGAAAGAAAAGTGCACACTATCTCCTGGGAACTTCAATGGTACAACCAGCTCATTCTCCATAAGGGAATCCACGGAGTATAGAGACTTATGGAGGTCTTAACAAAAAGGTTCCTAGTCTGCCAGAACGAAATGTCCAACAGAGAGGTTTCAATTTGTCAAGAAGGGGATACCTAACTTGTGCAAGAGTACAAGTGTAACGTGCATCGAAAACTTGCCAAATCAAGTGTGCTATAGAATAGCAAGAGAATTATGACAAACATGGGAAGTAACTAATAAGACAAGTTTAAAATCAAGAAAGTCCAAATAAAAGAAGATCATTATATAACATGTAGAATAAATTAAAAGCTATGCATGGTTAAGGTAACGTTCTCTACCTGCCATTATCACCAAGCCATTTTTCATTCAAGTTTAAGTTATCATTTTAACCATAAACTGAGCATAAGATGATGAACAAGATCAATCAGATGGTCACAGAGACATGATCATACCATTAAGAATATTAGAATAAGATTTCAAGTTATTAATGTCTTTACAAATGGGTTAAACAAATTTTATATTGCTGGAAGTATGAAAATCATGCTTAATAAAACTTAATAGAACTTAATCAAGCTTAATCATGGCTTAATGAAGCTTAATTGAACTTAATCAAGGTTAATTAGGGATTAACGAAACTTAATTAGAACTTATTCAAGCTTATTAAAGCTTAATAAAACTTAATCATACCTTAATTAGAGACTTAGTTAGGTTTTAATAATACTTAATCAAGCTTAATCAGACTTTAAATAGACTTAATATGGCTTAATCATACTTAAATAAGGCTTAATAACACTTAACCAAGCTTAATCAGACATTAAATAGATTTAATCTAGCTTAATCATACTTAAGCATGGCTTAATAATACTACTGGTTGGCCTATGTCAAATAATAAATAAGAGTTAGGGGTTTCTGTGTAAAAAGACAAGAGAAAAGAATAAAAAAAACATGTTGGCAAGACAAGGGGAGGGCTCGGTCTAATGAGCCAGCCGAAAGAGGCAAAGAACCAAGCAATAAAGCTCGGTGTAGTGCACCAAACAGGAGGGCACCTCCAGCTCGGTGCAGTGTGCCGCCGCATGGGGGGCTCTTTTGGCGGGATGAAGATTTCAAAAAGGGCAGGCACATTAGGCCAACCTAGTTCATTCAAGCACTGCAGCACAGTGTGCCCATGCAAGAGCAGGGATTTGCAGAAAATGCGATTTCTTTGTTGGCTTTGAAAAACACCTTTCTAATCCGATTTTGGAGAAACTCTTAACATGAAACTTGTTCCAAACACGTTTTACAAGGTCCCTATATATTGTATTTGAATCAATTTGACCTAGGGATGCGTAAATTTCAATTTTATGACCAAAAAGCCCTAATTAGCAGTATACTTGAAAAATGTTTAATACTATCAAACCAATGCATAAAAATTGAGGAAAATAGAAGGGAATCCTTCCTAACATGTTGAAGAATCTTCAGTCAAATTTTCATGAATTTTAGAAAAGGGGTTTAAGAGATATAATACCAAGAACATGTGACTCGTATGAACACGAAAACTGAAACGTTAGGGCTTTAATTCGATGCATATGCATGATATAAATTGGGGAAAACTTGTCTAACATGCTTGGGACATGGAGAGGTATCTATGAACAAGTTTAATTAGAGTTTGACCTGAGATTACCTACCTTTTGAATGTCTCTTGCAAAGGGGATGAAGAACCACGTTTTTTGATGAAGAACACCCAAATCTTTGCTCTAGAGCTTCTCTTCTTGCTCCTAGCCAATCCACCCACATTTAGCAAGGTTGGGAGAAGGTTGAGGGCGGCCATGAAGGGTTTATGGTGTATTTATAAGTATAGGGTTGTGTAAAAATGAGTTTAAGTTTCCTAATCTTGAGGGTAAGAGTCCTACCATGATTAGAGATCTTTTATATGGCTATTTCCTTCTAATCCCACCCTAATTAAGAGGGTAAGTGGAAGCAAATTCATGCTCTCCAATTGGGCTAGGGTTTAAACTTGTACTATGACCCATTTGACACACTTTTACGCTTAACTAACCCACTTTAAGGGTGGTTATTGGATTATCACAAATTTTAAATATTCATTTATTATATTTGGCTTCCTATTGAACCCAATAAACATGATTGGACATTAAACATCTATCTCTCTCTCTAGATTCTGGAGAGAGAAGCTCTGGGTATCTGGGTTGCGGTTCCTGCTGGGGGCTGGCCGCCGGCCAGTGGCCGGTGGTTTGCTGGTTATGGCATCTCCAGCAGATGGTGGGGCTACCTCGACTGGTGTGGAGGGTGGAGCGTCCTCTTTGGGAAGACGGTACTATGCTCAGATCATTGTGGATTCTAACCCGCCTCCTTCTGTGCCAATAGGCATCAAGCCACCTGCTTTCACTGATTTTGGAGAGCCGGCAGTGTTCTTCTCTAGGGAAGAGGTCGGTAAATCCATTCTTACTCTTAACCAGGTTGTGATTGTTAGGTGTGCATATGGAAGGAGTTCTATACCAGACTTCAAAAGCTGCCTATCTCAAAGGTTGGATCTTAGGGAGGATTTCATAGTAAGTGTTCTTAACCATAGACACTGGCTGTTGCGATTTGAGAATAAGGAGGATTTTCTGAAGGTCATATTGCATAGAAGCCTTTATATTAAAGATCTCTTATATCGGTTCTTTAAGTGGGAGGCACAGTTTGATTTCAATGCAGATCCGACTATCATGCCTATACGGGTAGGCTTCCCTTTGCTGCCTGTTAATTTCTACTATCCAGACTTCTTAAGATCCATTGCAGGTAATCTTGGTCATGTGTTGAGAATCTACGAGCCTACTTCGGCTCTCACCTAGACACAGGAAGCATTCGTTTGTATAGAACTGGATGTTTCTAAGGCCTGACCTGGAAGGATATAGATAGGTTGTGGGCAGGAGGGCTTCTGGCAAAAAATAAATTACTATAAGGTTCCTGCTATTTGCAGCTTCTGCCATAAGCTAGGTCATGTAGAGTCTGAGTGCAAAAGGAAGACGAAGGATGCGGTTGTCATGGAGAACCCTCAGAGGAAGCATAATGCTCAGGAAGGGAAGACAGTGGAAACTGAAACTATTAGACAATCTTGGAGTCAGAAGGAGGGCAGTGAGATTAATAAAGAGATGCCATTGAATAATTATTCTGGTCAGATAAATGGCAGTGTTCTTTTGGTAGACAATTGTGATCAGCAGGCCATGAAGGTCCAGGAGAACAATGTTTATGTTCAAGATTCACAGGATATACAAGTTCCTTCCTCTAAAGTGGTTCATGAAGATCATGCTTCTGAGGGAGTTCAGAAAAATGGGTCTCAGGGGGTTCAGGCAGAGGTTGTTCAGCTAAAATCCCTACTGCATGGGGTGCAAGACAATATGGGGGTGGACAGTCTACATGATTTGGCCTCCGAAGCTGTTGTGGTAGATGAGCATGGTGGTATTCAAGAATTACTAACTGACAAGGAAGATTTTTTAATATCGGTGCAGTCCGAGGGTCTTTCTGAGGAGACCCTGGGATCAGGCTCTCATGGGGAGCATAACGAGTATGTTCAGCTTATACCCACGTTGCATGGGTTGCATGGTAAGTTTAAAGGAGCTCGCCATCAAAGTTCTGGCTGTGATTCTGTTGCTGTTCGTGTTCCTGACGGAGGGGGGATGGAGGTCAGTGTTATTCCGGCGATAACTCCTGCCAGGGAAGAAGATGCCTTTCTGAGTTCGGATATTTCCAAGTTAAAACTGCCCAACTCCATTCTTAATAAGGTTTCTATTTTGGCAGAGGCGGAGAATATTCACATGCCGAATAAGATAAAATATCACAAGGAGGGAAAGCAGAAAGATCTGGGAGCCAGGACTCGTTCCAAGGCCAAAGCTAATGGGGGATCTTTAACGGGTTATGTGTCCTCATGAATCCATCCATTTTATATTGGAATATCAGAGGAATAGCAAATTTAGCCTTTCGGCGTTCGTTAAAGAGAATTATTGGGCTAACATTGTGGATTTACTTGCTCTTGTTGAACCGAAGGTTTCCTTAGATAGGGCGATCTCTCTTCAAAGATATCTGGGTATGGATTCGGTTATTGGTAATTGCAATGAAAATTCTAAATTATGGGTCTTTTGGTGGAAGTTTCCTCTCCAGATGGTCAATTGCTCGGACCAGCATATTACTATGGCTGCCATGCAGGATAACATGCCTATTCTTTTTCTAACAGTTGTATATGCTAGTTGCCATGTAGGTGGAAGGCGTTCCCTCTTTGATGATATTCTTAGCTTCTCTGGTGGTGGTTTTCATGTTCCCTGGTTAGTGGGAGGGGATTTCAACTGTATCGCCCTTCCATCGGAGAAGAAAGGTGGTTGCTCAGCGAATCTACATGGCATGCTGGACTTTAATGCTTTCATTTCGGGGGCAGATCTTATGGATGTGGGTTACCCCATGTGTACTTGGTCTAATAATCGAACTGGGCAAGCTGCAATTTCTGCTAGGCTGGATAGGTTCCTCATGAACTCTACCTGTGATGATAAGTTTTCTGGCATGACGGTTAAGCACCTCCCTAGAGGCCCTTCTGATCATGCTTCTCTACTGGTGTCCTTTGGTTCTTCTCCTAGATATCCTACTAGATTCACCTTTCAATCCATGTGGACCTCTCATGACACATTTAGCGACATACTCAAGGCTGCTTGGGATGTTCCCATTGGGTGGCACTATAACCCGTTTGTAACTCTCCATCTGAAGTTGAAAGCGGTTAGAGGTGCCCTGCGTATCTGGAATAAGGAGACCTTTGGTAACATTAATGACAACCTGCTGAAATTTGAAGAGGAGGCTAGAGTGAAGTAAGAATCTTTTGATTTAAATCCTTCTATTGAGAACCACACTGCTATGGGTGAAGCTAATGCTAATCTCAGGAGAGCTATGAACCATGTGGAGATTTTCTGGGCTCAAAAGGCCCGTATGCAATGGTTGGAGGATGGTGACAAAAATACGGCGTTCTACCATGCTGTGGTCAAAGGTAACAGGAGGCGAAATACTATATCAAGATTGCAGGTGGATGGTGTTTGGAACGAGAACCAGGAGTCCCTCAAGCAAAACGTTGTACAGTACTTTATGTCTCTCATTCAATCCTCGGAGCACATAATTGATGAAACTCTTCTGCATGTTATTCCTTCTATTGTTTTGGATGCTCAGAACATGGAGCTTACTACTACCCCGTCCAAGGAGGAGATCAAGGCGGCTGTGTAAGGCCCGTGATTTTTTTTTTAGGTAATTACTTGTGTGAATAATTTTATTGTGCGTAGTACTTATTTATATGTAATGCATGAATTAGTGTTATGATAATGTATACATTGTATATATGTATATATCTATATGTGTGTGGTGTATATAGTTCTGCATGTTTTAAGTCTGTTCCGTCAACCAGTTGGCGTCAATGTCAGTTGACGTTGACTGTGAATCGGAGGCAATATCGATGGACGCCTATTCTGAATCGACGGCCAGAGATGTTGACGTCAATCTCCCAGATCAGTTACGTTTTTCAGATCCGGAAACATCTCCGGAAACACAGCCTTTTGTTTTAGAAACCGACCCCAACGGCTCTAAGCCTTACCCAAACACATCTCCGACCCTTGCCCTTATAAAAACACCCTCGTGGGCCGATCTGACTCCTTTTGACTCTTTGTCAAAAACCCTAATATTTTATGTGCAAAACCCCAACTTGGACCTCTGAGATCCGGCGACTGGCGACTTCATCCGGCATTCTACAACGAGTGGAGAGGAGTCAATACATCCGGGAACGACTTCCCCACACTGGTGTGCTGAGGAGATCAACACAGAAACTGGGTAAAGGTGGATTTGAGGACTCTTTGGTTCAGGTCGAGGAGGGCTTCTTCGACTCAAAACATCGATTGAGAAATTTTCTACAGGCAAGTACCCCATCCACATAATCCCTACATGTGTCTAGTAGGTCCCAGGAACGGCGGGATCCCTTGCCGTTAAGATCCTGAGCTGGCGGCACCCTATGTTGCCGTTAACATGAGTAAACGGCCATACCTTTGCCGTTGAGTTCTTCAGGCAAGAGCAGTGGATTGTCTGCCTTTGTAAGCTATTTTTTCGGATTTC
The DNA here is from genome assembly GCA_014218235.1 of Colocasia esculenta. NCBI lineage: Eukaryota > Viridiplantae > Streptophyta > Magnoliopsida > Alismatales > Araceae > Colocasia > Colocasia esculenta. The sequence goes on along the minus strand of CM024757.1, from coordinate 37,709,119 downwards.
TGCGCATGAGGATATATGGTAAATTTTATATGTTATGTAATATGTGTAGTGGAGCATGTTATGTAATTTCTGTGAAATTTCGCAAAGTGTATTAATTATTCAAAATTTTGAAATACATGTTAAATAGGTTCTGAATATTGTAAATTACTGTTTATGTTATCCTTGTGGAATTTAAGTGTCAGAAATTTTATGTGGTGCTTAAATTGATGTTAGAGCATGTTTTTAAAATTTGGAAATTTTCTGATGACTATGTAAATTTATATATTGTCTTTACTGAAATATAGTGAGCATGTTTTATTAGTGTAGAAATTCAGATAAATAACATAAAAACAATAAAATTCTTAGAAATTGACATATGCTTAGAAATGTCATTTTTCATGGATAGAATGAATTTTGAGTCCAAATAATGATATTCCATTCTAGTTTGACTATTTTAATCTTATGTAATACCACTATTAGAATTTTCAGAAACTGTGTGTACCTCAGAAAAATACAAAATTTGGTATGCATGATGATTAACCTGTAATAGATTTTTGGTTAAAAGTTTGTAATGAAATGATGATAGTGACTATATATTCCAGTTTCATTAGACCTATTGATAGATTAAAACATGTTAATGTGGTAGATATTAAAAATCTGAAATTTTCAGCATGATTAGACTTATTTTGAAAATTTTAAATTCTGAAAATAGTAGTGCCATGCTAGGTAATACCGAAGTATGTGAAAATGTGAACATAGTATAAATATGATAAATTGTGCATTAAGTGTCTGTTAAAAGTTTGGAAAATGTGTAATTGTGCCAATGGGTGACACTGCTACCTTAGAGGGCTGTGGAACTGTACTGTGGTAAAGTCCCCACGGGAAAGTTCAAAGTGTGTGATGTCCCACGGGCATTGGGATTAAATCCTGGAGGCGAACAAGTATCGCTGGTTAGGGTGGAGAGTGCTTCTCCTGGTTCTGCGCAGTAACTAAGATTTATCACTGAAATGCCTAGGTGATAGATATGTGATATGATTAATGTGTGTCCTTCTAAAAGGTGGTTTGGGCTATGTGTCACGACATTTAACAAATGTGAACTTGTGTTTAAGTGGAAGTGAATGTGTAAATTGTGAAATTGTGTAAGTGATCATGTATTAATATGAATTCTTGTGACAGCATGTAAATTGATAACTTCTTAAATGATTATAATATGTACATAGCAAAACAACAAATTTTTCAAGAGTATAAATGTGTTATCCATATGAAAATGATTATAGAATCCATGCCAGAATTGTCTCTTATTTATGTGTACAAACTCCATGTTTAAAATGACTAATGTTTAGCTTGTAAGTGTGTGAATGTGGCTAAATGAGTTTAGTTTAATATATTGAAAAGTGTGTAGAAAGCATGCGATAGGCTTTAAGTTATTGAAAATTTTGTATAAGACAATTTCCATGTGTAACCTGTGTAGAAATTATGTTTAGGATTTTTACTTTAGTTAATTGTTAAATCCATGTTTATATGTTATTGTGTAGTATGACAATGTGAAAGTTATGTGATGCATGTAAGTTTAGTGTGTTTGGTGTTACTTGTTGAGTTCTTTTGAACTCATTCTTGCTTCGGCGTACAGGTGCAGAGATTACTACTTCTTCCGAGGAGATCGTTAGGAGTGACTCGGAGGGGTGTAGGAGACCTTGTTTAGATTCAGCATTGCATTTTCATTTTCATAAGAATGTATAAAGACTCTGCGTAGTCTTATGTGTGATGACCAAACTTTCCCCATATAAATTACTTCACTTATTTATATACATTAATTTTGATGATTAACAAAATAGTACTAATGAATTACTTGAGCTTTGAGAACAGGAAATAAAAGAAAAATGAAAGTTCAAGACAATCAGGTAAGTCTCATTTCATGCTTTGTCCAAGTCTTTCTATCGACTTCTATTGATAAGCAGAACAATTTCCTTCTGACCGAAAAGTTCAATCAAATCGATTCCGCAACGATTTCTTAAAGATGTCGCAACGATTTCTTTAGTTCTCGTAATGATTTCTTTAGAACTCACAACAACTTTCTAGCCGTAATGATTTCGTAAGTTCTCGTAACAATTTCTTTAGAACTCATAACAACTTGGTAGCCGTAACAATTTCTTTAGTTCTCGTAACGATTTCTTTGAAACTCGTAACGACTTGGTAGCCGTAACGATTTCTTTAGTTCTCGTAACGATTTCTTTGAAACTCGTAACGACTTGGTAGCCGTAACGATTTCTTTAGTTCTCGTAACGATTTCTTTGAAACTCGTAACGACTTGGTAGCCTTAACGATTTCTTTAGTTCTCGTAACGATTTCTTTGAAACTCCTAACGACTTGGTAGCCGTAACGATTTCTTTAGTTCTCGTAACGATTTCTTTGAAACTCGTAACGACTTGGTAGCCGTAACGATTTCTTTAGTTCTCGTAACGATTTCTTTGAAACTTGTAACGACTTGGTAGCCATAACGATTTCTTTAGTTCTCGTAACGATTTCTTTGAAACTCGTAACGACTTGCTTGTTGTAACGACTTCATAAGTTATCATAACGATTCTTTAGAACTCGCAACGACTTGCTTGTTGTAACGACTTCATAAGTTATCATAACGATTTCTTTAGAACTCGCAACGACTTGCTTGTTGTAACTACTTCATAAGTTATCACAACGATTTCTTTAGAACTCGCAACGACTTGCTTGTTGTAACGACTTCATAAGATATCACAACGATTTCTTTAGAACTCGCAACGACTTGCTTGTTGTAACGACTTCATAAGTTATCATAACGATTTCTTTAGAACTCGCAACGACTTACTTGTTATAACGATTTCATAAGTTAGCATAACGATTTCTTTAGAGTTCATAACGACTTGATAAGTATTCATAACGATTTGCTCTCTATAATGACATATTAGTGTTCAAAACGATTTCATAAGTCATTCAGTCATCGATTTCATATATTGATATCCTATTCATCTTAAAGCATTGACCAGTCAAAGCCCAAGTAGACATCTCTCTGACGCTTTTGCATTTATGAGATCTGAACATATCTCTGCATGCATGCAGACCATATCATGCTTTATCGTGCCTACTCTGATAACGTCCTTTAGACTTAAGCTATTTGGCATTACTATTTTCTTGACTATTGCTACTGACGTTGACTGACATCAGAGACAGCTTATTTGTCTGCTATTTGAGATTGACATCTGTGCAGATCTCTGAACTAGCTTCGTGGTACAACGTTAAACAAATAGAAGCCATCGAATATCTTTGAAGATCTCATCTCTTTGCGTGCTCAAGTAATCAAAAGACTGAGGACAGGAAGCTTCCAAGACTCCAGATGTCATTCAGTCTAACGACTACTCAAAAGAGAGACAACGGACTCTTTAACGTCTAGATTTCAAATTGAAGATATATATACAAGTCAGAAGAACAGAAGAAGAGACTATGTTCAAGAAAAACATTCAAATTCTTCTGAAGAAAGTTTAGAGCAGAAAACTTCATTCCTCTTAGCTTTTGCTCTTTTGCTCTCTACTAGCTAGTGAAAGATCATTTGAAGAGAGCTTGTGTAGTTCTGAGAGTGACCCTAGATTTAGATTCTTTGCTCTCAGTGCTAGGTCCTTCAGATCATTGCTTGTTGCAGTTTGATCTAGGGGCTTGTCTTTCAAACCTCTCTTTGTGTTGTTCCCTTCTGGTGTGAAGGAAGACCTGGTGGTATCCAGGGTGTTGTTCCCTTCTGGTGTGAAGGAAGACCTGGTGGTATCCAGGGTGTTGTTCCCTTCGGGTGTGAAGGAAGACCAGCTGAGCTGGGTGTTGTTGTGTCCTTAAGGGGGACTGTACCCTTGATTAGTGAAATCCTGAGGTATTGCTCAGGGACTGGACGTAGGTCTCCTGTGGAAAGGAGTTCCGAACCAGGATAAAAATCCTACTGTCTTGTGGTTGTATTTTGTGTGATTGCTATCTCATTTCCTCTAACTCTAACCTTCATTTAAGTTGTTGTGTAATCCTTTTAGTGAACAGGTTTTTTAATCGAAGATCAAATTTTTAATAACCCATTCACCCCCCCTCTGGGCTAGCTAGCTGGGCAACAATGTGGACAATTTATTTATTTTATTTCTAAATTATGAAAAGTTTGGTTTTGTTTTCTTCTATATGGACTGTGAATAGAATGTGGATGATTGAATAAGAGTTACTTTTCAGTCATATTCAATTCCGCTGTCATGTGAATGTATTTATGTATATTCCAACCTATTATATAATTGTTGGGTAAATGTCCCACTGTAGCGGCGTTCATTATATCGATGAGGGTTGGTATAACCGTACCGGTATAAGGAGGGTCGTTACAGAGATTGGTATCAGAGTCAAGGCTGAAATTGTACATAAATATACACATAAACCACCATCTTCATTGTATGCTAAGTCTGTGTAGATTGTCCACATATGGATAGTTAGAAATTAGATAGCCTAGTTTCTAAATTGTGATTAAATTATTTTGTAGGCTATGGCTTCATGTGGTAGGCGTTGTATTCCTGCTCGTAAGGGTGAGCAGAGGAGAGATGAGCCTAGGCATGAGGATCAGGGTGAGCAGCAGGCCCTAGCACCCCAGGGTCCTGTGCTTCCCCCACCGCCACCAGTAGACTATGGAGTGTTCATGCAGGGTTTAGTGTAGGCCATGCAGACGCAGGCCCACACCCAGGCTGCACTCCAGGCTCAGCTGGAGGCTCAGGTTAGAATAATAAGATAAAGTAGTTTGTTTTATTAAATGCATGTTTGATATGTTGTATGTGTTGCTTATGATGCTTGTTGTAGCAGGCTCAGGTGCCAGCTCCCCAGGCTGACCATGGTGGACCCTCCATCATGGAAAGGTTCAAGAGGATGTCGCCACCCTCTTTTAAGGGGGAGAGCGATCCATTATTAGCTGAGAGCTGGATGAGGGAGATTGAGAAGATCTTCCGGGCTATTAGGTGTGCTGAGGATGACAAGGTCACTTTAGCCACCTATATGCTACAGGTATGTGTAAATTAATTTGGTGGTTATTTCTTTAAGTATAAATTATGTTGGTTAGTCCTTATGGATGGTTTTGGTAGGAGCGAGCCGATGTGTGGTGGTCCTCGTTGCTGCGTACTCGGTTCGAGGATGGTGCTGTGGAGGTTGGTTGGGATGAGTTCGTGACGCTATTCCGAGCCAAGTTTGTTCCGGAGCACATCCAGGACAAGATGGAGCAGGAGTTCCTCTTGTTGACTCAGGGCTCCATGACCGTACTAGAGTACGAGGCTAGGTTTGCAGAATTATCAAAGTATGCGCCTCATATAGTAGCTGATGAGCACAAGAAGGTGAAGAAGTTCGTGATGGGGCTGAGACCATCACTGAGGACGAGGTTGGTGACTTTCGATCATCGCACCCTTGAGGCAGCACTTGGCGCGGCGTGTCGGAAGGAGGGAGAGATGGAGCAATATCTAAAGGAGAAGAAGGCTTCTCAGAAGAGGCCAGCAGCTCCATTTCAGAGGCAAGAGAGAAAGAAGGCGACTTTTCAGTCACCGCAGCATTCTGTGGTATTGAGAAGCAGTTAGGTATCTTCTCAACGTTCCCCTAATGGTAAGAAGGAGTGTCCTCATTGCGGGAGGGCACATGGTGGTACGGAATGTTGGAAGCTGGCGGGGAAGTGCTTAAAGTGCGGGAGCAGCGAGCATAGGATCAAGGATTATCTGAGGCTTCAACAGGGAGTCTAGCGTGGACCAGCCCCAGAAGCAGCAGCGCTAGCGACGGGATGACCAGGGAGACCTCGAGCCCCAGCTCGAGTGTTTGCGTTAGCTCGTGAGGACGCCGAGCAAGCGGATCACGTCACCGAAGGTACGGTTCTATTCTTAGGTGTTCATGCTCGGGTTTTTTTCGATACGGGTGCTACCCACTCGTTCATTTTGAGCATTTTGCTAGGCAGTTAGCCTTAGAGTCAGGGATAGAGTCTGAGGATTTAGAAGTCCCTTTGTCTGTGCACACACCTGCAAGTACGGTATCGACTAGGAAGTGTATTCCGTCTTTACCAGCGTGCATTGAGGATAGAGTCCTAGAAGGGTGTTTCTTCTTACTAAAGATGAAGGACTACGATGCTATTCTTGGTCTGGATTGGCTAGAGGAGCACTATGCATTAGTAGATTGTTGTGGGAAGAAGATCGTTTTTCGCATTCCTGGTGAAGATGAATTTTCTCATCCTTTGCCAAGAAACTTGGCAGGGAAGTTTGTCATCTCTGCCATGAGGGCGATGAGAATGGTGAACAAGGGTTGTGACGCTTTTCTTGCCAGTGTGGTATTAGTACCCAAGGCTGATGAGTCACTTACTCTTGCGGAGATTGATGTAGTGCCGGAGTTTCCAGATGTTTTTCCTGATGATTTATCTGGATTGCCACCAGCTAGAGAGATAGAGTTCACTTTAGAGTTGCTTCCAGGTACCTCTCCTATCTCGAAGGTACCTTATCGGATGGCACCTGCAGAATTAGCAGAGCTAAGAAAGTAGTTGCAGGATTTGTTAGATAAGAGATTTATTCGCCCTAGCGTTTCCCCTTGGGGCGTACCTGTCTTATTCGTGAAGAAGAATGATGGGTCACTTAGGTTATGCATCGATTATAGGAAGCTAAACCAAGTGACGGTGAAGAACATGTATCCCTTACCTCGGATTGATGATTTGTTTGACCAGCTGCAAGATGCATCAGTCTTTTCTAAGATTGATTTACGGTCTGGTTATCATCAGTTGAGGATTAGGAGTGAGGATGTGTCCAAGATGGCTTTTAGAACCCGTTATGGACATTATGAGTTTTTGGTCCTTCCTTTTGGTCTGACCAACGCCCCTGCAGCGTTCATGGACCTCATGAACAGGGTGTTTAGACCGTATCTAGATAGTTTTGTGGTAGTTTTCATTGATGATGTGCTGGTCTACTCTCCGGATGAGGCCACACACCGTCAGCATTTGAGGATAGTGTTAGAGGTTCTCCGTGAGCACAAGCTGTATGCAAAATTCAGCAAGTGCGATTTTTGGTTGCGCGAGGTTTATTTCCTTGGGCATGTTATCTCCAGTGCTGGTGTAGCAGTGGATCCAGCGAAGGTCCAGGCTGTTATGGATTGGGAGATTCCTAAGACTCCTTCGGAGATTCGGAGTTTTCTTGGTTTGGCGGGTTATTATCGGCGATTCATTGAGGGATTTTCATCCATCGCCGCACCATTGACTCAGCTAACCAGGAAGGGAGTAAAATTTGTCTGGTCTGAGTGTGAGAGTAGTTTTCAATTATTGAAGACTAAACTCACATCGGCTTCTGTGTTAGTTTTGCCGAGTGGTGTAGAGGGTTTTGCTATCTACACGGATGCATCTCGGATTGGCCTTGGCTGTGTATTGATGCAGCAAGGAAGGGTAGTAGCGTGTGCTTCTCGTCAATTGAAGGAGCATGAGCGAAACTATCCGACTCATGTTCTTGAGCTTGCGGCAGTGGTTCATGCACTGAAGATCTGGAGGCACTATCTTTATGGTGTCAGATTTGAGGTGTTCACTGACCACAAGAGCCTAAAGTATCTTTTCTCCCAAAAGGAATTAAACCTTAGGCAGAGAAGATGGATTGAGTTCCTGAAGGACTATGACTTTGACCTCCAGTATCATCCTGAAATGGCGAATGTCGTAGCGGATGCCCTTAGTAGAAAGAGGTCATCTCTCCAGCAGGATTGGAAGATGTTGGAGGATGCAGCATGTGCGATGACTGAGTTAGAGCCATCATTGTGCCAGGCTTTTGTAGCTCAGTTGTCCATTAGGTCTTCGGTGTTGGATGCGGTGATCGAGCAACAGAAAGCCGACCCTAGACTCCAAGAGTTAGTGGGCAAGGCAGGCATTTCTCGTGATGAGGATGGTGTGATTAGATTCCATCACCGTGTTTGTGTTCCTGACATCGTGGATGTCCGTGATCGTGTATTAGCCGAAGCTCATAGGTCTAGATTCTCTATTCATCCGGGTAACACTAAGATGTACCAGGATTTGAAGAGATCTTTTTGGTGGTCTGGCATGAAGAGAGATGTAGTAGAATTTATGTCTAGATGTCTAGTTTGCCAGCAAGTGAAGGCCGAGCGGCAGTGACCATCTGGTCTTATGCAGAAGATGGAGATCCCAGTATGGAAATGGGAAGCTGTCACTATGGATTTTGTTACGGGTTTACCTCGATCTAGACGAGGTAATGACTCGATTTGGGTAGTGGTAGATAGATTCTCGAAGATTGTGCATTTCTTTCCTATGAAGAAGAAGCAGTCAGTAGAGAGTTTAGCTAGATTGTATGTTAGTAGTATTATTAGATTGCATGGAGTACCGAAGTCGATCATTTCGGATTGAGACCCGAGATTTACTTCGAGATTATGGAAGGGTCTTCACGATGCGTTAGGTTCAGAGTTGAAGCTCAGTTCAGCGTTTCATCCCCAGATAGATGGACAGTCCGAGAGGACTATCCAGACGCTCGAGGATATGTTAAGGGTGTGTGTTCTAGATTGGAAGAATGATTGGGAGCGCCATTTACCTTTAGTGGAGTTTGCATATAACAACAGTTTTCATGCGAGTATTGGTATGGCTCCATTTGAGGCTTTGTATGGTAGGCCCTGTAGATCTCCTTTGTGTTGGGAGGAGACAGGCGATAGGCAGTTGATAGGTCCGGAGTTAGTTCAGGAGACTTCGAATAAGGTTCAGTTGATTAGGAAGAGACTTGTTGCGGCACAGGATAGGCAGAAGAGTTATGCCGACAACAGGAGGAAGGATTTGGAGTTTGCAGTAGGCGAGCATGTCTTTTTAAAGATTTCGCCTACTCGTGGTGTAGTTAGATTTGGAAGGCATGGTATGTTAAGTCCTAGATTTATTGGCCCGTATGAGATTCTCAGACGATTTGGCAGCGTGGCATACGAGCTAGCTTTACCCCCAGTGTTAGCTAGTGTTCATCCTGTTTTCCACGTTTCTATGCTCAGGAGGTATGTCAAAGATCCATCTCATGTTATTAGTCACGAGCCAGTGGAGATCCAGCCAGATCTTTCTTATGTAGAGCAACCAGTAGCTATTCTTGACCGGAAGATTCAACATCTTCGAAACAAGAGCATGCGTCGATGAAAGTCTTATGGCGCAACTTCTCGCGAGAGGAGGCTACTTGGGAGCTTGAGGATGCAATGAAGAAGAAGTATCCTCAGCTGTTTGAATATAGTTGGTTTAACTTCGAGGACGAAGTTTCTTTAAGGGGGAGAGGGTGTAAGGCCCGTGATTTTTTTTTTGGGTAATTGCTTGTGTGAATAATTTTATTATGTGTAGTACTTATTTATATGTAATGCATGAATTAGTGTTATGATAATGTATACATTGTCTATATGTATATATCTATATGTGTGTGGTGTATATAGTTCTGCATGTTTTAAGTCTGTTCCGTCAACCAGTTGGCGTCAACATCAGTTGACGTTGACTGTGAATCGGTGGCAATATCGATGGACGCCTATTCTGAATCGACGGCCAGAGATGTTGACGTCAATCTCCCAGATCAGTTACGTTTTTCAGATCCGGAAACATCTCCGGAAACACAGCCTTTTGTTTTAGAAACCGACCCAACGGCTCTAAGCCTTACCCAAACACATCTCCGACCCTTGCCCTTATAAAAACACCCTCGTGGGCCGATCTGACTCTTTTGACTCTTTGTCAAAAACCCTAATATTTTATGTGCAAAACCCCAACTTGGACCTCTGAGATCCGGCGACTGGCGACTTCATCCGGCGTTCTACAACAACTGGAGAGGAGTCAATACATCCGGGAACGACTTCCCCACACTGGTGTGCTGAGGAGATCAACACAGAAACCGGGTAAAGGTGGATTTGAGGTCTCTTTGGTTTAGGCCAAGGAGGGCTTCTTCGACTCAAAACATCGATTGAGAAATTTTCTACAGGCAAGTACCCCATCCACATAATCCCTACATGTGTCTAGTAGGTCCCAGGAATTTTTACAGATTTTTCTCGTGTTCTGGAACCCCATTCATATAATCTTTTGGGTATTCAGTCTGTGTTTTTCACAGACAGGAACTTAACGGAGGGATCCCTTGCCATTAAGATCCTGAGCTGGCGGCACCCTATGTTGCCGTTAACATGAGTAAACGGCCATACCTTTGCCGTTGAGTTCTTCAGGCAAGAGTAGTGGACTGTCTGCCTTTGTAAGCTATTTTTTCAGATTTCTGTGCATGAGGATATATGGTAAATTTTATATGTTATGTAATATGTGTAGTGGAGCATGTTATGTAATTTCTGTGAAATTTCGTTAAGTGTATTAATTATTAAAAATTTTGAAATACATGTTAAATAGGTTCTAAATATTGTAAATTATTATTTATGTTATCCTTGTGGAATTTAAGTGCCAGAAATTTTCTGTGGTGCTTAAATCGATGTTAGAGCATGTTGTTAAAATTTGGAAATTTTCTGATGACTATGTAAATTTATATATTTTCTGAACTGAAATACAGTGAGCATGTTTTATTAGTGTAGAAATTCAGATAAATAACGTAAAAACAGTAAAATGTTTAGAAATTGACATATGCTTAGAAATGTCAGTTTTCATGTATAGAATGAATTTTGAGTCCAAATAATGATATTCCATTCTAGTTTGACTATTTTAATCTTATGTAATACCACTGTTAGAATTTTCAGAAACTGTGTGTAACTCAGAAAAATGCGAAATTTGGTATGCATGATGATTAACCTGTAATAGATTTTTGGTTAAAATTTTGTAATGAAATGATGACAGTGAATATATATTCCGGTTTCATGTGACCTATTGATAGATTAAAACATGTTAATGTGGTAGATATTAAAAATCTGAAATTTTCAGCATGATTAGACTTATTTTGAAAATTTTAAATTCTGAAAACAGTAGTGCCATGCTAGGTAATACTGAAGTATGTGAAAATGTGAACATAGTATAAATATGATAAATTGTGCATTAAGTGTGTGTTAAAAGTTTGGAAAATGTGTAATTGTGCCAATGGGTGACACTGCTACCTTAGAGGGCTGTGGAACTGTACTGTGGTAAAGTCCCCACAGGAAAGTTCAAAGTATGTGATGTCCCACGGGCATTCGGATTAAATCCTGGAGACGAACAAGTATCGCTGGTTAGGGTGGAGAGTGCTTCTCCCGGTTCTACGCAGTAACTAAGATTTATCACTGAAATGCCTAGGTGATAGATATGTGATGTGATTAGTGTGTGTCCTTCTAAAAGGTGGTTTGGGCTATGTGTCATGGCATTTAATAAATGTGAACTTGTGTTTAAGTGGAAGTGAATGTGTAAATTGTGAAATTGTGTAAGTGATCATGTATTAATATGAATTCTTGTGACAACATGTAAATTGATAACTTCTTAAATGATTATAATATGTACATAGCAAAACAGTAAAATTTTCAAGAGTATAAATGTGTTATCCATATGAAAATGATTATAGAATCCATACCAGAATTGTCTCTTATTTATGTGTACAAACTCCATGTTTAAAATGACTAATGTTTAGCTTGCAAGTGTGTGAATGTGGCTAAATTAGTTTAGTTTAATATATTGAAAAGTGTGTAGAAAGCATGCGATAGGCTTTAAGTTATTGAAAATTTTGTATAAGACAATTTCCATGTGTAACCTGTGTAGAAATTATGTTTAGGATTTTTACTTTAGTTAATTGTGAAATCCATGTTTATATGTTATTGTGTAGTATGACAATGTGAAAGTTATGTGATGCATGTAAGTTTAGTGTGTTTGGTGCTACTTGTTGAGTTCTTTTGAACTCATTCTTGCTTCGGCATACAGGTACAAAGATTACTACTTCTTTCGAGGAGATCGTTAGGAGCGACTTGGAGCGGGAGTAGGAGACCTTGTTTAGATTCAACATTACATTTTCATTTTCATAAGTATGTATAAAGACTCTGCGTAGTCTTATGTGGACATTTTATTTATTTTATTTCTAAATTATGAAAAGTTGGGTTTTGTTTTCTTCTATATGGACTGTGAATAGAATGTGGATGATGGAATAAGAGTTACTTTTCAGTCATATTCAATTCTGCTGTTATGTGAATGTATTTATGTATATTTCAGCCTATTATATAATTGTTGGGTAAATGTCCCACTGTAGCGGCGTTCATTATATCGATGAGGGTTGGTATAACCGTACGGGTATAAGGAGGGTCGTTACAGGCTGTGTGGAGTCTGAATCCTAGCAGTGCCCCTGACTTTGATGGTTTCACGTGTTATTTCTTCGCTTCTTGTCTGGAGATTATTCACCTGGATGTTATAAAGGCTGTTGAGAGTTTTTTCCAAGGCTTCCCATTGCCGAGAGGGGTGACTTCTTCTCTTATTTCTCTAGTCCCCAAGACCGACTACCCTACGTCCTATGGGGACTATAGACAGGTCAGCTTGTGTAATGTTTTCTACAAAATCGTCTCAGGAATCCTATGTGATAGGCTGATCAGCATTCTCCCTATGATTATTTGTAAAGAACAAGGTGCTTTTATCAAAGGCAGGTACATTCTCGATAATGTCACTCTTGCTAGACAACTTATGAAAGACATCGGTAGGAAGGTTCTGGGTCATAATGTTTTGTTTAAGCTTGATATCAGGAAAGCATATGATAGTGTGGAGTGGGATTTTCTATTAGCGGTCCTCAAAAAATTTGGTTTCTCGAATAGATTTTGTTCTTACATTGGTATGTTGATTACAAATTGCTGGTTCTCTATTTTAGTCAATAGCTCCCCTACTAGCTATTTTCATTCTACTTGGGGTCTTAAACAAGGAGATCCTATTGCCCCGGCTCTTTTCATTATCATGGAGGAAGCTCTCAGCCGAGGTATTAGGAATATGGTGCAAACTAGCTATCTTTACCCTTATGCTGGGCCTAGAGGGAGTACCCCTATATCTCATCTTCTTTGTGCAGATGATACTCTTATATTTCTCAATGGAGGGAAGCATAATGTCAAAAAACTGATGGATTTCCTCAAAAAATACTCTCTTTCTTTAGGTCAGCAAATTAACTCCTCCAAAAGTTGTTTCATGATTTCTCATAGCGCGGCACCTCATGTAGAAAGAATGATTAAGAGGGTGACTGGTTTCAAAAAATAAATAGGTCCTATGGTATATTTGGGGTTTCTGTTGAGACTTGGTAGGGTCTTAGCGTCGGATTATAAACCTTTGGTTGAGAGGGTGAACAGGAAGCTCGCTGCATGGAAGCCTAGACTGATCTCGCAGGCAGGAAGAATTACGCTTATAAATTCTGTGCTTGCCTCCCTTCCAGTCTATCTCTCTGCTTCATCGTCCATCCCAAGTAGTATAATGGGTTACATTGACAAGAGAGCTGCAGCCTTTTTCTAGAGTGGTTCTGAAGGTGTCCGCCGCTGTCATTGGGTGGCATGGTCCACTATACAACGTCCTATTGCGGAAGGAGGTCTAGCAGTGCACAATATAAAGCAGGTGCAGGTTGCTTTAGCTGTTAAAACTCTGTGGAATATCCAACAGGGTTCTTCCTACTGGGCTCTATATGCCAGGAATCGCTATTCAAATGGCAATTACATCGTTCTGCCTGGTATATCATCAAATATCTGGGAAGTGGCTCTTCAAGTTATTAAGGATAACACTAAATGGATCCATGGGAGAGGTACAAAGATTGACTTCTTATCTGATATTTGGTTAGGTGAAAGGCCTCTCTCGGAGCATCTTAGCACTCCATATGATGGTGGGAGGGTTACTCTACATGAAGTTATGAATGATATTCAGCACCCTATAAGATCTCTTCAGCCTAGTGGGATCCTACAGGGGGTTGTTCTGAAGGAGATGGAGGATAGGTTTGTTTGGGGGGCTACTGAGGATGGTAGTTTCTCAACAAAGTCTGCTTATAACATGGTAAGGAGAGTTGGGGTGAAGCAGCCTACCCTCACTAAGATCTGGCATAGCTCCTTCTATAGGAGAGCCTCCTTGTTTTGCTGGAAAATTCTGAATAATGCAGTTCCTTTGGATCAGAGAATTGCTGAATGTGGTATACAACTTGCATCGTGTTGTTCCTGTTGTACTAGTCCAAGCCAAGAGGATTTTAACAATCTATTCATATATGGAGATATGGCTACTCCCCTGTGGAAATGGTTTCTTCCTCTCATTAACACAAAAATCAATATGCACAGCCAAATCATGATGAGAATTTGGAGTTTTTTGCTTCTCACTAACGTTTATTCTCCTTTTGGATTTGTGTCTCTATACTGCCTGATTTTAATTCTTTGGGAGATATGGAAGGGGAGATGTTCAGCAAGGTTTGAGTCCAAGCGGTTTTCTGCCAGGGTGGTGATTAACAACATCAAGTTTATGGTTGCCAACTCTCTTGCTAAAATGTAATTTAAGGAAGAGCCGTCCAGTTATGAGTTGCAGGTTCTTAATTAGTTTGATTTCAGTCCTCAAGTTTCTCCTAAATGCCTAAAGCTTGTTCGATGGATTCCTCCTATTACAGATTTGTGTTTAAATGTGGACGGTGCTAGCAAGGGGAACCTGGGAGTGTGTGGGGGTGGTGGTTGCATCCGTGATGTGCATGGCTCTATATGGGTGGTGTTCGCTCATTTCTATGAAGAAGGCAACAACATGATCGCTAAAATAAGAGCATTATGTGATGGTCCTCGGCTGGCAGATTTCTTGGGTCTTCGCCTTTCTATTGTTAACACTGATTCAAGTGCCTTGGCTAATTCTTTTAAGGAAGGCAGGTGTCCATCATGGAGAGCATACCGCTGGTGATGGGAAGCGAGTGCAAGAATTAACAGAAGTGCTTATAGGATCACCCATGTTTATCGGGAGGCTAATCAGGTCGTTGATGCTTTGGCTAATTATGGTTGTCAATCTAGGGAGAACAATTTTTTATGGGGGTCTAGTAGTGTCCCCTATAATTGTAAAGGTCCCCTAGTTTTAGATAAAATCGGTCTTTATCATGTTAGGCTATCTTGACCGGCTTTATGGTTGTATTCTTCATTTTTTGTATAATTTATTGGCCCAGGAGCATTACTGGTGGAGTGGGAACATTCTCCCCCTCTAGGGGAGGGTGCACTCTCCTAATATTAGTTCCTGAGGACCACTTTTATTAAAAAAAAGAAAAGAAAGAGACATTAAACATCTATTTCACATGACCTAGTTACCTATGATAATGAGTTTTCGACATTATCAGATTTTATCACCTTAACTCGAAGTTTATGATTTTACTAACCCAAACATATTTGTTTGACTCTAATTTCTTTATTATTATCTATATCCCATTATTTAATTTTGTCATCCTAAAATTTTGTGTGATTTCGAGTTGGTTTGCACATGCAATAATGGCGTTTATCATTATTAGGTTTATTCATCTTAAGATTTTGTTTACTGTTGGCCAACCCAATTATTTATGTTTTGACCCACATTCTTTATCATTCCTTATTGTTTAATATCTGAACATAAATTTTCATTTAATTTCGTAGAAATGTCTCACATGTGATAAGGCATTTTCTCATTTATTTATATTTTAAAAATTCGGGTTGCTACAATCCATCAACCCCAAACTTATCCAACTTAACAGCCTATCCAGCAATCAACAATGTGCACCTAGATCATCACTATTTTTGGTGAAGGGGAACTTAGATCCCATAGCATATCGAGAACCAATCGATCCTTGAAATGATATAATAAGTAAGCTATCATATAGTAATGCAAGGGATAGAGATAGAGAAATCATACCTGATACTTACCTACGAAGCTCCATTTTTTTTCTTCTGATTTTGATTTTTTATTTTTATTATTATTTTATGACAAATAAACAAATGACAATTGACTGAAAGCAAGGGAAATATGTACAATCATGACATACACACAATCATAGCCTAGATAAATAGACACAATCATAGAAAAACATAATATGCCTTATTGCGGTGCCTCTAGGGGTCCCAACAGTGTCGCGATGCCTCTAAGGGTCACAACCTTGTCACATCGCATCGGGGTGTCGCAATACTGTCTGTGCGCTAGACCCCCAATCCAACCCTTATCTTTATCTTAAGGCCAATTCCATCACTAATGGGACTCATAAACACTATCCTAATGCTAATCTAACCCCTAGACATGAATTAGAGTGGGATTAGCCCCCCTAGAGCTCTATAAATAGGGGTGGAGGGCTCAAATTCGCACCTCACCTTCTCTCTCTTCAACTTCTCTTACTTTATCTCTCTCCAAGCCATGAAGAGATCTCTTGGCTCTTCCAAGCCGACCAACCCCCTTATGGTGGTCCTTGGTTCGCCAAGACCGCCTATGCAGAGCTATAGCAACTCACCTCTGTCTCAGCCCAGATAAGCTCCAAGCACAATGTACAGGTATGCGTTGCTTTCTAGCTTTTTCTCTCTCTTCTTCTTCTTCATGTACCAACCTCCTCCTTCTCCTTCTATATTCTCTTGGGATCACGTCGCTACTCTAAGATCCCTTGGCTAGATCACATGATCAAAGCTGTCCCTGTGGCGTCCACCAACCTCTTGCGTGAGTGGAAATTAACCACGGTGCTGGTGCTGGCCAAGAAATGTCGTAAGATCACGCACATATGGGATAGCTTGACAACGTTGGTGGAGCTATGGCTTCCTCAGACCCATACTTTCATCTTCCCAACCTTCGAAGCCACCATCTTGCTGGAAGAGTTAGAAATTATGCTTGGCCTTCCCAAAGACGAGAAAGGAGAAGAATGCCTCATCATTCACACCATCTTGATCCCTTTCTCCCAGTGGGTCGTTTCTCAATGCAAGAAAAAGAGCGAGAAATATCTCGCCATCGCCAAAGCTACTGCCATCTGCATATGTGGCGTTATACGCTTCCCGACACAAGATCATCTCCTTTCTTTTGCTAATTTGAGTATCCTAGGATGTGTATGGGAGGAGATGCCTATTTTCTAAGCTTTTCATGGGTATCTGTATGCCAGTCTCTCTTCTGTAGCTACTGGGGGACCTTTCTTTGGCTCTGTGATTGCCCTTGAGTGTTGGATAGGTATGAGGATCTGCTTCGAGGCAACATATGATACCTCCATCACGTGCTTAAGCTTGACCCATCACCCTCTCTCTTTTGTCGTGGCTCCACTTCACATGACTACCCAAGCCTAGTGCAAGACTGCAGTGGTGAAGGGCTTGAAGGATTGGAGACTATATCTAAACACGTTGCAGGTGTAGCAGTTCAACATGCGGCCTGCCTACCTCCACGACAACATCATCAGGCTGCCTCAGTGAATTGGCCTAGACTTAAGGTTGATAGGTGATGAAGCTCTAGTCCTCTACAACCCACACAGGTGCCACTTTCAGATCGGCATGCCACACAGTCATTCCAGCTTTCTCACATTACCCACCTTTTCAAGCAAGGAAGATAGGTGATGCGCAAGACGAGTGAGATGTGAGGAGTGTTGTGATACACTGGGAGGTGTGTGCTTCGAGCCTCATCTTGGTGGAGGTGGCGGAAGACGACGATGTGTACTAGGGCTACCTGCAGGAGCTAAGGAGAATCCGGCCATGAGGAGATGGCACCGTGGCAGAGGCTGCACAAGCTAGAGGGCAGTCTTGAGTGATTATGAGTTGTAATAAGTGGTAGGTAGGATATGAAAAAGATTGTATTTGGGCTTTGATTGAGAGTAGATATGATTGGAGATTGTATTTGGATCTTAAAATTAATAACATAGAATTTGTTTCACTGTTATGTGCATCTGAGTACTATCGCGACGAATCTAGACGTCACCTTAATGTCGCGACGTCTATAGAGGGTGTGACCATGTCGCGAGCTGGTAGGGCGTCGCGACCTTAACACGCCGTCTATGATGGTCGTGACTCTACCCGAGAGTTCAAAAACACAGTGGCCCCCTCTTTCTCCCCTTTCTGCGCTCAACCAACCATGGCTCTGGTGACTCCTTGTCTTTCCGACGACCTTGCTCTCTAGCAACATAGACTCTCCCTCTCTCTTTTCTCTCACCCATCTTCCCTCTTTCATCCTCTTCCACTCTCTCTTTTTCTCTGGCGGTGGAAGGTGGGAATGGCGAGGGTGGCTCCCATGGTGGCGAACGTTTGAAGAGACCGACTGTGAGATGTGTCTGGCATCGGTAGGAGGAGGCTTCGGTGGCCGAGGAGGTTCAGAAAGTGGAGATGGTGGAGAAGGTGGATGTGGAGGCCGCGACGGAAGCATGGGAGGCGGCTATGAGGAAGGTGAATCCCCGGTGCCCTAGCCCCTGGATTTTGATGTGGATGAGGATGACAGGGTCCCCTAGAGTTCGAATGTAGGGTGAGAGGCCCATGAGAACTGTTGTCGGAGAAGGGTTGCTTCGGTTGGTGGTTCGACTGAGAATGTGACGGCCCGCCCCGTCGCGACAGGATTGTCATGGTGGGGTCAGAAGTCGCGACATTGTCGTGATGGTCAAAGGTCGTCGCAACAAGGTCGTGACCCATAGGGTCGACGCGACCTCAGCCGAGAGTTAATAAACTGCCTGGATTACTAATCAGTTGCTTCTTCTTATGCTTGTAGGGTGAGATGAGGGCCAGGGTGTCCTGGTTGCTCGTGTTAGCTGTGTACTTGGCCCTCCTGACGTTTCAAAGGGAGAGAGTGAAGGAGATGGGATTCGGGGAGGTCTTCTACATGGAGCGGATGACGGCAGATGCCCCACTGATCCAGGCTCTGAAGAGCCGGTGGGATACAGAGGCGACTGCCTTTGTGTTCCCATGGGGACATATGATCCTCGACTAGGAGGACGTCTGTAGAATCACCGGGTTGAGGGTGTACGGGCGTCCAGTGAGCGGATTCACCTATCCATGCTATAGGGAGGTGGCCCAAAGACTACTTGATGAATAGTCTATCCCCATGTAATTTAATTTAATTACTTTTATATTTTGGTGATTCACAAAACCATGATAAAGGTCACTAACCTATTTTCTACAAGTCTTGAGCACAGGAAATAAAACCAAAGGAAAACAAGCCAAACAGGTAAGAATTAATCACTCTATTGAAATAGCATCATATCTGTCTAAATACATTGATTTCTACTAAGCCATAACGATTTCCTTTGTTTATAACGATTCCATAATCATAAGGATTCATTATGTGCTTTAACGATTTGATAAGTATTCGTAACAATTCCTTTAGTGATCGTAACGATTTGCACTCGTAACGATTCCTTTAGTCATCGTAACGATTTTCTCTCATAACAATTCCTTCAGTCATCGTAACGATTTGCTCTCATAACGATTCCTTTAGTCATCGTAACGATTTGCTCTCGTAACGATTCCTTTAGTCATCGTAACGATTTGCTCTTGTAACGATTCCTTTAGTCATCGTAACGATTTACTTTCGTAACAATTCCTTTAGTCATCATAACGATTTGCTCTCGTAATGATTCCTTTAGTCATCATAACAATTTGTACATCGATTTGCTTATAACGTCATAACGATTTGTATATCTATTTGCTTATAACGTCATAACGATTTGTACATCAATTTGCTTATAACGTCATAACGATTTGTACATCGATTTGTTTATGACTCTATAACGATTTGATTATAACGACTTGTCCATAACGATTTGCTTATAGAATCATAACGATTCACTTATTAATACTCAACGATTTCTTAAGCCAAATATAACGACTTGATATTTGACTCACTTTTGACTGTGTTGAAAAGTCAAAGCTTTCTCGCACATCTTTCTAACATCTGTGCATTTATTACTCTGAACGTATCTCTGTATTCATGCAGACGATATCTTCTATTCTCGTGCTTATTCTGTAAACATCTTTTTGGAAGAACAGAATGAAACTTCTACTTCTGTATAAAATCAATCTAACATTGACTGACAACAAGAGATAGCTTAGCTGTCTATTATTTAGCATTTAATGTATGTAGGTTTCTAACAACATTCGTCATACAACGTTGGACAAAATAGAAGCCAAAGGATACTACAGAAGATCCTATCTCTTTGCATGCACAAATGGATAAAAGACTGTTGACTAGAAGCTTCTACAATACCATGCAGTCAAACGTAAACCAGAACTTAGAGACAACGGGCACTTCAACGTTCGAATTTGAAAAGGATGATATAAAATATGAGATTGAAGATTCAAAAGAAGACACCCATAGAGAACAAAGTATATATCAAGTGAAGTCGTCTTCAACCTCTCTGAGAGCCAAGCAAACACTTCCATTAGTTTTAGCTATAGCTCTCTGTGCTTAGTGTAGATCTGTGAGAGAGCTTCTTGTTCTGAGAAGAATCCATTATTGGAGTTATTGTTCTTCTCAGTCCTTGCTTCAGATCAAGTGTGTTCTATAAGCTTGACCTAGGGGCATCTTCCTCTTGAACATTTTTCTGGTGGTGTTCCCTTCAGTTGTAAAGGAAGACCTGGTGTGGAATCCAGGGTGGTGTTCCCTTCAGTTGTGAAGGAAGACCTGGTGGGGTATCCAGGGTGGTGTTTTTTCCCTTCATGTGAAGGAAGACCAGCTGCGGCTGGGTGTAAGGGTTCTTAAGGGGGACAGTACCCTTGGTAGTGAAATCCTAAGATATTGCTCAGGGACTGGATGTAGGACTCTTGTGACAAGGAGCTCTGAACTAGGATAAATCCTCTTGCAGTATGTGTGTGCTTGTTTATCTTTGCATTCATTCTATTACTAACACTAACAACAATCGAAGTGTGTGTGTTGTGAATGTTTTTGTAAACAGATATTAGTTGACTAAATTTTTTAAAGACCCATTCACCCCCCCTCTGGGTTTGCTAGCTGGGCAACAAGTGGTATCAGAGCGAGTCTCTTCGACAAAGAAGAAGATCAAACGAGCTGAAGAGTAAAGATCGATGGCAGCTTAAGGTCATTGCGAAGGTCAATCTGTCAACCGACCACCATTGTTCGATGGAGAAGACTATGCATATTGGAAAACCAGAATGGAGTATTTTCTACAAGGTCTCGACTATCAGATTTGGTGTATAGTTGAGGAAGGTGATCATCTAGTCACCAACAAAAAGAATCAGTGGACAGATGATGATAAAAAGAAGATCTCTCTTAACTGTAAGGCTAAGAGTATTATGTGCTGTGCCATCAGTAAGAAGGAGTTCAACTGTGTATCTGCCTGCAAATCTGCAATGGAGATGTGGGAGAAATTAAGAATCACCTATGAAGGCAAGGATAAAGTGAAAGAGACAAGAATAGACATTCTTGTAACACAATATGAGAGGTTTCAAATGCAGTCAGGCGAATCAATAACCTAGATGTTCAGCAAATTTACTAACATTACAAATGGATTGGCTGGTCTTGGCAAAAGCTATGAAATGGGAGATATGGTAAGGAAAATACTGAGGTCTCTACCATCTTCTTGGATTCCCAAAGTAATGGCCATAGAAGAAGCAAATGATCTGAAGAGGATGTCATTGGGTCCCTTATGGCCCATGAGAACAACATGGAAAGGTTAGGAGAGTCCTCCAGCAGAAAGAAGCACTCCAACGCACTTAAAGCTGAAGGAGATAGATCAGAAGAATCATCGGATGAAGATGAAAGCTCAAGCAACTACGAAGATGAGGAAGCAATGCTCTCAAGAAGACTACAGCATATTCTAGCCAAGAAAAAGAAGTATCAATCTGGAAGAAGATACTTCAAAAAGAACAAAGACTTCAAAGGGCCTGAAGTCAAAGACTTAAAGAAAACTAAGCCCCTTTGCTATGAATGTAAGAAGCCTGGACACATCAAAGCTGAATGTCCGAAGCGCAAGAAACCTGAATACAAAAGGAAGGATAGTTCCAAGAAATTTAGGAGGTACAAGAAGAAGGCAATGGCAGTAACTTGGAGCAACAATAGTGACTCGGGCAGCGAGTCAAGCTCAAGCAGTAAGGAAGAAGAAGAAGCCTTTCTAGCTTTCATGGCCAACACTAATGAAAAGGTAACTTCTGACTCATCCTTTGATTCTTGTAATAATTCTGATAATTTGGAAGAAGCATTTAACAAACTATATAGTAAATATAGAGAAATATCTAAATTGTTAAAAGCCAGTAAGAAAAATATTACATGCCTAGAAAACACTAATTAAGATCTAAAAATAGAAAATGAAGAAATAGAGAAGCAAATAACTGAACTTAAAAGAAGAAATGAGCTATTATACGAAGATCTAAAAGATAAAAATAAGCAAATAATCAGTCTGGAAAAATAGGAAAGTTCAGATGAACTGAGAAAGGAAATTAAAACCTTAACCGAAGAAAATGAAAAGTTAACAAGTACACTGGAGAAATTTACTAATGGTAAAAATTCTTTAGTATTAAAAGGTGCTAGACGATCAGGAAAGAAGAAATATGGACTAGGGTATACTCCTTTAGAAAATGAAGAAACAAAAGTCTACCCCAAAACGTATCCAACTCCAAAGTTTGTACCTGAACAAGACATAGGATATAAAGCTAACTTTAAATATATTGAAAAAGTAACTAAAATGTCTTGCTGCAGTCACTGTAATAAGTTAGGTTACATAAAAGTAACATGTCCAACTAGACACAAAAAGTGGGTAATAAAAAGGAAAATTATTGACACTAACCAACAAGGGCCCAAAAGAATTTGGGTACCTAAAACTTAGTGTCTCTATTTTAGGAAAGCCCTCGAGCATCAAAATGGTACCTGGACAGTGGGTGCTCAAGGCATATGTCAGGAAATAGGAAGCTGTTCTCTCATCTCAAAGCTGAAGAAGGGACAGTCACCTATGGAGATAATGGAAAAGGAACAGTGATAGGCAGTGGTTCAGTAAGCAACAAAGGCAAGACTATCATTGAAGATGTTCTTTGTGTCAAAGGGCTGAAGCATAACCTCATCAGCATCAACCAGCTATGTGACAGAGGCCATCAGATCAAATTCCAAGAATCCAAGTGCAGTATCTTAAAGGATGGAGCAGTAATTTTTGAAGCCAACAGAGAAAAGAATCTGTATGTGGTCTACCTTGAAGAACTCAAAGATCAAGACATCTGCTTAGCAGCCAGCAAGGAGCAGTCAACTAAGCTGTGGCACAGAAGATTGGGCCACTGCAGTTTGGATGGTATGAACAAGCTCATAAAGAGAAGCCTGGTGGAAGGTCTTCCAAAAGTCAGCACAAAAATGGATGGTATCTGCAAACCATGTGCTAAAGGGAAGCATACTAAGAGTTCCTTCAAGTCAAAGACTGTGGTAACCACTTCTAAACCCTTAGAACTCCTCCATATGGATTTATTTGGGCCAATGAGGACCACTAGTCTTGGAGGAAAGAATTTTGGATTTGTTATAGTAGATGACTATTCCAGATTCACATGGGTCTCATTCTTGGAGCACAAAGATAATACATTTGATAGCTTTGTAAGTTTCAGCAAGAAAGTACAGAAAGATAAGAAATATTGCATTGTTGGAATCCGGTCAGATCATGGAGGAGAATTCCAAAATGAAAAATTTTCAAAATTCTGTGATGACCAAGGGATTGAGCACAACTTCTCAGCACTAATGACACCACAGCAAAATGGAGTTGTTGAGAGGAAGAATAGAACCTTGTTGGACATGGCGAGGACAATGTTGTCAGAATATGATTTACCAAGATATTTCTGGGCTGAAGCAGTGAACACAGCAAGTTATATTATCAACAGGGTGATGATCAGGCCAATATTAAAGAAGACAGCCTATGAATTGTACAAAGGAAAGAAGTCGAAGATCAGTCACTTCAGGATATTTGGATGTCGATGTTTCATCCACAACAACGTCAAAAGAGATATTGGTAAGTTAGATGATGCCAAATCAGATGAAGGCATCTTCATGGGGTATGCATCCAAACCTAAAGGTTATAGAGTATTTAATAAGCGTACACTGTTAATTGAGCAAACTGTGCACATTATTGTTGATGAGACTAACCCTTCCTTGAGAAAGGAAGAAAATAGTGATAATGATGATGCAGATGATTTGTCCAAGAAATTAAAGAACACAACAATTGAGGACAAGGAAGATCCACCTCTGGAAGACCTGCAGCAAAAGGATATTGAACATGAAAATCTTCCAAAGGAATGGAGATATAGGAAAGATCACCCACCTGAAAACATTATTGGTGATCCAACTGTAGGGGTAAGAACAAGAGGTAATGTAATCCCTTGTGATTACCTAGCTTTTGTTTCTCAAATAGAGCCTAGGACAGTCAATGAAGCTCTCACTAATGAATCTTGGATTTTAGCCATGCAAGATGAACTGAATCAGTTCAAGAGAAACCATGTATGGTCACTTGTTCCTAGACCATCAGGTCATCTAGTGATTGGCACCAAATGGGTGTTCAGAAATAAATTGGATGACGCTGGTGTGATCTTCAGAAACAAGGCTAAACTGGTAGCTCAAAGCTATTCCCAAGAGGAAGGCATAGATTTCGATGAAACCTATGCACCTGTAGCTAGACTTGAGGCTATTAGAATTTTACTTGCATATGCATCGGCACTAGATTTGAAATTATTTCAAATGGATGTAAAATCTGCATTTCTTAATGGTTTCATTAAGGAGGAAGTTTATGTAGAACAATCTCCAGGTTTTGATGATGCAGAATTTTCAAATCATGTTTTTAAACTACATAAAGCATTATATGGTTTAAAGCAAGCTCCTAAAGCCTGGTATGAAAGGCTTAGTTCTTTTCTATTAGACCATGGTTTCACAAGAGGTCAAGTAGATAGTACACTATTCATCAAGTCAAAAGTCAAACATATTCTACTTGTTCAAATTTATGTTGATGACATTGTATTTGGCTCTACTGATGAATCCCTTTGCAAGTATTTTGAGAAGCTTATGCAGGGAGAGTTCGAAATGAGCATGATGGGAGAGCTCAACTACTTCCTTGGACTACAAATCAAACAAGGAAAGAAAGACACTCACATCTGCCAAGCCAAATACACCAAGGAGCTCTTAAAGAAATTTGGATTCGATAATGCCAAGCCACTGTCAACACCAATGAGCACATCAACAAGGATGGACAGTGACAAGGATGGTAAGAAAGTAGATCAAAAGATCTACAGAGGTATGATAGGTTCTCTACTTTATTTAAATGCCAGCAGACCTGATATATTATTTAGTGTATGCATGTGTGCTAGGTATCAAGCAGATCCTAGAGAACCTCATCTAATTTCAGTTAAAATAATTTTTAGATATTTGTCTAGAACTCATGACCTAGGAATATGGTATCCAAAATCATGTGAAATCAATTTAGTAGGATACTCTGATGCTGACTATGCTGGATGCAAAATAGATAGAAAAAGCACCAGTGGTTATTGTCAATTCCTTGCAGGATGTTTGATATCCTGGTCCTCCAAGAAGCAGAATTCAGTAGCATTGTCTACAGCTGAAGCTGAGTACGTGGCTATTGGAAGTTGCTGCACACAACTCCTATGGATCAAGCAACAACTTGAGGACTTTGGACTTCATATCAAAATAATTCCATTATTATGTGACAACACCAGCGCTATAAACCTCACCAAAAATCCAGTACAGCATTCAAGGACCAAACATATTGAGGTTAGATATCATTTTATTCGTGATCATGTAGCTAACGGTAATATAGAAATTTCATTCATAGATACAAATAATCAGTTAGCAGATATCTTCATAAAAGCCTTACCCGAAGAGAGGTTTACTTCTCTTAGAAGGGAATTAGGTATGTGTAAATTTTGAAAGAATTATCTGTTAAAACTGAGATATTAAATTTCAGAGCTTAAATTATTTATTCTCCTTGAAATTAAGCAAATATCTCATTTATCTCTCATGAGCAAATATCCCTATTGGTTCGCTATTTTGTAATTCTTTATCACTTTCGAACTGGACTTTTGTCGTTTTCTGCTATAAAGGGGCATCCTATTTCAAAAAACAATATTTATCCTTTATTTTACAAATCCCGAATCTGTGTAGGAACGATTCGTGTTCCCTCTTTATCTCATTCGTCCTCCTACCTGAGGCGATAACCTATCGACCCCGACATCGACTTCCCCCAGATTTGAAGCCTTCAACTTCTCCTGCCAGAAATTTCTTGAGGGTTTCTTTTTCAATCACTCTTCTAGTCCTCCAGAATCTTTCCCTGCTCGATTCCATGGCCTCTACAGTTGTTTCCGGTAGCGTTGGGGGCTACGGAGCTGCATTCCTCACCGCAGATCAGCAAGCAAGGTTCGCGACAGTCAAGACGAAGCTTTGCGGTCACAAGGCAGTGGATTTGGCAGACCTGGAGAAAAATGGCATGGGCAGTTTAGTTGAAGCTCTACAGAGGTTGAAATGGACGAAGATTGCGACTCTTTCTGAAGTAAGTTATCCGGATCTTGTTAAAGCCTTCTATGTTTGCTTGAAGACAGAGGCAGATGGGACCTTGACTTCCATGGTCAAGGGAATCCAGATCAAGATTACTAGAGATTTACTGGCATCTCTGTTTGAAGTTTCTACCACCGGTCGCAGTGGGGTTCACTGGGTGGACATTCAAGCCAAGGTTTTAGGGATTATCGGTTCAGAGTTTAGGCTGAAGGATGGGAAGCTGGATATCAATCAGCTTAGTGCCTTTAATAGGTTACTTTATTTCATAATCTGTCAGATTATTGTACCAAGAAGTGCAACATTTTCTTCTTGCACCAAGGCAGACTCTGACCTGATGTTCTAGGCTATCCAGAATCAGGAGATCAACACTGCAGAATTAATCATAGAGAGAATGAAGTTTGCAAGCTCTCAAGTGTGGGATATTAAGAGCAAACTGAACATCTCACTACCATATGCCAATCTCCTGACTAGAATTTTCCATCATTTTGGCATAAGTGTAGTTGGTGATGTATCTGAGAAGATGGGCCAAGCTATTAGGTCCAGGAACTTGAGAAAGAGTGGTTTTTTTGTTGAAAATGGTGTATGGTCAAAGATTGGTGCAGTCGAGGGTGAAGCCATCATTGGTGAAGTCCAAGAGGACCAAGTTCCAGCAGCAGCAGAGGAAGCAGCTAGCAGAAGGATTGAGGACATTCCTCCTGAAGACATTGAGCCCATTGGGCAACCTTTAGAGGATCCTCTTCCCTCTTCCCAAGTAGACATTGTACTTAGGGATGCACTAGACTCTACTTCTCAGGGGGAGCCAGTGGCAAGTGAATCTCAAGTGGCAGAATATGTGGCAGTGAGCCACACTGAAGAAGTGATCATGGAAAAAGCTCCAAGTCAGGAGGAGCAAGTATCTGTTCAAGAAGATGTTGTGATGGAAGATGCTCCTATTGAGGGGGAGCAATCAGTGGCAGAGGAAATTCAAGGAGAAATTCCTGTGGCATTAGGCCACACTGAAGTTCCATCAGAAGAAACCCCAGTCCAAGAAGAAGTAGCAGCAGCAGCACAATCAGATGTTCTCATGGAAAATGTGCCTGTTGAAGAAGAATTTTTGGGAGAAAAGGATGGTGAGACTCAGGGGGAGGGAAATGAACACCCCCCAGAGAATCAATTCAGAGATGGAGAGACTGCAAGCTCCTCAGATTCAGAAGAAGACCAAGATTCGCAGCCTCCAGTGGACCAGGCAAGGGAGAAAGGGAAAGCAGCAGCATCAGAAGTTCCTCTTATTACTGACACTCCCTTTCAAAGGAAGAAGAGGCAAAGATTCATAATCAATTTGAAGCCTGTCATAGAATGGTTGGATGCTCAAGGTGAGATCCTGTGCTCAGTGCAGTCTAATGTGAACTCCATTTTCATGAGCCAGACATCAACATCCAAGGAGTTGTCTCAAGTGAAGAATGCAGTCCGGTGGTTCAACAAGGAGATGGGAAGCATGAAGTCCATGCTTTCTGAGATTTTGAAGGCAGTTGGAGCCCAAGCTCCTCCTCCTCCTCCACCTCCTGCTGCTCAGAGAAGTGAGGAAGATGTTCCAAGGCCACCAGGGCTAGCTGAGCAAGTGGCAGGGCCATCAGGGCCGGCAGCAGCAGTTTCACAAGCAGAGGTTAGTGAGTCAAGGCCAGCAGGGCTAGTTGAGCAGGTGCGAGAACCAGCAGGGCCAGCTGAGAAGGTGTCAGGGCCATCAGGGCCCGTGGAGTCAATGTTTGTACAGCCTGTAGCTGAAGAAGAAGCTGTAGCTCCTGAGCCCCCAGCTCCTTCCTCCACTCAGACACCAGTACCTCCATCACCACCTTCATCATCCACAGCTCCACCTGCACCTCAGACTTTCAAGAAACCTCAACCCAGAACCATCTCATCACCTACACCTTTTCCTTCTCAATCCACTTCATCTCCTACATCTTCAACACCCATTTCTCCACCTCCACCTATTTTTGAGGTTCCTCTAGAATCATCATCAGCTGGAGCCTCCTCCTCTTCTGGTCCACCCTCTTCTAGGCCATCTGATATCCCACCTACTACCTCACATTCTTTTCTACACCCTTCTCCTCCACCCTCATTCATTACTATAATTCCTGAGTGTGCTCAACTTGATTCTCCCTATCTTGGGAAAATCAAGGATGAGTTTGAAGAAGTCATCCTCAGGTCTATATTAAAGGTTGGGGATCACATTCACAGGGCAGACTCTTCTAGTTCTGCTCCTAAAAAGAGGAAAATCTCATCCACCTCCTCTCTTTCCTCTGAACCTCGATATCCACCTCTTTGGTTTTCTCTCACAGTGGACAACAAAAATAAACCACTGTATAGAGAATATCTTCAGAAGGTTGTTTTTGCCACCCTTGTCAACCTTCCTTTTCTTAATCTCTCAGACCAATTAAATGTCATTCTACCTTATACCCCTCTCACCAAAACTGAAAAATCCAAAATCTTTTATGTTGCTCATTCTAAGACTGAAGAGCAATGGGCTAGGGGGCACAAAGAGCTTTACCATAAAATTCTTCTAGCCAAGTCTGCCAGATTCCCTCCAAGGGACCATTCCCTGACTCTCTCAGAATGGTTCCAAATTCATCACAAGAACTGTTGGGCCCAATTCATTCAGAAGGAGATCAAGATGGCCAGGCACTTCTAGCTATTCAACAATTACCGGTATGTCCATCGTCTCCCTGAGGTCCAGCTCAGTCAGTTTAAGCAAGCCATAAGTGCACTTGGTTCTGCTGTAGCCCATAATGAAGCTGTCCAAGTAGATTTTGCTACTCTTCAGCTGCTAGAGGAAATTTCACTTCCACCCATTCACTCTCTGATAATGGAATCCTCAGTTGACTCTATCATCTTTGAGCGTTTTGCCAGAGTAATGGGCAGAATCAAGGTACAGAAGGGCTTTCTGGTTGCATTTCACAGATTCCTATTTAGGGAATATCACCAGGGCCATGTCAGTGCTGAAGTTCTTGCTCCCATTCTGTCAGAATGTGAAAGATTATCCCCTTCAGATTGGGCCAGATTTTATCCTCTTTCTGCTCAGCAGTTATCTGATTTGAATGACTCCCAGGCCAGGGAAGGTCACCCTCCAGTCTCTGCAGCTACTTTTTTGGATATGAATTCCATTCACCTAGTCCAGAATCCCTTCAGGACTTGGGTTGAAAGATACAAAGTCTATGTAGCATTATGTAAGGAGCTGTAGGCAAAGCAGAATTTCTACCCTATTTCCATAGAAAGATTCATTGCTTGTGCCAGTTTTGGGACAGTGACCTTCTTCAAAATGTCCCTTGACAGAGATGCTTATGCCAACATCCTTGATGAGCAGTTAGTTCTCCACCTCAAGCGGATGGCTCCCACTATGGGACCAACCTATTCTCCTGCTCCTGGTGTTTTTTGTTCAATGTTTGAGAAGCAGGAAGAGCAGGCATGGGAAACTATTTCTCACTATGCCTCCCTTCTATCTCCTGCTTTCTATCTTCCTGTACCTCCTCAAAATTAAATGAATACGACAGTGTAATCACGGGATTTGTATCCCCTTTTGAAATTGATTGTGAAGATGTAGGGATTAAGAACTGACCGTGATCGCCACCAATGCAGTCGCCTCTTGATGTTCAGATGGAGGGCTGACTACCTTGGAAAGGAAAGATGAAGGAGAAGGCGTACCTGATAACGCGACAAAGTGGGTGTCGCGATGCTTAAATGTGAACGCGACGTAGGCAGCGGCGCCCTCTTGATCGCGACACAGTGGTCGTCGCCTTCTTCTTCAGTGGATGGAGACTTGGGTTCTTCGTCTTCCTATTCCTCAACCGGCCGAGGGGCAAGAGCCTCACCTTGCTCTGACCTTTAAACACCTGCCAAAGTGATTCAAACAAACAAAACACCCATTAGAACTCGTGTGTAGATGATCTATTCAATGAAAAACACATGAATATGAACTATTATGGGGGAAACTCACAAGATTGGGGCTTTTAACCCCTGTGGGTGTTAAGAATAGGTGTGTGTGTCGTGATCTAATGTTAAACTAGAAAGAAAACGAAGCTATGCATGCATGAAATCAAAGAAATAAAGAGAAGAAGGGAGACGAGATTGTGTAGCCGATGGGAAAACACCCTGGAGGGCTCTTGCTGATCGTCTGGAGGGAGAACTCTCTTCGTGGAAGATGAAGCTCTCTTGCTCAGCGAACCAAAGAATCCGGCCTTGCCCAAAAAGATGCAGAGACGAGGTACTTATGGGTGATTATTCCCAACTCGGATCTGAGAGGAATAATGGGCAATAGTCCAACTCCGGGTAAGTATGGCTGTGCAAGGGCTATTGGAACTCGGAAAGGGACATGTTAGGAAGGTCTGCTCCGAATTTGAGAGGATTTGGACGTGATTTGGATGTCCAAAACATGCAATTACCATCAATAGCATGGGTCGAAATTGGCTTCGGATTGAGTTTCCTGTTTAAGGCCTAGAACGCGACGGCCTTGGTGTCGCCTTCTGAATGCGACTGCTCGATACGTCGCCTTCCTCATATGGAAGGCTGACTTGAGTCATTTTGCGATTTTCTGAGGATTTAAAATGTGGAATTATGATGGCGACATAGGGGCTGTCGTTTTCAGGAAGGCGACCTAGGGCTTGTCGCCTTCTGGTCTTTTCTACATTTCGGCATGTAATGCGTTCAATCAGCCATGCACAACCTTCAGGATGAAATATCGGACTCTTATACTCAGAGAGCTTATAGTGAAAGAGATTGATTTGACCAGGAAGAGTCCTCCAGGGCGATGAACTAATGGGAATGATGTCATGATCGGAGAAAGCCAGCTTGACGATGATGAGCCAACGTGGGGCATTATGATATGACAAGGGATATTGCTCGACTTATGGGTCAGAAATGGGTGTCTATAGATTGTTCCTCCTTGATGCCTGCTTTGCAAGGGAGTGGAGCGGTGATGGAGCGAAAGTGGCGCGAAACGGCGATGTAGCGGAATGAGCTGAAAAGCGGGCATCAAGGTAAAGAGACACCCATTCTAAACAAATAAGCAGCGAGAATTATCCGGCTAACATTGAACATGGCTGGGAATAGAGTGCGAGGATGGTTCCTTCTTGGGACGAATGAAAATCAAAAGAAAAGAATGATCAACCTCCTGATTCAAGAGGTACCCTGGCTATCTTTAGCGTGCAGGTTTTGTTCATTAGGGGATTGGTGCTGCCCGGCAGGTCGATTCGACTCTGGCTGTCGAGCGGGTCACGACTAATGAGCAGATCGGGGATAAAGGGAATGATTGTTATAATGAATGGGGATGAGAGGAATCCTGCATAGGAACCATCACTGGCAGACTGGACCGAGCACAAGCTCGAGGAAAATTTTCAAATTCGGAGTGGAATTCTTGTCTAAAATGAGGATCTGGGTTGGGACATCATTGAGAAGCTGACTTTGACGAATCGTGATTCGTGAAGCTCAAAATTCCTACATGATGCATGCTGGGCTAAAGAGAAAAGAAATCATAAAATGAATGCAAAGAAAGAGAGAAAATAACAAGTATTCAAGGATAATATTGCTAGACAATATGAGCAAGGGTCAAGACACTTCGCATCCCCAACGTGCGATAGAATCCATCGTCCCCGAGTCATATTACCCAACGGCCTATCCAGCGATTAGCAGTGTGTACTTAGATCATCCTCGTTTTTGATGAAGGGGAACTCAGATCCTGGAACACACTGGGAACCAGCCGGTCCTTGAGCTGATATAATAGTGTAGATATCATATAGTAATGCAGAGGGATTAGGGTTAGAGATACTTACCTGACTTACTGGACGTCTTTTGATTTTCTGAATTTTCTGGATTTTTATTGATTTTCCTGCATTTTCTGATTTTTATGGGTTTTCAATAATCAAAGCAATAAAGATAGACATGATACAATGCACCAAACAATGATATCAAAGCATATGTG
The DNA here is from genome assembly GCA_014218235.1 of Colocasia esculenta. NCBI lineage: Eukaryota > Viridiplantae > Streptophyta > Magnoliopsida > Alismatales > Araceae > Colocasia > Colocasia esculenta. The sequence continues at coordinate 37,676,849 of CM024757.1, read as the reverse complement.
CAAATATCCTGAACAGTCACAGAGGAATAAGCAAACAGCACAGACTGGTCAAAAGGCGACATAGGTCATGTCGCGACACTTGACTGAAGAAGGCGACACAAGGTCTGTCGCCACTCTGAAGGCGACGGGTCGATACGTCGCTTTCACAGGTTTCTCAGCCCGAGCTCAAAAACTTTCAGCATAGGACTTGGTTTTGACTCCCACTTGGACTCTAAGTGTTCCCTACTCAAACTCCTATTCTCAATGGGTCTCCCCTACCCTTTCCTAGCAGGATTAGGAGTATTATAGCTCTATAAATAAGGGGAGTGAGAGGCCAAATTCGGAGCTCTCACCTCTCTCTTCTTTTCTTCAAGCTTTGCAAGCTACCATGGCCATGAAGAGAGCTCCTCTTGATCCCATGGGTGGGGAGGCGGTCTACGAAGGTCCGAAGCGTGCTCGGGCGACCTTTGAAGCTCTCATGAGGATTACGGATGTTCCCAACCACTTGAGCCAGAGCGAGGAAGTGAGAGAGGTAAGTTGGTTGGTGTTTTCAATTTTCATGATTTTATGCTCCGAATTTCTTCATTAATTTTGTGTTCTTGTTCTTCCTCTTTTCTCTCTTTTCCTTTTTTTCCCTAGCTCTTCCCCGGCTCTCGCCGCTACTCTAAGCTCACTTGGATTGCCCCGATGATCAAATCCTTACCCGTGTATGTCATTAGGTTCTTAAGAGAGTGGGGTTTGGGTGGGATTTTGATAGCGGCTCACAATTACCACAAAATTTCCTTTGATTGGCATAGTATCACGGCCTTGATAGAATTATGGCACCCACAAACCAATACTTTTATTTTCCCCAAATTTGAGGTGACCGTTCTTCTAGAGGAGGTCGAGGCCTTCCTTGCTCTTCCCAAGACCAAACCGGGAGATGAGCAAAACATAAGCTACACGGTTGAGCCCATTAACCCGAAGTTTATCCTTGGAGAGTTCATGACCGACCCGGGGGATGTCTACACCATGATTAGCCCACAATTCATCCATCTAGTGCCATTGTCTAAGTGGGTCATATCCAAGTGCAAAGACAAGAGCGTGGACCACTGGGAAATCGCAAAGGCCGTGGCCATATGCTTGTGTGGGGTGGTGCTCTTCCCGTCCGGGGATCGCCTCATAGACTATGCTAGCCTTAGTGCGAATAGTGGGGTATGGCGAGGACTTTCACTCTCTCACGCCATCTTGGCGTATCTTTACTCGGGTCTCACTTCGGCTTCCACGAGGGGGTTTCCTTTATGGCTCTATGATCCTTCTAGAGTGTTGGTTGGGTGTGAGGATAAAATTCAAACCGGTAGACAACCCCACCACCGACAGTCGGATCTTCGGGTGCCATCCTTTGAACTTTATTGGCGGGGCGGCCAAGTTCTCCGACAAGGTTTTATGCAGGACGGCGAACAAGAAGACAAGGAGTGCATGGAGCTTCTACTTTAGTCCCCTACCAGTGGAACACTTTGCTTTGGGCGTAGCGGCACTTCGTGGAGCGGAGATCCGGCTACCACTCGGACGCAGCTTGGACTTGCAATTGATAGGGAATATGGCGACCGTGCTCTACAACCCACAGCGGTGCTACCTACAGATCGGGAAGCCGAGGACGAGAGTGCTTCCTCTATCACACTTGCCTCCCGTGAAGAAGCGACGCTTGGGGAACCCGAGGACGAGCAGGCCGTGCGGAGCGCGCTGGCCTTGTGGAGGGCATGCGCTACCCATGCACTCCCGCCGAGACTTGACGAGGACCGGGAAACGTACCAGGCGTACCTCTTGGAGCATGAGAAGATTCGGCCACTGAGGGGACCGTGAGCTAGAGATATAGACTTGATTCCACTTTTGATGTTTTGATGGGACTTGGTGTGGTGAGATTGATGCTTGATGTAAGGGGAGTGAGACATGTTATTGATGTAAGCATTGGTTTATTGCAATGAGCATTGAATTTTAGGGGGTTTTGTGCAACACTGGTTTAAGAAGGCGACATGGGCTATGTCGCAATCAAGAAGGCGATCAGTCAATGGTCGCTATCATAAAAGTGAAGGCGACATAGGCATTGTCGCTACCTGGGAGAAGGCGACACAGACCTTGTCGCGTTCACAGGTTCTGGGGCAGTTTGAATTCGGGCCGAGCGCTCTTCTTCTCCTTTCCCTTATTTCAAACTTTCTCTTCCTTCCTTCCGGCCTTCCCCTTCAACCCTCTCTCTTCTCTCCGTCAAGCCCCCCTTTCCTCCTCCTCTTCTTTCTCTCCTCCTTCCTTCTTCCCTTTCCCTTTCCTTTGACAACCGGCGATGGAGGAGGAGCACCGAGAGGGCCAAGGCGGCGATGGCGGTGGCCGGCGGCGCAAGAAATCGATCCGGCGACGCCAACCGGGTGAGGGGACGTCGACGGCGGCCCCGGAAGCCCCTCCAGTCATGCCGATGGAGGAGGAGATCACGCCGGCGGCGGGAGACGAGGACGAGCCGGTCGGGCCCAAAAAGGTAGGTCCCCGAACTCTAAGCTTCGAATGTGGGATGTGGGGGGGGGGGTGCGGAGCACCCATTTGTAGGGCGATTTGCCTGAGGGAACGGAGGAAAAACGGAGGAAATTCCATCTCGGTTCGGCCCTGGTAATGCGACAGACCCCTTGTCATATTACAGGAGAGAAGGCGACGCCCCCCATGTCGCCTTATTGAAGGCGACAGGGTACCTGTCGCAATGAGAAACCAGGAAAGCGACGGGGGTTCTGTCGCCTTAAGAAGGCGACAGACCCCCTGTCGTCTTATCAGGACAGAGAGTGATTTGCGCTTTTTCCTTCCGACTTCTGACCTTTTGGTGTTTGCTTTGCAGAGTGAGTTGCGGTCCCGGCTCGGTTGGGCAGTGATCCGAGCAATTTATGACGGCTTATCGGACTTCCAGGTACGCCGACTGGAGGGCATGGGTTTTGGGCCGTTTCTCTGCGATTGGAGGAGCTGGCGCCAGACGTGGCACTCATCCAGGCGCTGAAGGAGAGGTGGGACCCGGAGTGCCACGCGTTCCTCCTTCCGTGGGGGCACATGGTCCCCACGTTAGAGGACGTGGTACGGATCACCGGCCTACGAGTGGACGGCCAGGCGGTGACTGGGACCACCTATACCAGCTACCAGGAGCCAGTGGAGAGGCTACTTGGACTGGAGGTGAGGGGAGAGAGGTCCTCGCTAGTGCAGCGGACGATGCTGCAGGTGAGCTTGGGGGTGGTGAGTGCACGCCGCCAGACGGGGAGGGACAGGTGGAGCACATGGAGCGGATGACAGATGATGCCAGAGCGGCGATGGCGGAGGAGGAGGGAGAGGCAGCTGACAGAGACTTACGGCAGTTCCTGACCCTCGTGATCGGGAAGATGATACTGGGGACCAGAGGGGACCCAGTTGGCTGCCGGTTCTTGCCCCTGCTGAAGGATCTGTCCAGCGTGGGCAACTACGCGTGGGGTGCGGCTCTCCTGGCCCACCTCTTTGACAGTCTGGGCACCTCCAGCAGGAGACAGGTGTCGTAGGGTTCTTCCCACTGCTACAGGTATGCTTCTCACCCTTACCCTTTACTGCTTTTCCTGCTTGTCTTAATTAACTGTGGTACTGATTTGTATTACTTTTGCAGGTGTGGGCGTACTACCACCTCCCCTCCCTGGGTCGCGGGGTGGCGAGGCGACGCGGCGCTGTACCTCTCCTGCAGCGCTGGCAGTTTTGCCGCGACGAGCGGTCCCTGCGGCGACATGTGACGCTCATCCATGATGCGTTGGACACTGTCCCCTTCAGACTTGTAAGTACTTCTAGCCTTAACCATTTTTTTTACTTTGCTTATTTGACAATTGACTGACGGGTCTTTACTTGTGGTGTGCAGGTACAGTGGACTCCCTACGTCGGGGAGGACGACGCCACCCAGCCGTGGGTGGAGCGGGGCCGTCCCTACTTCAGTAAGGACATTTGGCTTCACTGTTTTAACACAGTGGTCCCGCTCCACCACCGGCTAGTGGCGCGGACACTGGGACTCCACCAGGCGGTGGTGGAGTTCCCGACCCGACAGAGGTCATGGGAGAGGCCCGGTCGCAGCTTCCGGGAATCCAGCAGGTCACGGACTGGACAGTCCGGGTCCGAGAGCAGCTGGACGACTGGGAGCGGCGAGGGAAGGAGGTGGTCTCCGAGGCTGCCAGCGACGAGGACTACTTCCGGGCCTATGCCCGGAAGTATGGGGCCCAGGTGTACAAGGGGTCCCGACGACCGGTACGTATTTTACTGCTTTCAGTCTCTTTGAGTTCTTAGTTGATTATGTGACTGACTTGGCTTGTGTTTGCAGCTTGACCCCGAGGGACGGATCTCCTCGCTCGAGGGCATCCTCCATTCCACCATCCAGCAGCGAGACGACCTCCAGGCGGTGGTGGATCAGCTGGTAAGTACTCTGCACCCTACCCTTCTGTTTCTAATTGTGGTTGACTGACCCTTGATGTTTTCTTTTGCAGCGGGCAGAGCTGGACCGTGCGCAGCAGATGGTGGGAGGGGCTTCCTCCTCCCGAGAGGATCCTGGCCGCTCCGTCTTGGAGGGCCAGCTAGCGTCGGCGGCGGCCCGAGCGGAGGACGCCCTCGCCCAGCTGCGGGAGCGGGTAAGTTACTTATTTAGATGCCCCTGGGTTTTTGCTTCTTTCGTGATTTCTGATAAGATTTTTCCTGATATTGCAGGAGCAGGAGCTGAGGACCGCCCTGGCGCGGACGACCACGCTGTAGGCGGAGATGGCAGAGCTGCACCTACGCCCCGAGGCAGCGGAGGTGGCACGGTGGCGCCATGAGGCAGAGGCGGCGGCCCGCTGGCAGCAGGAGGCGGCGGAGGCAACGCGCTGGCGCCAGGAGGCGGAGGAGGCGGTACGACTGCGCGCCGAGGCTGGGGACCTCCGCACCCAGCTGGGGGAGGAGAGGCATCGCGGCGACATGCTGTGATCCGAGATGAGGGGTCTGGAGAAGTCCCTGGCCTTGGTCGGGCGCACCCGATCAGCGACCAGCCGGAGCGATATCCCGAGCGGGTCCGCTGGGCATTACTTGATGGGTTCCTCCGGACGACAGAGGAACGAGGAGGAGGAGCGACGATGGCGCGAGAGAGCGCCAGAGGGGAGCGAGACCGGACCGAGAGTGATGGCCCCTCCATCTCCCCGCCCGCCTGAGGGTACGGGGGAGAGTGGTTGAGGGTTTGTACTTTTACTTTTGCCCTTTTGATGATGGTGTACATGATATGAATGGAATGAAACCTTTTTTTTTATGGTTTGCGACTGAGTGAGAGTGACGAGTGAGATATGAGTGCCGCTTTCTTTTCCGTCCTGCACACTTAGACAACCACGAAACAAGTCAGATCTGTTCTTAGGCTTAGCCCCTTGCCTTAAAATGCGACGAGTGAGCGACCTTGATAATTCGTCAAGGGCTAAGCCTTATTAAATAGGCAAAGATGCGAATAAACAAATGAAATGCATGTATGCAAACGGCTTGGAATCATTTAATGTTTTGAGATTTTTGAATATTTGATTTTTAGGGTTTGATTTTTTTGGAGTTTGGGAATATTTGATTTTTTTGGAGTTTTGGAAATATTTGATTTTTTTGAGTTTTGGAAATATCTGATTTTTTGAGTTTTGGAAATATCTTTTTTTTGAGTTTTTGAAATATCTGATTTTTTGGAGTTTTGGAAATATCTGATTTTTTTGGAGATATCTGATTTTTTTTTGGGGGGTTTTTTGTTAGCGCCTAAAGCCAGCGTTAGCCCTTCCTAAAATAAGACACGCGAGACGGAAGGTACTCGCATCTTCGAGCCACAACACTTAAACCGATTCGAGCCACTGGTTAGGAATCTTGATCACCTCCGGTTCTCGCCACAGGGCTTTCTAAGTTAGGACGTGCGTAAGGGGTGACAACGCCTCGGAAAACCTACCCTTAGTTGATGCTGCGACTAATTAAGCCCTACCCAACAGGTGACTCAGCCTTATAGGGAGAAACGAAAGATTATTTAAGGAAAGTCTTGTGTGGGTATAGGGATGTTGGGTTCGGCTACTTCCTACAGTATACCATTCGGAGATTGGGTCTGTTGTGGAGGGACTTTATGGTCTTTTGCTATGGACTTGCCTTGCTTTGGGGCATGCATACGACCGGGCTCATTAGTGTCCCGCGGGGACTTTGCCACTCTTTGCCATGCCCCTATTGTATTATGGATTTTCTTTTCTTTTCGTTTCTTTGCTTCTTTGCCCTTTTGTCATTTTGACCGTCCCTGTTTGAGACTTCCTCTTGTCGGGGTATGCTGTAGGTCGACGACCTCACCCTTATGACCCTTTTGCCCCTACACTTCGACCGATTAGGAGAGAATGACCGATGCATCGCTAGAGTGGAACCCTCATAGTTGCAACATCTTTCAAGTGTAGTTATCCGGGTTTGCCATGTGCGTGTGTGTTAATCCTAACTTAGAGCAGCCCTTGGCGATTAGAGAGGTATCTTAGACTCTCAACATGGGGCTACTCCCCGATCTAGGAGTTGTGGCCTCACACCTATAGGCCTAAGGATAGAAACGTTTGAGGTACAACCCGTTCCACAGATGTGATAATTCGACGCCCTCAGCATTGATTAAGCGATATGCATTTCCAGGGTAGACCTCCCTCACAACGTACGGGCCCTCCCAGTTGGGTTGCAGTTTGGACCTAGGACCTCCGGGTTTGATGAAGATGCGTTTCAAGACCATATCACCCTCTTGGAATTTTCGTTCAATTACCTTCTTTTGAAAAGACCTTGAGATTCGCCTTTGGTAGGAAAGCACATGGTCGGCTGCCATAAGCCGCCTTTCATCTAAAAGTTCCAATTGGACTAGTAACGCCTCTCGACGTTCATCAAGATTAAGTTCCTTGTCTAGTTGGACTCTTAGTGAAGGAATTAGGATCTCATATGGAACTACCACCTCCATCCCGTATGTGAGAGCGTACGGGGTTTGACCCGTGGGAGTGCGGATGGAGGTGCGGTAGGCCCATAGAGCCTCTATTAGCTTCTCTGGCCAGTCGACGAATTTATGCGACTCACAGGTTTTCTTTAAGATTTTAAGAAGGGTTTTGTTAGTTGCTTCAGCTTGGCCATTGCCTTGTGGGTAATACGGTGATGAATGATGCAGCGTGATGTTGTATTTCTTACAGAAGTCCTGGAGCTCTTATGCGATGAATTGCGGCCCATTGTCCGTGACGATGCTGCTTGGCACTCCGAACCGCGAGATGATGTTTCTCATGATGAAGCGGCACACCATGGATGCTTTGATTTCTGTGAAGGCTTCAGCTTCTGCCCACTTGGTGTAATACTCAGTCGCAGTTAGGATAAATGACTTTTGTTTGGTTTGAGCATTAGAATCACCAAGAGGGCCGACAATGTCGAAAGCCCACATGGAGAATGGCCATGGTGTGGAGAGTGGGTGTAGTGAGGAGGAAGGGGCATGGATTTTATGGCATGGAGTTGACACTTGACACACCTACGGACGTAGATGGTACAGTCTCTTCTAGGGTTGGCCAGTAATAGCCCTGCCTAATGATCTTCTTTGCTAGCATCTGACTATTGACGTGCCCTCCGCATTCACTAGCATGGGCCCCTTCCACCACCTTCCAAGCTTCGTCATCGGTAAGGCACCTTAAAAGGACTCCATTAAGGGCTCGCCTGTACAGAACTTCTCCGACAACTGTGTACCTTAAGGCGGCTCTTCTGATGGCCCTACGGTCTTCTGCACTTGCCCCTTCAGGATATGTTCCATCCCTGCAGTATTGCTCTATCTCAAAGTACTATGGCAGTTCCTCTTCATTCAGGATCTTCTCGAGCTCCGTTATCATGACTTGCTGCGCTCCTCTTTTCCTAGCCCTCTCTTCTAAGGTTGCCCTAAGGTCGCTAAACCAAGGGTCCTGGGTAGATGGAACATCGAGATGCTGGACGACGATTGTCTCAGTCCGGTGACTTAGAGGGAAGGATAGGGACGAGGCTAGCGACGCCAGAGCGTCGGCCAGGATGTTTTGGGAACGAGGAGTGTGGATGTAGATGAGCTTACGAAACTGCCTTGCCAACAGCGTGACCAGGTCTTGATATGGCTTGAGCTTTGGGTCACGAGTGCGGTAAGTTGAGAGCACCTGCCGCAGGACGAGCTGAGAGTCTCCTATAATTCTGAGGTGCGATGCCCCCAGCAGATAAGCATGCTTGAGACCAGCAAGGAGAGCCTCATACTCTTACATGTTGTTGGTAGCGGGGAAGGTGAGTTGATATGCAAAAGGGATGGTAATACCTTCCGGGGTAAGCAGCACGGCTCCAATGTCCCTGAGAGTTGAGTGCACCATCAAAATGAAGGGACCAGAAGGGGTCTTTAATTATGACTGAGAGTTCCTCATCAGAGAAATCCTCTCGGAGGGAGTCACTGTGAGGGAGTGGTAGATGGGCTAGATGCTCGGCGATGGCATACCCCTTGACGGCCTTTTAGACCACAAAGGATATGTCAAACTGGGAGAGGAAACTCTGCCAGCGTGCCAGCCGATCAGAAAGGACGGGCTTTTCAAGCAGATAACGGAGTGGATCCATCCTTGAGATCAGCTTGACCTCGTGGGCTAGGAAGTAGTGCTTGAGCTTTTGGACTACCCACACGAGTGCGGCACAAGTTTTGTCCGCGGTGGTGAGCTTGGATTCAGCGGGGTTGAAGAGCCTAGAGAGGTAGTATGCTGCCCTTTCTTTCCCAGATTCGTCATGTTGTGCCAGGACAGCTCCTAGGGAGTCCTCAATGACTGAGAGATATAGGATTAGCGGCTTTCGGGTACAGGAGGCTGTAAGACTGGGGGATTCATGAGATAACTTTTCAGCTCATCGAAGGCTGCTTGGCATTTGTCATTCCATTCGAATTTTGCCCCTCCTTTCAAGAGATCATAAAATGGGCGACATCTTTGCGAATGCTGGGAGATAAATCTTCTGATGAATTGCAAACGCCCGATTAGCCCTCTTAATTGCGAGATGTTCTTTGGAGGAGGCATTTCTGCTATTGCCTTGGACTTGTTTGGATCGATCTCAATGCCCCGCTTGCTAACTATGAAACCTAACAGCTTTCCTGATGAGACCCCGAACACACATTTTTTCAGATTCATTCTCAGCTGATACTCTCTAGACCTCTGCAACACCTTGGCTAGGATTTCGGGGTGTTCTCTCCTGGTTCTTGACTTCACCAAGATGTCATCCACGTATACCTCTACATAAACGTGCATCATATCGTGGAAGATGGCCATCATCGCCCTCTGATAAGTAGCGCCGGCATTCTTTAACCCAAACGGCATGACTACATAGCAGTATGTTCCCCAGGGCGTGGTGAAGGATGTTTTCTCTTGATCTTCAGGAGATAGACGGATTTGGTTATATCCTGAATACCCATCCATGAATGAGAGGGTCTCATACCCAGCAGTATTGTCGATTAGCACATCGAGATGAGGAAGCGGGAAGTCGTCTTTCAGACATGCCTTATTCAAATCCCTGAAGTCGATGCAGATTTTGACTTTGCCGTCTTTCTTCATGACAGGGACTATATTGGCCACCCAGTTCGGATAAAGCACTACCCTGATGAATCTAGCCTTATGGAGTTTATCTACTTCGTCCTTCATCTTCAGGGCTGTGAGTGGATGGAACCTTCTGAGTTTCTGCTTGATTGCCTTTGCCCCTTCTTTCAGTACCAGTCGGTGCTCCACTAGTGAGGGGTCTAGACCGGGCATGTCCTCGTAAGACCAGGCGAATGTATCCTTGTACTCCCTCAGGATTTGCACCAGTTCCTCTTCTTCATCAGGAGGGAGATTTGCTGAGATAATCACAATCCTGGGATCTTCTTCTGTTCCAAGGTTGATTTCCTTAGTAGATTCATCCACTGCCGTTGTAGGCTCATCGAACCTTCTTACTCCACTGGCATATTTTTCGGCAGCGTCATCTACTTCGCTATCCTCTTCATCGACTGGGTCCTCATCATTCATTATTTCGTAGACACCAAACCCGTCGTCTATGAACACCCCATCCTGCTCAAACACTTCTTCGAACACCAGTGCTTCTCTGGTGAACTCCTCTATCAATAGCAGCGCTTGACACCGCCGAGCTAGCTCTTGAAGATATCTCCGGGGAATAGCTCTTCCCCGCTACTTCCTAGGACGGTGCTTGGAATTGGCGGATGGCGGGCTGACCTGACTCTCTATCCTAGGCCTATCTATATTAACTCTAGACTCACCTACCCTAGACTCTCCTAAACTAGACGACTCTACAGGACTGGGGGAGGACATGGTGTCCTCAAAGAGAATGGCTCCTAATGAAGGAGCAGGAGGGGAAGCCCCAACCAAGGGGTGCCCCTGATCAGAAGAGTGCAGGACGTATGCCGGCTCCTCGACCTCAACGTGCATTTGAAAGTGGACATTTTTTTTTTGGGATCGGAGGAGAGCATGCAACAGGAGAGGGTGACCTCGTGGTCACCTGGATCAGCTTGAAGGGCAGAGAGGACAGCTGGTGGGAGCTCGGGTGTAAGGAGGCTGTGCGCCGCCGTGAGGAGCTGAGGAGTCAGCTGGATCAACAAAGGAGGAGAGGATGGGACTAGGCTGGGAAGGAGGGAATCCAGGAGGGATGGGTGGATGGCTAGGTAGGTGCCTCTCTAGAGTTCATCAATGGTTTTCCCCTCTTCGCAGGGGATGTCCGGCTCTCCTATGTCTGAGGCATCGCTCATGAGCTGCCTTTTGGATGTGATAGCGATGGGTGGATCTAACAACTCTTCCGCAGCTGGTGGCCAGGTTCTCTCCTATTCCCAGAACAGTCGGTTGAAGGCGATGGTGATGTCTTCTATGTCGAACCATCTATACCACTCAGCCTCTGGGTCTCCGGTCTTTCTCCTCCTGGTCAGATGGAGGGCTTCTAGGGCTCTATAGGTCAGCAACGGGGCCATGTGCCGAGAGAAGTTCCGGCCATGCACCTCGTGCTGTGAGAGTTCTGCCTCGACTACCACGGTGTTGTATCCAGGTTGGGTAGGCCCCCTGATAAAGTGACACCAGAGTGTCCAGGTGAGTGGCTCTCGGTCGACCTTAAGAGTGGATGTGCTGGATGACCATGGTTTGGATTTCTCCCTGTACCCTAAGCCCCATCGGCTTTTCGTGACGATGTCGGGGATGGGTTTGACTATACCTTGTAGCTCTGCCCCTAGGCCCTTGCCTTCTTCATACCCCAACTTCATCATAATTTGCCACCCCTTTGTGCTTAGTGGCTCTTTTCTCTTGACCGCATTGACCCGGGCTAGGTTGACCTCTCGCTGGGACTGGAACGTGTAGCTTCAGGGGTAGTTGATGTCTAGCACTGAGACGATGGGTTTGTTGGCTGGCCACACAGCTGGGAGGTGGGTATCGTGGAGGGCATCTACGGAGTGGGTGGTGGCTATGCTCTTGACCTTGATGATTCTCCCTTGGAACGGGAACTTTAGGCATTGGTGCGCGGTAGATGGCACACCCCCGAGTGCTTCCAACCATGGATGCCCTAAACTAGCCTTGAACATGGGATTGATATCTAGGACGTAGAAGTCCACTGTGACGGCGAGGGGTCCCAGTTCGGCTTGCACAGTTACCATGCCGTGGCAAGATCTTCTGGAATTGTCGTATGCGGCAATGGTGGTGGGCGTCGGCCTCAGCATACTTTCTGACAGGTCACAGGCTCTTAGCGTACTCAGCGAGCAGACGTTTATGGATGCTCCCGTGTCGACCAGTGCCGCTCCCACTGCTATATGGTTGATGACTAAAGTGACACAGAGGGGGAGCCTCCTGGCTTCTGGGGGTGCTAATTCTGTTTCTGCAAATGTGATTGCCGGCCCGCGAGTCACCATGGCCAGGGCACTAGGTAGCTTGTCTGCCATCATGTCTTCATTCACTACCACCTTCTGCAGGAAATTCCTCAGGGCTTCCTGGTGCTCTTTAGACTTCTTTATCAACTCCAGAATGGAGATCTTGGCTGGCACGTGGTCCAGGTGCTTGAGGATGTCATAGTGGGTTCTGGGTAGTGGCTCAATCAACCCCTCATCTTGCTTTGTTGCTGAGCTTACTGTTGCGGCGGCGGTTGCAACCTGCTGGGGGTTTGTGGAAGTGGTGGTGGTGGAGATAGGTGGGTACGGGCGGCGAAAGACTCGCCCGCTCCGTAGGGTGGTCGGATTGGTAGGTGGCTGTCTAGTGGAGGATAATGTTGCGGCGGAGGGTTGGTCCGGCCTAGGTGGTGGTAGGATGATGGGTGAGGGAGCAGGTATGATAGGGGGTAAAGGGATGGAGACAGGTGGAGCGAAAGGTAAGATGATGGGTGAACTAACAGCTGGCGCGGATGCTGAACTGACGGGCAGTATGACGGCGTTGGCCATGGAAACTACAGAAGGGACTGACTGGGGAGCCGTGTAGGCTGGTTGTATTGTTTGGGATTGGAAAGGATATTGGTTAATGGTCATCATCTGCTGAACATCTAATTCATCATCGTACGTCCAGTTTGCTTGCGGAGGAGGGTGGTGGACGATGGGGTTTACCTGGGCAGGTTGTTGTGGTGGTGGATTCGGAGCTGGTGGATGGTTAGGTAATGGGTTGTGGACGATCCCGAGGTCCTGCAATGGCTGTTGGTGTTGCTGCTGTTGTTGTTGTGGAGGGGGTGGTTGGCGCTGCTGCCTTTGCTGTTGTTGTTGTCTCTGCCTTTCTTTGATGTCTCCGATCACCTGCCGGAGGGCTGTCCAATCTATCCTTTTCTGCTCATGCAAGTCATACACCAAGTCCTTGAATGTGAAGCACTGATCGATGGTATGACCAGGCTGCCTGTGGAAGACACAGTATCGGGTTTGATCCACACTTGGGTTCAGAGGCCTCTCAGGAGGGAGCCTAATGGCGTCTGTGGAGAGCAAGGCCAAGAATATGTCGGAGAGTGTCTCCGGCAATGGTGGGTAGTGAGCTCTCCTAGGGCCCATGGGACGCCTTTGTTGAGAGCCATCAGGAGGTGGTACTTGGTTGTATTGGTGCTGCTGCTGCCCTTGTGGCAGATTGGTAGGGTTCTGACCCTGGGCATTGTATTGGCGGTTTTGGCTCTGGCTGGTAGGGTTGAACGCGCTTACTTGCTCGTTCACTTGGACGCCTTCAGTGACAGGCCCCTGAGGCTTCCTTTGGAAAAGAGACTTCTGGGGTTCAAACATGGAATGGATGGGAGAATCTTTGAGCTGGGTCTGGATGAACCGGGCCCGGCTGTAGAGCTGATGCATATTGGAGATGTCGTTCATCGCCAAAATGTTGCGGTAGGTAGGTGTGGCGTTGGCGATGATGATCTTCACCTTCTCCCCCTCTGGAAGGTACCCCGGAACTCTGGTGGCCATTTGCCTCCACCTATCGGCGTATGCTGAGAAATCCTCATCCGGCTTCATTTTTTCAGCTATGAGGTCCGTGAGGGAATATTCAGGCCCGACCCTGTCTTGGAATTGTTCGAGGAACTTGGCCTTCCCGACAGCGAAGTCGTCAGCGTCCTCAGGTAGCAGGGAGTAGAACCAATCAAGAGCATGCCCGTCCAGCGACCGGCGGAAGAGATATGCCATGAGACGGCGGTCATGCTGGTAGGGAGCGGACTCATAGATGAAGTCCTTGATATGAGTGTAAGGATTACTTGAGCCGTTGTACTTGCAGTACTTCGGCAGCTCGGATGGAGAGGGGACCCATAGGCCATTGAAATTTGGCATATGCACATCGTGGTGCTGCCTAGGGTCGACTTGCTTACGGAGCTCTTGGAGCTCCTTCTTGATGGACGCCCACTCGGACATCATGTCCGGTGCGGCGGATGGCTGAGCGTATATGGACGAGGCACGAGAGGTAGGCCTGGCGCGTGGCTCAGGACGATGAGGGGAGTAACATGGCTGGTATGGTGGAGACCGCGGCCTCGACTCACGGGGAATATAGTGCTCAGACTCAAATGGCGTAAACCGGATGGTCTGCGGTCGGATGGGGGTGTTGTCGGCTCGTCCCATGGTGACGTGGTGGCCGGATGTAGCTGCTGCGGGGCGTGACGCGCCCGCTCTGGGTGAGGGTGAGGAAGCGGCCTTTCCTTTGAGGGCCGTCATGAGGGTTTGGATTTGGGACTGATCAAGCTGAGGAATTAGGTGCAAGAGCTGAGCGGCTTGATCGTCCGACTGAGGAGGGTGGGTGTTCCGAGATGGGCTGCCCTCATCACGACGGAGACCCTCAGAGGTATGGACGGTAGCGACCCAAGGTCGGGCCACCTCGTCAAAGAGATCATGGGGTAGGGATTCTTCGTAATCTTGGGAATTATGGAGGGCAGTGTCTGGATTCTCACTATTGTAGATCGGGTTGAAGAAAGACTCCATGTTTGGGAAGTGGGTGGAGAGAGATGGGGAGAGCCTTTCCAGACTTGAGAGAGGCAACCTAACCTAAGCAGACTCTTAGTTTCCTAAACAAGCAATCCTATGCAGACAAAAGGAAAGAGAAAACGTCTCACCCAAAGCAAGCAGTTGGCAATGATGATGGTTACTTTTAATTGATTCGAATTTGCCTTTTAGTGATTTTGACTTTTAGCAAGTTCTCTCCAAATGAGGAAGGGTTTCCTAAATGGGAGAAGGCTTCCAACTTCGGGTAGGACTAGGGTTCTCTCTACCTTGCCAAATGAATCTAGACTCGATCCTAGGTGGCGACGGGTACAACCAGCCCGGCGACCGTGTGGGAATCCACGGTTAGCGGGGACTTACGGAGGCCCTCGAGCGAGTGCTCTAGTCGGACACAAGGAGTATGTGGCTGAGAGAGCGAGCGTCGCTGAGGAGGAAACTTATGCTACGAATATGGAGCGATGTATGCAAATCCTATGTGCACCGGAGTGCATGCAAAATTCTAACCTAATACTAACAAAACAAGAATTAGGACTAACTGCTCTCAGAGAGGAAAGGCGACAAGGAAGATGTCGCTACCAAGATAGCGACAATCACCCTGTCGCGTTGCTTCTCGCAGTGAACAGAGGGCAATTAAGTCCTAATTATGCACGAAAAAAGTCAAACAACCCTATAAAATACATGAGTGGCAATCTCTCAAGAGCATGGAAAAGAGCATGGTATGATGAAATCTGAATGGAGTATGTGAAAGCAAACTCAATTTTGCAAGGAAACACAAAGAAACCAGAGTACTGACCTGATCGCGACAACAACCCTGTTGCCTCCTTTAACGCGACGCAACCCTCGTCGCGTTCCGCCCAGACTTCAGCAGACTTTAAATAATGAAAGAGGTGTATGGGTAGAGTGCGTACCTGATTGCGACGTGTAGCGTGTCGCTACTCGGATAGCGACGCCCTTCTTGTCGCCTTCTTACCCAGAACCGCAGAACACTGATAACTTCAAAGGAAGAGAACCCAAAAAGGAAAACTAACCACACAACATACCTGTTAGATGATAGGGACGACAGGGAAAGGAAGAACAAGCGTGATGGGCACAAGTTGTCCCACCGTGATCGCCAAAAGGTGTAATTACGGGATTTGTATCCCCTTTTGAAATTGATTGTGAAGATGTAGGGATTAAGAACTGACCGTGATCGCCACCAATGCAGTCTCCTCTTGATGTTCAGATGGAGGGCTGACTAGCTTGGAAAGGAAAGATGAAGGAGAAGGCGTACCTGATAACGTGACAAAGTGGGTGTCGCGATGCTTAAATGTGAACGCGACGTAGGCAGCGGCGCCCTCTTGATCGCGACACAGTGGTCGTCGCCTTCTTCTTCAGTGGATGGAGACTTGGGTTCTTCGTCTTCTGCTCCTCAGCCGGCCGAGGGGCAAGAGCCTCACCTTGCTCTGACCTTTAAACACCTGCCAAAGTGATTCAAACAAACAAAACACCTATTAGAACTCGTGTGTAGATGATCTATTCAATGAAAAAACACATGAACATGAAATATTATTGGGGAAACTCACAAGATTGGGGCTTTTAACCCCTGTGGGTGTTAAGAATAGGTGTGTGTGTCGTGATCTAATGTTAAACTAGAAAGAAAACGAAGCTATGCATGCATGAAATCAAAGAAATAAAGAGAAGAAGGGAGACGAGATTGTGTAGCCGATGGGAAAACGCCCTGGAGGGCTCTTGCTGATCGTCTAGAGGGAGAACTCTCTTCGTGGAAGATGAAGCTCACTTGCTCAGCGAACCAAAGAATCCGGCCTTGCCCAAAAAGATGGAGAGATGAGGTACTTATGGGTGATTATTCCCAACTCGGATCTGAGAGGAATAATGGGCAATAGTCCAAGTCCGGGTAAGTATGGCTGTGCAAGGGCTATTGGAACTTGGAAAGGGACATGTTAGGAAGGTCTGCTCCAAATTTGAGAGGATTTGGACGTGATTTGGACGTCCAAAACATGCAATTACCATCAATACCATGGGTCCAAATTGGCTTCTGATTGAGTTTCCTATTTAAGGCCCAGAACGCGATGGCCTTGGTGTCGCCTTCTGAATGCGACTGCTCGATACGTCGCCTTCCTCATATGGAAGGCTGACTTGAGTCATTTTGTGATTTTCTGAGGATTTAAAATGTGGAATTATGATGGCGACATAGGGGCTGTCATTTTCAAGAAGGCGACCTAGGGCCTGTCGCCTTCTGGTCTTTTCTGCATTTCGTCATGTAATGCGTCCAATCAGCCATGCACAACCTTCAGGATAAAATATCGGACTCTTATACTCAGAGAGCTTATAGTGAAAGAGATTGATTTGACCAGGAAGAGTCCTCCAGGGCGATGAACTAATGGGAATGATGTCATGATCGGAGAAAGCCAGCTTGACGATGATGAGCCAACGTGGGGCATTAATGATATGACAAGGGATATTACTCGACTTATGGGTCAGAAATGGGTGTCTACAGACAGCTGTCTTATTTCTCATTCAGTTTTTCTCTTCTTCTTTGTCTCTCATTATATCTTTTTTGCTTAATGACAAAAAAGGGGAGAATTATATTATTAATCTCTGAAACATGTAGGATCAATTCATATTATTTCATATTATCATCTGTGCTGTTTGATAAAGTTTTGTCATCACCAAAAAGGGGGAGATTGATGAACAGTCTATCCCCATGTAATTTAATTTAATTACTTTTATATTTTGGTGATTCACAAAACCATGATAAAGGTCACTAACCTATTTTCTACAAGTCTTGAGCACAGGAAATAAAACCAAAGGAAAACAAGCCAAATAGGTGAGAATTAATCACTCTATTGAAATAGCATCATATCTGTCTAAATACATTGATTTCTACTAAGCCATAACGATTTCCTTTGTTTATAACGATTCCATAATCATAAGGATTCATTATGTGCTTTAACGATTTGATAAGTATTCGTAACGATTCCTTTAGTGATCATAACGATTTGCACTCGTAACAATTCCTTTAGTCATCGTAACGATTTTCTCTCATAACGATTCCTTCATTCATCGTAATGATTTTCTCTCATAACGATTCCTTTAGTCATCGTAACGATTTGCTCTCGTAACGATTGCTTTAGTCATCATAATGATTTGCTCTCGTAACGATTTCTTTAGTCATCGTAACGATTTGCACTCGTAACAATTCCTTTAGTCGTCATAAAAATTTGTACATTGATTTGCTTATAACGTCATAACGATTTGTACATCGATTTGCTTATAATGTCATAACGATTTGTACATCGATTTGCTTATAACGTCATAACGATTTGTACATCGATTTGTTTATGACTCTATAACGATTTGATTATAAAGACTTGTCCATAACGATTTGCTTATAGAATCATAACGATTCACTTATTAATACTCAACGATTTCTTAAGCCAAATATAACGACTTGATATTTGACTCACTTTTGACTGCATTGAAAAGTCAAAGCTTTCTCGCACATCTTTCTAACGTCTGTGCATTTATTACTCTGAACGTATCTCTGTATTCATGCAGACGATATCTTCTATTCTCGTGCTTATTCTGTAAACATCTTTTTGGAAGAACAGAATGAAACTTCTACTTCTGTATAAAATCAATCTAACGTTGATTGACAACAAGAGATAGCTTAGCTATCTATTGTTTAGCATTTAATGTATGCAGGTTTCTGACAACATTCATCATATAACGTTGGACAAAATAGAAGCCAAAGGATACTACAGAAGATCCTATCTCTCTGCGTGCACAAATGGATAAAAGACTGTTGACTGGAAGCTTCTACAGTACCATGCAGTCTAACGTAAATCAGAACTTAGAGACAACGGGCACTTCAACGTTCGAATTTGAAAAGGATGACATAAAATAAGAGATTGAAGATTCAAAAGAAGACACTCACGGAGAACCAAGTATATACCAAGTGAAATCATCTTCAACCTCTCTGAGAGCCAAGCAAACACTTCCATTAGTTTCAGCTCTAGCTCTCTGTGCTTAGTGTAGATCTGTGAGAGAGCTTCTTGTTCTGAGAAGAATCCATTATTGGAGATATTGTTCTTCTCAGTCCTTGCTTCAGATCAACTGTGTTCTATAAGCTTGATCTAGGGGCATCTTCCTCTTGAACATTTTTCTGGTGGTGTTCCCTTCAGTTGTGAAGAAAGACCTAGTGTGGAATCCAGGGTGGTGTTCCCTTCAGTTGTGAAGGAAGACCTGGTAGGGTATCCAGGGTGGTGTTTTTTCCCTTCATGTGAAGGAAGACCAACTGTGGCTGGGTATAAGGGTCCTTAAGGGGGACAGTACCCTTGGTAGTGAAATCCTGAGATATTGCTCAGGGACTGGATGTAGGACTCCTGTGACGAGGAGCTCCGAACCTGGATAAATCCTCTTGCAATGTGTGTGTGTGTGCTTGTTTATCTTTGCATTCATTCTATTACTAACACTAACAGCAATCGAAGTGTGTGTGTTGTGAATGTTTTTGTAAACAGGTATTAGTTGACTAAATTTTTCAAAGAATTTTTTAAAGACCCATTCACCCCCCCTTTGGGCTTGCTAGCTGAGCAACACTACTAGGGTTGACTGCCGCTCGAAGGTCTTCCTTAGTCCTTAAAGTAGACTTACAGGAGAGTCTTGGGATCAAAGAGACCGGTCGGGAGGTAGGAGAAACCCTAGATGAGCATTTAGATAGGCTAGTTAGGGGTTGTAGGGAGACTCTAGCTAGTAAGCTAGGTCCTTAGGCCGACATGGACCTACGTCGCTTCCTCACTTTTATCTTTGGTAGACTTCTGTTTGCCACTAGGGATGATGCAGTTCATAGCCAGTTCCTACCACTACTAGAGGATCTAGATAGGGTTGGGGACTATGCCTAGGGTGCTGCTCTTCTAGCACACCAGTTTGACAGTCTAGGCACCTCTGACCGGCAGACAACGATCGGGGGCTTCTTCCCCTTCCTTTAGGTACATCTACTACCCTCTTCTTCCATTCATGGATTTCAAATTTGTGCATATGTGATCTAATCATGTGCTTCTTTTACAGGTCTGGACCTATCTTCATCTACCAGGCCTGGGGTGGGGGACTTTGGAAAGACCAGGCCTAATTCCCCTAGCGAGGAGGTGGGTGTCGTGCTGAGACACGCACCCCCTGGAGGAGCAGCTAGCGACCATCCAAGATGCCATCGATGTCTACCCTCAGTATGATGTAAGTGCTAATCTCTTTTCTAACACCCAGTTGATTTTTCCTTAATTGCTTTGACCACTAACGAGGTGTATTCTTTGTTGCAGGTGGTGTGGCAGCCATACCGAGATGAGGTAGACGAGAGGTAGCCCTGGTTAGAGCAGGCTTGCCCCTACTTTGGTAGGGCGACGTGGGTTCATGCTCTTAACCTGGTGCTTCCCCTCCACCTGCACCTAACCCAGAGGTCATCCGGGCTTCATCAGAGCGTCGTGAAGTTCCCTAGTCAAGGCAGGACACCGAGGTCTGGCTGGAGCTTCAAGGAGCTGCATGACATGACCGGCTGGTGCGAGAGGGCCCAGGAGTAGATCGCAGACTTGGAGCACCGGGGGCGATGTGCCACGTCTGAGGTGTAGAGAGACGAGGTGTACCTGCACTCCTTTGCCTTGAAGTATGGAGCGAAGGTCTATAGGGGCGCCCGACGATAGGTAGAACTTTAAACTTGGCCTTATGAGATGTTGGATTAGATTAGATATGACATGCTTTTGGTGTTTTTATAGATGGACGTGGAGGGGCAGATAGCGTCGCTCCGGGCACTCCTACATTCTACCGTGCAAGACCGGGACGTGGCCAAGAGAGATGTAGACCAACTGGTGAGTTACTTACTCAAACTTCAGTTTCACCATACCTCTTAGATAAAAGATTGTTGACAAGTGTTTCTTGTGCAGCACACGAAGTTGGAGAGAAGTTGGAGAGGCTGAGGACGTCGCAGGTAGGTGCATCCTCATCTCAGGCAGCAACGGGGAATCCCCAGCCTAACCTTGCCGATCAATTGGCGGGTGCCCTTAAGAGAGCAGAGGAGGTAGAGGCATCATTGGAGGAGAGGGTAAGTGGACACTAAATCTGATCACCTTTTCATTAGAAACTATAAATTGACATGATGTGACACAGGTGGAGCTAACCCATCTACACATGGAGACCTCCTCAAAGCAGGGCCGCATTGATGAGTTTTTGAGCATGCTGGCAATGTTTAGCCAGAGCCGGAGCAGGAGCAGGAGCAGAGTGAGCGGCACCTCTGTGAGGCAGTACTTAGCAGGTTCCTTCAGCTTCTAGAGGAATGAGGAGGAGGAGAGGCACCGTGATGGAGAGATGAGTTCCACGAGTGTGAGGGGCGGTGGTAAGATGCCACCTCCGCTCGAGAAGCACGAGGGATCTGGGGAGAGTGGCGGTGTCGGTGGACAATGAGGAGTTTGTAAGCCACCTCCCCGTTATCTATGTACACGATGTTCATATTAGTGCATTTCATCCTCTTTTGTGCCAGTGTTGAGAATGTTAAATAGAATGTGATTGACACGAGTGAGAAGTGAGAGAGAGAGGCATTGAGTATTTTACTACTTTGTTCAGAACTTCTTGTTCCTGCACACTCAATAAACCAAGTTAGATATGCTCTTTAACTCATCCACTTGCATTAGACAAACATTGACTTTGACTTCATGATAGTTAAGGGGCTGAGCCTTATTAAATAAGCGGAAATAGAAAATAACAATGCATGGTAAAAGAAACAATATGTAATTTTTTTTGAATTTTCTAATTTTTTTGAATTTTTGGACTTTCTATTTCTTTTTGAATTTTTGGACTTTCAAATTTTTTTAGATTTTTGAGATTTCTATAGCGGCAATATTTACACTTGAGTGATCAGCTAAGAGCCTTGTCCCTTTCTCTTGCTGTTAAACATCCCCTTAGTGCAGCATGCATCTATTTTTAGCAATCCCTTGATTGAATGCCCCCAAACCTTAATGTTCTCACATAGACTATGCGTGGGATATGACCCGACCATTAGTGGGAGCGAGAAGAAATTGGGGTAAGACTTAGAGTAGGTCTTAGGGTGCTAGTTCGTCAACTAGTTAGGGCGTAGATCATGTGGTTTCCATCTGTTGTCCAGTGACTTTGTGGTCATTGATTTTTTTATTATTATTTGAGGCATGCGTATGACCGGGCTCAAGGGCATCCTACGGGGAACTGTACTACCACTATTTGCCATGCCCCTACCCTTTGCTTTGGTTCATTTTGATTTTCCATACATTTTTCTTCCTTTATTTATTTTGCTAGCTCAATTGACCATCTCTATTTGAGACTTCATTCATGCATGACCTACCCCCCTCTCTGTCTCCAAACGAGCAACCCTTTTGCCCCTACACTTTGTCTAAGTAAAAAGAGAATAGGCCTTTGCACATCCAACACGAGGGCTAGGCAGGAACACATTTGTCTAGAGGACATTTTGACCATGGATTGCCATGTTGTGTGTGTTAACTAAACAGAGGGGTTATTTAACAAACGTGAAAGGATACAAGACCTTGAAAATGTTGCTACTTCATGTATGATAGAGCCTCTATAGAAATGTTTATTAAGGGTACAATCTTTTGAGATACAAACCATTCTATGGGTGAGAGAGCTCCTCACCATCAGTATTTACTAGACTATAGGCATTCATAGGGTACACTTCTTTGATCACATACGGACTCTCCCAATTAGCTTGCAATTTTGACCTAGGACCTCTAGGTTTTATGCAAATTCCCTTCAAAACCATGTCTCCTTCTTGAAATTTGTGCTCAATCACTTTTTTTTGCAAAGATCTTGAGAGTCTTCTTTGATATGAAGGTACATGGTCAGCTACGGCCAAACGTCGTTTGTCTAAGAGTTCCAACTGTGCCAGTAACGCCTCTCGACGTTCATCGAGATTAAGTTCTTTGTCAAGCTGCACTCTTAGTAAAGCAATGAGTATCTCATAAGGAACTACCGCCTCCATTCCATAAGTAAGTGAAAAGGGAGTTTGCCCTGTGGGTGTGTGGACGTAGGTACGATAGGCCCCTAGAGCCTCGATCAATTTCTCAGGCCAATCAGCAAATTTGTGAGACTCACAAGTTTTCTTTAAGATTTTCAAAAGTGTTTTATTTGTAGATTCGGCTTGGCCGTTGCCCTGTGGATAGTATGGAGATGAATGATGCAAAGTAATTTTGAATTTCTTACATAAGCCTTGAAGCTCTTGTGATATGAACTGGGGTCTATTGTCTGTGACGATGCCGCTTGGCACTCCAAACCATGAGATGATGTTCTTCATGATGAACCGACACATGGTTGAACCTTTGATCTTTGAAAATGCTTCAGCTTTGGCCCACTTGGTGAAATACTCAATAGCAGTGAGAATGAAGGATTTTTGTTTAACTTGAGCATTAGGATCACCAAGGGGTCCAATGATATCAAAGGCCCATATGGAGAAAGGCCAAGGAGATGAAAGTGGATGTAAGGAGGAAGATGGAGCATGGATCTTGTCGGCATGAAGCTGGCACTTGACACACCTACGAACGTAGATGGCACAGTCTTCTTCTAGGGTTGGCCAGTGGAAGCCTTGCCTAAGAATTTTCTTGGCTAGCATCTGACTATTCACATGCCCTCCACACTCACTGGCATGGGCTCCTTCTACTATCTTCCACGCATCTTTGTCAGCAAGCATCTAAGTAGCATTCCATTTTGGAGGCGTCTGTACAATACTTCTCCAACGATGGTGTACCTTAACGCTGCCATACATATGGCTCTTCTATCTTCTACTTCTGCTTCCTCTAGGAAGGTACCGTCCTTGCAATACTGCTCGATCTCATGGTACCATGACCTTTCTTCTTCCATTATCTCTCCTAGCTCCATAAGCATCACTTCTTTCGCTTCTCTCCTCTCTGCCATCACAATTGAAGAACTCCCGAGGTTATCAAACCAAGGATCCTGAGTTGATGGTGCTTCTAATCTCTAGACAATGATAGTCTTAGCACTCTGGCTAAGGGGAAGGAGAGAGATGAGGGCAGGGATGCCAAGGCATCGGCCAAGATGTTCTGAGAGAGAGAATTGTGAATATAGATGAGCTTGCTGAATTGCCTAGCTAGGATTGTGACCAAAACTTGATAATGCTTGAGCTTTGGATCATGAGTGCGGTAAGTAGAAAGGACCTTCCAAAGAACGAGCTGAGAGTCCCCTATGATCTTGAGTTGGCGTGCACCTAAGAGATAGGCACACTTGAGACCAGCTAGGAGAGCTTCATACTCAAAAATGTTGTTGGTGGCAGGAAGTTGGAGTTGAAATGCCAATGGAATGGTGATTCCTTTTGGGGTGAGAAGAACAACACCTATGCCCCGTCCCGTATAATTAAGAGCTCCATCGAAATGAACGACCAGAAGGAATCACGGGAGGTGAGTGATAGGTTTTCTTCAAGAAAATCTTCTTGGACCATGTCACTTTGAGGAAGAGGGAGGTGAGCAAGATGCTCGGCAATAGTGTACCCCTTTATAGCCTTCTGGACAACAAAAGTGATGTCAAACTGAGATAGGAAGCTTTGCCAATGGGCCAATCTATCGGCGAGGACTAGATTCTCTAGGAGGTACCTAATGGGTTCTGTGAGGTCCCGAACTTTTTGTGCATTTAACATTGTTTACTTGATGCGTATTATAAGTATTTACTTACTTATGTGTATGCGTATAAATATATGTCATCCCTGTGTATATATTATATTATATTTATTCATTTCTATGCATAGTGTATTTAAATAATGTAGTGTATGTTGTATTTAAGTAATGATGTGCATGTGATAGGTAAGTATTGATATATATTGATATCTTGTAAGTGCACATAAGATTATTTTGTACATGTATATATATATATATAAATGTGCATGCATTATCTAACTATCGATGTACATGTTGTACTTATTTAAAACCATGCATGTTGTATGTAATTATGTTGTGTACATATATATATATATATATATGTATATGTTTGACTTTGTGTATATGATATCTACTTGTTTCAGTAACCATTAAACTGTTTATGATGTATGAATACATCAGTTTGGATGTGTATTTATTTTCTGGTCGAATTGTAGGTTGGTGGCCAGAGTCTGGCCGCTGACTGCATGGCTAGGTGTTGGCATCCAGATCGATGGACGCCAATCATCCTGTTGGCGGCACAAGATGTGGACGCCTACTTCTCCAACTGTGTGCGTTTCTAGATCTGAAAACGGTAGCGATTTTTCTGGGTTCTTGTTTAGGAAACCTTCCCAATGGCTGGGTAACCTACCCTAAAGCGTGTCCAACCCCTTAGGTTTTATAAAAGCACCCCTTTTGGCCGGATTAGATCCTTTTTCGCTCTGATCAAAACCCTAGAAGTTCTGTGCGAAAAACCCAACTTGGAGAGCTTTGATCTGGCGTTTGTGTGCATCTCCGGGCGTTCTTCTTCGACTGGGAGCTAGACCATGGATAGAAGTATCATCCCCGATGCTGGAGTACGACCTACATCGACAGGAGGATCAGATCACAGTGAATTTAGATCACCTTCTTGGCACTGGTCGAGGAGGGCTTCTCCGACCAAAACATCTCTCCATTGATTTATTTGAAGGCAAGTAGCTTAAGGGTTCAGGCCATAGACCTATCTTTTAAGTTTTTTCCATTTTTCTGGATTTTATTCTATGCCTAGAACCCCAAATTCTGGTGTTTTCTGTGTCTCAGTCTGCACTATGTGCAGATAGGATATAGATGGCCAAGGTACTGCCATCTAGTTCCTAGGTAAACGACACTAAATTATGTCATTTACACTATAGGCGTCCAGCCCCTGGACGCTAAGTTCTCTGTTTTTCCTAGAACAAGGTGAGACTATATGTAATATGATTTTTCGGGAAATTTGTGAATGCATGCATGTGTTTAGTTACTGTGGTCCTGTCTATTATGTTCAGTGGAGCATGCCATGAGATATTGATGATTTTTAAGTGATAATTGTTACTTATAATATTTCTGTTAAGATGAAAAAATGCGTGATTTGATAGAGTTCGATACGGGAAAATTAGAACCAATGTAGGTTATGGTTTCAGAAAATTAGCATGAACTCAGTATCACTGTATACATGTTTTAGGACTGTTAGAACAGGTAGTTCACTATCTTTCATGTTAAAATGAATTATCTTGTTAAATTTCAAGAAATCTGTGATAATTATAGAAAATGGTTTTACTGCTCCAAAAATTGTGAAAATTTATAGAAGTGTTCTTTGTGCTATAATTAAAATGTGGTTAAAATTTTATATGATTCTGAGTACTGTGCATATTGTTATAAATTTATGAAGTCTTCAGTACTGTGTATTAAGAGTAAATTGCAATTTTGAATGAAGATGTGGTTAACATGATGATTTAGTTACTGCCATTTACTGTTTATGACTGATTGAGAGTCTGAATGTGATAAGTTATGTTTCATGGCGTATGTGTGAGCATGAGCATGGGAAGTGAGAGAATAAATGCATGTGTAGGTGAAATGTGTAATGAGATAAGATAACCAAATGTGCCCATAAGACACTGCCACCCTAGCTGCTTGGAGCTGTACTGTAGTAGTGCCCTACGGGAAAGCTCAAACATGTTATGTGATACCTAGATAAGGGTCTTGATAAATTGTGATACCCTATACAAGGGTCTTATTAAACCATGATACCCGAGGCAAGGGTCTTGAAAATCCTGGAGGTGGACAAGTTCCACTAGTAATGGTGGAGAGGGCTTCTCCTAGTTTCTGCAGGAACCAAGACTTGATCACTACGCCTGTGATTAAGTACATGAATGTGAATGTGTATGTGCTACATGATCGTCTAGTGGTGGTTTGGACTGTGTCTTGACATTGTGTAAAAATGAACATAAGTTTAATGTGAAAAATGACATGTGATTGTGGCACAAGGTATGTGCAATATATATGTTAACGTGGCACATGATAGGTGCAAAGTGAAATGATAAGAAATATGTGAATATGAAAGTGGAAAATAACGGGAATTGGTGTGTAAATGAAAGTGTGATAGTGTGAAAGTAAGTGCTTGTGTGCATGTTATGAGAAAATAATGCGCATGTTAATATGAGTTAGATTAATCGTGATTATTCGTTTAGTATCATGTTGTGTAGTTTAATGTGGTCCATATGCAAGTGTCATGTGAATGTGAGGAATTTTGTATAAAAACAACAAGCTAGATGTATAGTAAAGTGTTATAATTGCATGTGAAGTTAGTTAGAAATCATGCTAGGAGTGCTACCTATCTTGTACATGTTTCCATGACTAAATTATAGAACTGCGCAATGATTTGAATAAAGTATGAAAGCATGTGATTGTATGTTTGTACTTATGTAATTGATACCATGTTATTAGTAATCATGTTTAGATTATTATTTTACATGTGTTAGAATAGTTGTTTAATACGATTCCATGTTAATTCATTTATGTTATGGCATGAGCATGTATGACTTTAATTGCTGAATTTTAATAGTGTTAAATTGTTAGAAAGCATGTGTGATAGGTATATAGTTTGAATTTTAAGTTACTTGTTGAGTCTATTGTGTAGACTCACCCTTGCTAAACATTTTAGGTGATTTAGTAGCTGAGGACTTGGCAAGATCCGAAGAGGAGCGCGAATGATAGATTGAAGATTGTAATTTATTTTCCTAGTATGTAATTCGAAATTTGAATTGTGGATATGTAATTGAAGCTGGCTACATGTTGGTGAAATTTATGTTATGTATTTTCTTTATTGGACTATATAGACTGTGGTATGTGGATTAAAGTTGATGGAATAAGAATTTGTTTAAATTCCGTTGCAATAGTGTTCTCTATTTATGTGTATCTCAGCCCATTTGTTACTTGTTGGGGTTTTCTCCCCTGTAGCGGCTTGCTCTCATCCGATGTGGGTTGGTATAACCGTACCGGGTGGAAGTGGGTCGTTACAGGTCCATCCTAGAAACTAAACTCACCTGATGGGCTAGGAAGTAATGCTTCAATTTCTGCACTACCCACACTAGCATTGCACCATGGCGGTGAGTTTGAGCTCAGCAGGATTGAATAACCTAGACAAGTAGTAAACTGCCCTTTCTTTACAAGCTTCATCATGTTGTGCAAGGGAAGCTCCTAGTAAGTCCTCAATAGTTCATAGATATAGGATTAGGGGTTTCCTTAGAATAGGAGCCTGTAGCACGGTTGATTCATCAGATAGTTATTGAGTTCATCGAAGGTTTCTTGGCATTTAGTATTCCATTCAAATTTCACCCCTCCTATCAACAGTTCATAGAAGGGATGACATCTTTGGGAATGTTGAGAAACAAATTTCCTTATCAACTATCGTTGACCGATCAATCCTCGAAGTTTAGATATGTTCTTAGGAGGAGGCATCTCACCTATTGCATTGACCTTGTTCGGGTCTATTTGAATCCCACACTTACTGACTATAAACCTTAAAAGCTTGCCCGAGGAGACCCCAAATATGCACTTCTTAGGATTCATCTTTAGTTGATACTCTCGTGGGCGTTGGAAAACCTTGGCTAGTATGGAGGAGTGTTCACTTATGGTTCGAGACTTCATCACAGTGTCATCTATGTAGACCTCAACATGAATATAGATCATATCGTGGAATATAGATGACATTGCCTTTTGATAAATGGTGCCGACATTCTTCAGTCCAAACGGCATAACCACATAGCAATAAGTTCCCCAAGGCATGGTGAAGGATGTTTTCTCTTGGTCCTCCGGGGCTAGATGAATCTGATTGTAACCTGAATAACCGTCCATGAATGAATGAGTTTCAAACCTAGTGGTGTTATCAATTAAAATGTCTAAATGAGGTAGCGGGAAATCATCTTTAGGACATGCATGATTTAAGTCTCGGAAGTCTATGCAGATCCGTACTCTTCCATCCTTCTTTATTA
The DNA here is from genome assembly GCA_014218235.1 of Colocasia esculenta. Lineage (NCBI taxonomy): Eukaryota > Viridiplantae > Streptophyta > Magnoliopsida > Alismatales > Araceae > Colocasia > Colocasia esculenta. The sequence continues at coordinate 37,648,497 of CM024757.1, read as the reverse complement.
CTGGGACTATATTAGCCACCCATGGAGGATAGAGCACCACACAGATGAAATGAGCTTGGTGCAGTTTGTCAATCTCTTCCTTCATATTCAATGCAATATGGGGGTGGAATCATCTCAATTTTTGGTTAACGGCTCTTGCCCCTGGTTTTAAGATCAACCTATGTTCCACCAGCGCGAGGTCAATGCCAGGCATGTCCTCGTATGACCAGGTGAACGAATCTTTGTACTCCCTTAGCATCTCTATAAGGTCTTCTTCTTCCTCAGGAGGGATACTAGAAGCTATGGTCAGCAGCCAGGTTTCTTCCACTGTCTCGATATTTACCTCCTTGGTAGGTTCATCAACTGCTAAAGTAGGCTCGTCAAATCTCCTCAAGCCACTGGCGTACATTTCGGGAGCATCCTCTACCTCATTATCCTCTTCATCCATTGGGTCTTCATCATACATAATTTTATAGACTCCAAATCCATCGTCTAGCCACTTCTCTTATTGTTGGGCTTCCATATTCAAAATGATAGCTTTCTAGATGAACTCTTCCACAGTTAGGAGAGTGCCACACCTTTGTGCCAGATCTACCAGATACCAAAGGGGCATGGTACTACCCTTGATCTTCTTTGATGGGGATGGGGACTTTCTAGATTCTACTCCAGGACTTATGCTTGAATTAAAGTCCAAGGCACACTATGGGGAAGGGTCCATAGATTTATTGGAAGGAAACAAAAGCGATGCGGTACATCCGCAGGGGACCTCTGGTGGGTCCGGAGATAGAAGCGGGCCACCCGAGCTTAGGGCACCTGAAGCAGAGCTATGGTGCAGGGGGACAGAAGGCCCCTCACCATGAGGTTTCATGGTGTTTAGTGTGGATGAGGGAGCGGGTATCATCGCTTCAGTAGGAAGGTGAATGAGAAGGAAAAGGTGGGGATCGCCGCTGAGAAAGGGGGGTGGAATAAAGGACGGGGATCACCATCAAGAAATTGGGGAGCAGGGAGAAAGGAGATGGGGATCGATGTTAGAGAGGAGGAGGAAAGAGATGGGGATCGCCGTGAGAGGAAGAGTGGAGGCGGGGATCACCGTCAGATGAAGGAGAAGGGGAAGAGTGGAGACGGGGATCGCCGTCAGATGAAGGAGAAGGGGAAGAGTGGAGATGGGGATCGCCGTTAGAGGGAGCGAAAGAAGCAGGGAGAAAAGAGACGGGGATCACCGTCAAAGAGGGGAAATAGAGAGATGAGAGACGGGGATCACCGTCAGATGAAGAAGGAGGGGAAGACGGGGATCGCCATCTGAGTGAGGGAGATTGAGAGAAGGTTTTTTCCTTTTTTTTGATAAATAAAAAAACAAACTAACCTACGAATAAATATAGACTACCCTACATTTAAAGGCATTGGGAGAAGGAGACTTCCATGCCTTTGAACGAAAGGGCCAAGTGGGAGGAGGAGATGGTCAACACCTCGAGGGCGTCGGATGAGAGTTGGAGGATAAGGGTAGGTGAATGAGGAACGAATGAGAATTTGGGAATAAGAATTGAAAATATAAAATGGTTGGGAGGCTGAGAATACCTCAGCGATAGCCTATTTACAGAGTTGCCATCTTCATAGGGCACATCAGGCTCGCCAATATCTTCACTATCTCCAAGTAACTGTCGCTTGGAGGTGATAGTAGCTGGGGGTTCCACAAGCTCTGCCACTACTAGGGGGCATGTGAGATCGCCATCCCAGAATAGAAAACTAAATGCAATAGTGAGGTCTTCAATATCAAACCATCTGTACCATTCTGCTTTGGGGTCACCAGTTTTCCTCCTCTTATCGGGCCGCGGTGCTTCCAGGGCTTGGTATGTAAGCATTGGTGTCATATGGTGGGCAAAATGGCGTCCATGGATGTCATAATCCATGAAGTCTACCCCTACCACGATAGTGTCATATCCTAGCTGAATGGGTCCTTTGACGAAGTGGCAATATAATGAGCAGGTGAGTGGCTGTCGATCTAGCTTCAGTGTCGACGAGATAGTGGTCCATGGTCGGACTTCTTCTTTGTAACCAAGATTGTGCCTTGTGATTGTAGACACCGTTTTTAACGCGGAGGCCACAAAGAGGGTGTGTGTGGACGGTGGATATGTGTGGTGTGTGATATGGAGTGGAAAAGCGGAAAAGATGAAAAAAAAGTAAAAAAAAAAAAGTCTGTGATCGCCAGGCACACGAGGGTGCCGAAGGATGACGGGCGAGAAAAGGAATCCTTACTTTTGCCCGTAAAAAAGCGCGTGATGTGGTGGTGCGTGGGTCCTCCTTCCTCCTTCCACCGGCCGGCCGGTAAAGGGGATTTGGCTCGTACGGTTACCTTGCAAAAGAAAAGACAACAGGCGAACAGACGAAAGATGGATTAGACTACGCGGTGCAGTAAATGTAAACACAAAGGACTACGGAAGGACATTAAAAGGGCGTTAACACACCTTTTGGGGGTGACGTTAAACCCCTAAAGATAGGTAGAATAACAAATGATGTGCGTGTGTGGTACAGTACAATGCATGCACTAAATAAAAGACAGAATGAAAGGGAGAGAGAAAAGAGGGAGGGGACGGCGGTGGCCGTTGCTCCTGGATTAGCACGACGGTAGCGCTACTTCGCGTGGCTCCCAGTGGGGGATCCTTCTCAGCTCAGGAACTCGCGCCTGGTACTGTAGAGGGTCCCAGGAATTGAGAACTGAGAGTCCGGAAGTCGAGGCGTCGATTCGGCAGGGCTTCGCTGCTCTGGGGATTTTCCTCTCTCTCTCTCTCTTTTGAAACTGCGGGTCTGTATTTATAGACTTCTCTGGCTAAAATTGCGTCCATTGTAGCGAATGTTTTTAAAGACCTAATCGCATCGGCTCTGATTGCCGCAATTCATAAGTCAGCCTAATGTCCCATCAACCTGACAAAATCATGATTACTACGGTGCACGATCATATTAATAATCGCGTCCACTATAACCACCGCGATTTAAAAGTCAAATTGATTTGACATATGACCGTATCTACACTTCAAAATGCGTCCACGCATAACGCCGCATTTATCAACCGCCTTTTTCCTCTGATGGGATCGAACGTGTTTTGATTGGCAGTTTGAAAAGCGTGGCGTACTCCCAAGGCGCGATTATTTCTTTGACACAATTCTGACACCTGATGCAGAAGAAGCGCGACGTACGGGTGCGACGTGAATATGTCTGGATACGTGGCTCTGACAAGTGTCAGAACGTGCGTGCCCTGACACAGCCGTAAATGTTGACTTGTAAATTGCGGCGTACAGGCTGGACGCGGTTAAACGTCGGTTACTTAGTGCGCTTGATGAGGCGGTTCAAAATAAGCGACGCACCAAATAGCCGCGTATTTAAGTAATTTAAAGGCATCCTCTGCTTTGAACGCGATTTAAGCCAGTGCAACAGATCCTTCTCACATAAATTTCCTAAAAATCCTAAAATGGCAGGAAAATTAGGAAAATTACCCAAAAGGGTAATTTAAGAAAGTCACTTCTGAGGAATTGCGGTGCAACTCGAAATTTGTCCTTTTATAGGAAAATTGGCATGTCTACAGCTGCCTCGCCTTGGCATTTGCTTTGTAAGGGAGTGAAGCGAAAATGGTGCGAAATGAAAGGAACGAAATGGCGTGAATGAAGTGAAATGAAGCAGAACAACTGAAAAGTAAGCACCAAGGTGTGTTGGGACACACCCTTTGTGACATAAAGAGGAGCTGTTCGTTAGCTCAAAACAAAGTTGCTTTTCAGAAAATCTCTGGTGTGAAAACTCAACAGTCAGAAACATAAAAGAAAAAAGAAAGAAAGATCAACTTCCAGCATCGGGGAAGTACCTAAGGACACAATCCATTAGGTTTCACCATTGGGGGCGTCTGCCACTGCCTCAGGTGGTTCTGGGAGGAAATGAAAAGACACAGGTTTAAGACTGATGAGTTTTGCTTCAAAAGGAAGATCTTCAAACAACAATACAATGAACTGAGTACTAAACTCAGAGTGGAATTTCTTTTCAGGTTGCTTAGCATTTTGAGAATCAAGTGACTTTCTTTAATTAATCTTTTGGGTGATTTTACTCTTCCTCCTATCTTTTAGGATTTTGATGCAAAAATTCTATATGCGATGTATGTTGGGCTTAAAGGGAAAATTTTAAAACAAAATAAAATATAGGATAATCAAGGATAATGTTGTTGCGTTGGTGTAGGGTCAGGATACCGTAAGGAACCGTCGTTCCCCCCTTCCTCCTGTGCAACGGTCTATCCTCAAGAGCAAGAATTCTTTCTCTAGAATTATCACTGTTTTTGTTGGTGGAGGGGAACTCAAATTCTAGATTCATCAGAGCCTCAAGGTCCTTGATGTGCTCTAATAGAGTATATGATATAGTAAGATGCAATATACTGTACCAAGAATGGCGGCCGTTGAGGATATTCGTGTTTCTGTACATAGCAAAAGAGGCATCCGCTATCCTGCACTCTAAAAAGCAATCAGTATTGACAAGCAACATAAAAAGGGGCAAATACCAGATGAAAATCATGTGCTGAAAATCGCGGCAGGGTTTGTGGACGCTTTTTACAAATCGCGTCCAGACGGTTGGACACCTTTTAAAAGAGATTGAAAAGTGGATCTAATCGCCGAAGACCCCTTTTATGGCATGACATGTACTTTGCAGGAGGTAGAGGTTCGTAAAAAGTAGGCTGCCTACGCTCTTGAACACCAACAAGTCTCCAGAGCTTAAATTACAGGCGGCTGCCAAATCTCTCCCAACCTTCTGCAAAGTGCAACCTCCCGCTTCTAACTTCGTTATGAAGAGGATGAAATGACCTTTCATACAAAATGAAAATTATCTGAAAAGGAGCACCACATAGCTTGATGAAGCAACTTATGTGGCATGAAAGGGTCATTTTGGGTAATAGAGACTTCTCTTTGATTTTCATGTCTTTCGGGATGGTGAAGACCCAGAAGTCCTTCTCACCGATTGTGGAGGAGGAGTGCCTTTTTGACGTTGAAGGGTGCCGGTGCACTTTTGACATCCCTTAAAAAATGCATCCAGTCTGGACGTCACCATTTTGCTTATCATTTTTTTTTTGAATCGCGTTATGTTGAGAGGTCGCGATTAGAATTAAAAAATGCGACTGATACGGTGGACGCCTTTTGACTTTTAAAATGCGTCCACTGATGTGGACGCAAATTAAAGCGCCAGGACAGAACCTGACAATTTGCTTTCCCCTTATTCAATGCAAGGGGGGGGGGGGAAGGCTCTAGATGCGGTGACTCATGCAGAAATTCACCCATTCTCCCCCCTTTTAACCCTTACACTCCTTTTTACTCATTCCCCTCACTCCTTTTCTAACCCAAAGGTTCTTTTAGGTCTTTGGAGAGCAAGAGGAAGGAGGGGGAAACTTGGAGATGGAGCAAGGTGGTTCTTCTTCCAAGGGATTAAGGAGAGGTAAGTTTCAAAGGTTGAGCAACATAGGACACATAAGCAAGTTGATTCATGCCCATTTGGTAAGTAGATCTAATCATTTATGGTCGATTTTGATGTTCTTGGTGTTCTCCTTCTCTCCCCTTTTGACCATTACCTCAAATTTTGTAATCATAAAGAAATATCCCCTCTTCCCGGGGAATCGACGGTTTATGCGCCTTCCGTGGCTTCAACAACTCACTTCAAATATCACCTTGGACATGACAAATGTCTTGAAAAGATGGGGAATCAATAATCTCATTGTTCATGCCAAGAGATATCATGAGGTTCATCTCGATTGGGCGGCAACGGGGGCATTGGTTGAGTTATGGCATCCCCAAACCCAAACCTTTTTGTTCAAGAGTTTTGAAGCCACCATTCTCCTGGAAGAAGTTGAAGTGTTGCTGGGCCTGCAGCGCATGAAGCAAGGTGATGAAGAGGAGATGGAAATCATGCCGAGATGCTATACCAGCAAAGAAGTGCTTGAGAGTTTCATGGATGCGAGAGAAGCTTATGAAGTTCGATTTGAAAAGGGCATCCACTTACAAAAGCTGGTGAATTGGACAATGAGGGAGTTGTCGGAGGCTGATGATGGTGAGGCACTAGAGGGAGCAATGAAGGGTTTTGCCATGTGCGTGGCGGGATCTCTCCTTTTCCCTTCCATAGACAGTATCTTGGAACCTGATGAACTGGGCGCGGTGTGCGCCATCTGGGAAGGTGGGCGACTGGGACCAGCAGTGCTAGCCTTCCTCTGCAGTGGGTTGACGGCGGCGAGCTTAGGTAGGCCTCCTTATAGTTCTATGCTTTTGTTTACTTGCTGGGCTGACCTACACCTAAAGTTTCAATTGAGCACCGAAGTTTCCACCCTGTCTCGCATCTTCCTGAAAAGCCCACTCAAGCACCTGGACAACATTGTTGGCTTGGAAGGTTGGGTGGCCAATCGAGCGCCTCAACTCAAAACACGGGTGGATTGGCGCTACCATCTCCTAAGCATGGGTGAGGATGAATTCAACCTAATTCCGATGCCATTTCCAAATCGGGATTTGCGGACTAGGCTGGCACCTGGTGTGGATCTCTGATTGATCAGAGCATTTGAATTCGTACTGTATAATCCACACCTCTGTCTTCCTCAACTTGGGCTTGCACGCCGCGCTTTAGAAGAGCCATCTCACATTCCACCAATCAAGCACTGTGATCTTGGTACCAACAATGATGGTGAAGAGGCGAATACGACCAAGGCACTATGGAAGGTGTGCATTTTTAGGAGGCCGATCCCGACCGGGCACGAAGTCGATAGTGAAAGAGCGAAATATGTAAGGGGGCTTGAGAAACTCCGATGTTAAGGAGGAGTTTGGTAAGAGGTTTTGAAAGTAAATAAAGATCAGCATGGGCCTGATGGAAATTGATTGGTCTTGAATGTTCAAATTCTAGACAGCTTGGATGTCAGTTGATTTCACAAAGAGCCTGCCTTCAAAGAATGCTCTGGGTTACTGGTAAAAAAAAGGCGTCCAAAGCAGCCGCCGCTGATTATTTCAAAACCACGTCCGCCGAAAGCACCGAGCTTTTCATAAAACGCGACCGCTCAAACAGACGCGCATAAAAGATTTATCAGATTCTGTGCGCGTACTGACAAGACTACTTCTGAATCGCGACGTCCGGCTCATGCGCGTTTCAAATTTTGAATTTCGAGTGCCTGACAATTTGCCCAGACGTCATGATGACTCGTCTAATTGCGGCACACAGGCTCGACGCCTTTCTAAATGGCAGTTCAAAATGCGCGTCGATGCCTGCAGACGCGGTTTGAAATTCTCTTAAATTGCGGCATAAGAGGCTGACGTAGATAGGAATGATGGTTAAAAAAAATGTGTCGGCTGCAGCGGACACAGTTCTTTGAGATGCCGCAACGGCTAAGAAGCCCGCGCGACCCTTCTTCTCCGGCACCCCCACTCTCACCTTCTCACACTCCCTTACGCTCTCTCTCTCTCATCATTCTCTCAACTCACTCTCACTCTCTCGCTCCGATGGAGAAGAGGGGGGTGATGAAGTGACGCCGGGTTGCGGCGTCAGAGTAGGCGCCGGCGGCGAGAAGTCCGGCCGCGAGTGAGGAAGGCTCGACGGCGGCGGCGCCAGAGCTCGCGATCGTCCTCGTGGAGGAGGAGGTCATCGCGACGGCGGGAGGAGAAGGAGCGGCGGCGGAAGACGCGCCGGCGACGGAGGAAGCGGGTGGCGCGGAGGAGGAGACGGAGGCGCCAGAGGAGGAGGACTTGGCGGCGACTTGGGCGGCACGGCGGCGAGGGCGGCAAGGACGCGACCTCCCGGCCCGGCCGGACATGGTAAGTGGACCGCCCCTTGCATTTGATTCGGAGAGAGGAGGAGAGGGGGGAGGCGAGCGTCGGGCGCCGGGAAGGAGAGGACAAGAATGGCGACCAATGCAGGGGTCGAGATTCTTGTCGGTAAATCGCGGTACACAAAAGTGTCGTAATTTGCAAGAGAAATGTTACCGCTCAGGCGGACGCGATTCAAAAGGTTAATGGTGTCCACTGCTTTGGACGCGATTCAATCCAGAGAGTGAATTTTGTTCTGCTTAGCTGATTTAATTATGTTGTGACTTTGGGATTTACGCCTTGCAGGGTGTGATGAGGCCGCAGACAATGTGGCCCCTCGTGGTGGCGGCCTACAGAGGCCTCCCGGACTTCCAGAGAGAGAGAGTCCGGGAGATGGGATTTGGCCCGATCTTGGAGATCGAGCCATTCTTTGTGGATCCGCCACTGATCCAGGTACTGCGTGACAGATGGGACAGGGTCAGTAGGACTTTCTTGTTCTCGTGGGGGCACATGGTGCCTAGTCTAAAGGACGTAGCCCGGATCAAGGGGCTACGGGTTGACGGTGAGGCAGTGGCCGAGATCACCTACTCCGATTACACGGAGCATGCACAGAGCCTCCTGGGTTTGGACCCCCACGGAGATGAGCTCGGCGACCGGAGGATGGTTGGCCGGGTTGCGGTTTTGGAGGCGCTGGGTCTCAGGGGAGTGAGACAGCGCACGGATGAGATGCTGCCGGCCTTTGTAGAGCGAGCAGCAGGACTAGCGAGACTGGCGTACTGCCAGGACCCGACAGAGGCAAAGAGGGGGGACAGGGACCTGCGTCGGTTCCTCGTCTTTTTCTTCGGCAAGATGCTGTTCACCACAAAGGGTGACGACATTCATTGCCGATTCTTGGAGCTCCTGGAGGACCTACAGAGGGTCGGGCATTTTGCCTGGGGTGCAGCCCTTCTGGCGCACATCTTTGCTGACCTCTCCACCGGCACATGGAGAGAGACTACAGTGGGTGGATTTTCCCCACTCCTGTAGGTACGGCTTCAAATTAAAAACTCCATTTTTATTTTGAATTTTGAAATTAAAATTTTTCTGCAACTTTAAATTGTGTTTTACATTGGATTGGTTGTGTGCAGGTTTGGAGTTATTATTACATTCCCCTGGGTAGGGCTACCCAGGTGCGGCCAGATGCGGTACCCCTCGCTCGGAGGTGGTTACCAGTGGTGAGCACAGACACTTATTCTTTCCAGCTGGATGTTCTCCGTCGGAACATTCGAGATTTTCCAACGCTCATGGTACGCTTCCCTCTTTTAATTCTTCCTTTAATCCAAGCATTTAGAAATGAATGAATGTGACTAATCAATGCTTGTGCAGGTGGTGTGGGAGCCCTACGCAGACCAGGGTGATGCTGACCAGCCCTGGGTGGTCAGTGGCCGACGCTTGTTCAAGAGGGACATATGGGTCCATTGCCTGAATGAGATCAAGCCGCTACGTCTATGGCTAGCAGCACACACCTTGGGACTGCACCAGAGGTGGATTGACGAGGTGGAGTCTCGAGGTATTGGTAAGAAGACCCACGGGAAGGCGAAGATGGTGGACTGGAGGATGCGCTTCCCGGAGTAGTATGCAGACTGGCAGTGGGACAGTTAGTTGGTACAGTCCGACACCACGGACAGCTCTGCATACCTCCGACGGTTCCAGAGGAGTACGGCGCTCGCGACTTCATAAGGCCAGAGAGGGTATGCACTTATAAACTTGAATTTTTTTAAAAAATATGATTCGCAGAATATTCTAACAAATTGTGCATGTAGGATGGATGAGATACCCTCATCGACAAGTTGCAAGGGCAGCTGGCGAGCACAGAGGTGCAGCTGGCCGAGGCGCAGACGGCCCTTGAGACTCTGGTAAGTTAAGGGAACACTCACCTTTGCCTTATTTTACTCACCATGCGCTGACTTGTATTTCTTGTTCATTGCAGTGTACTGCTCAGGTGGCTGCGGAGCACACGGATGCTGGAAGTGCCTTGACTAGTAGGGGCGTTCCGGCTCCGGAGGTAGCTTCCCTCCAGGAGCAGTTGCCTGCTTCAGTGGCACGTGCCGAGTGCGCGGAGCGAGACCTGCTGGCACGAGTAAGTATTTTAATTCAGATAGACGCTTGAATTGCTTTTATACTTACCTGTGGTCGTTCCTTATGCAGACTGACGAGCTCCAGGGTGCCTTGGCCCGCGAGACGAGTACCGTTGCTGAGTTGACAGAGCAGTCTCGCCAGCTGTCCGAGCTGCGGTCTCAGTTGACCCAGTCGGACTCAGACCTTCCTTGGGACGTCGTTGAGCTGTGGACCACGCTTACTCTGGAGCGTCGCGACTTGGAGAGACAGCAGGCTCGCTGGAAGTAGGAGCGGGAGTGCTGGGAGCTAGACCGTGAGCACCTGATCCAGCAGTCGGTAGAGGCGCGTACGAGCCAGGGAGTCGCGGAGCGTCTGTTGCATGCATCCGAGGAGCGGTACCGTCATGGCTGGGAGCGTGCCAGGGACAAGGGGCGTGCCAGCGCCTACTCAGAGAGCATCTTTGCGACGTTCTCTCAGCACAAGAGGAATGCCCAGGATGCTGCTGCAGCCCAGAGGTCGACAGGTTCGCGTGCACCGATGAGGCCTCCTACCTTGCCTACTATTGCGGAGCAGGGTGAGGCAGAGAGTAGCTGCAGTGTGGGACCTTCAGAGGGAGGTGACGAGACTCAGGCTGCTCCACCATGATATGTACTTTCTATTTACCTTTTGTAGTGCCCAGTGAGGCACTTTATGATGTACTCGAGACCGACTCCCGCTTTTGCCGCATATATATACATGTGCATCTTCTGTTCCCTATATCCCTGCACTTGAGATGTATGGAACAAACAAATTAAATGTCCGCTCTGACTCAGCCCCTTGCACATAAACTGTTTGACTTTATGAATTTGTCAAGGGGCTGAGCCTTTTATCAAAATAAGGCAGAAGATTGAAATATAACTTAATTTAACACATGACGGATGCTAAAAAAAGATTTGTTTAATTTGCAAGATGTACATATAGAGGAGGACATACAAAGGTGTGTTTTGAAAACTCTATTTGGATTTTGAAAAAAAATGTTTTGGATTTGAAATATTCGATTTTTTTTTTGAGTTTTGAAATATTCAATTTTTGGATTTTGGAATGTTTGATTTTTTGGGGTTTTAGAATATTGATTTTAGAATATTGATTTTTGATTTTGGAATATTGATTTTTTTGGAGTTTTGGAATATTTGATTTTTTTGGAGTTTTGGAACATTGACCCTCCGATGACTTAGTTGCCACTGAGAATTTATTGACTGTTCTTGGGTGTCTTAGGCACGGATCAGACGTGCTTAAAGGTGCCTTGACTTGAGACGGATTTTTGGCGACGTCTTCTTTAGTTGATCATTGCCTTGCCTAGGTGTTAAGATACATCTTGGGGAGAAGGGAAGAATTTTTAGAAAGTCTGCCAGTAGTCTTGGTAACCGGAGAGACACTCAATCCTTTGTTCTCATCCTCAGTAAGATTTGACTTTGCTTTTGGCATTTTTGGGGCTTTTAGCATGCTTACGGCCGGGTCCATTTAGATCTCCGCGGGGACTTTGCAACTCTTGACATGCTTTTTCAATTGATTTGGCCTGTTTTGGCTTTTGTGAGTTGGATTTGGATTTTCATCGATCCTTTTTCTTTTTCCCCTTTTGCCTTGTCATATCTCTTTTGAGTTTTGGACAATTTCATGACGTCAATCCCTCAGGTCTTTCTTTCTACTAGCAGACCGAATAGAAAAGAAAATGGATATTATCTTAGGTTATAGGTTTGGCATTGACTTTCCTTAGATTCTGTGCCTCTAGCTTCCATAAGTAGGCGTGTAAGTGTGTGGATGTCGTTTCCTCTGACTAATCCACCAAGAACAAGAAAATAAATTAAAAAGGAACTTTTTCATTTTAGGGTTTATGTTCCACGAAAAGTCTGAATAAACAACTAAGGGTAGTATTTTTTAAGATGAAGTCCATTCCAAGGATAAGAAAGTTCTTCACCTTCTGCATTTACAAGCCTATATGTGTTTCCTGGGTATGCTTCTTTTACAACATATGACACTTCCCAATTTGGTTGGAATTTTGATCTGGGACCACCGGGTTTTATGAAAATCCTTTTGACGACCATTTCACCGACTTTAAATTTTCTCTCAAAGACTCTCTTTTGGTAAAAACGTATGAGTTTATTTTGATACGCCCTTGTGTGCTCGGCGGCCAGCAATCTCCTCTCATCTAGGAGTTCCAACTGTGCTAGGAGCGACTCGCGTCACTTGTCAACAGACAATTCCTTGTCAAGCTGGATTCTTAGCGAGGGGATGAGAATCTCATATGGTACTACTGCCTCTATTCCGTAAGTAAGAGCAAAGGGTGTCTACCCTGTAGGGGTACGGATTGAAGTGCGGTAGGCCCATAGAGCTTCCAAAAGTTTTTCTGGCCAATCTGAGAATTTATTAACCTCACACGTTTTCTTGATGATTTTAATCAAAGTCTTGTTTGTGGCCTCTGCCTGGCCATTGCCTTGCGGATAATAAGGAGATGAATGATGCAATGTAATTTTGTACCTGTTGCAGAGATCACGTAGCTCTTGAGAAATGAACTGGGGCCCATTGTCAGTGACCATGGCGTCTGGGATGCCGAACCTAGTGATGATGTTCTTCATGACAAATTTGCAAATGGTTGATGCTTTGATTTCTGCATAAGCTTCAGCTTCTTCCCACTTGGTGAAGTATTCCGTCGCTGTAAGAATAAAAGACTTGGTTTTGCTTTGGGAATTAGGATCACCAAGGGGGGCAATGATATCGAAAGCCCACATAGCAAAAGGTCATGGTGAGGATATTGGGTGGAGCGAAGAGGGTGGAGCATGAATTTTGTCGGTGTGTAATTGACATTTGACACATCGGCGAACAAAGATAGAATAGTCCTCTTCTAAAGTGGGCCAGTAAAAGCCTTGCCTAAGAATCTTCTTAGCAAGCATTTGGCTATTTACATAGCCCCCACAAACACCCGAATGGGCTTCCCTAACAACCTTTGGAGCTTCATCTTCATCTAGGCATTTGAGCAAAACCCCAGAGAATCCCCTTTTATAGAGGGAATTTCCAACCATCGTGTATTTCTAAGATAGCCTCCTTATAGCCTTCTTTTCCTCAGATGTGGCTTCTGAAGGATATGATTAATCTTTGCAGTATTTGGCTATCTCATAATACCATGGCTTTTCTTCATCTACCAATTCTTCTTCTAGCTCTAACAACATGATCTCCTTTTTGCTCCTCCTTTCAGCAATATTGATACTTTTTCCTTAATCCAGAGGAACATAGAATCTAAGATAAAGGGAATGTGACGGCGTTCGATTTGAATGTTGTCGTGATCCCCAGGATAGCACATATTCATGGTTGCGCCAACTGTGGCGAGGGCATCAGCTAGGAGATTCTAGTGACGAGGGACATGGATAAAAATCTGTTCGAAAAATAGCTTGGCTTAAGCTTAGGCAAATTCTTGATACGGATTGAGCTTAGGATCAAAGGTGTGATATTTGGTAAGCACTTGGCGAAGAATGAGTTGGCTATCACCTACAATCCGTAGGTGTGTCACATCATAGAAGTGGGCAAGCTCCAAACCATCTAACAAAGCTTCATCCTCAGCGATGTTGTTGGTAGTAGGAAAGTTTAATTTGCAAGCTCGCGAGATGGTGACACCTTCTAGTGACATCAGGACCACCCCAATACCTTTTCCAAAGGAATTCAAAGCCCTGTCGAAATATAATGTCCATACAGGATGGGATTGATTGAGGGACAATAACTCTTCATCTGGGAACCCTGAACGAACAAGATCAACTTGAGGAATGGGGTGGTGGACAAGATGTTCGACTATTGCATAGCCTTTAATGGACTTCTGCTAAATGTAAATGATTTCGAACTGGGAGAGAAAGTTTTGCCAGCGTGCTAACCTGTCAGTAAGGACAGATTTTTCAAGCAGGAATTTGATGGGGTTCATTCGAGCAATGAGGTAGACTGTATGTGCAAGAAAATAGTGCTTTAGTTTCTGCACTACCCATACGAGCGCTGCATAGGTCTTTTCCATTGTATTGTACTTCTGCTCGTATGGGTTGAGAAGTTTAGACAAGTAGTAAGCTGCTATTTCTTTATCTTCTTGGTCCGCTTGTGCTAGAACAGCTCCTACTGAATCTTCCAGGATAGAAATATAGAGAATGAGTGGCTTTCCTGGTGTAGGCGGCCTTAGGACAGGGGGATTAGTTAAATAATCCTTAAGCTCATCGAAAGCTGCTTGACACCTCTCATCCCAAAGTGAGGTCATAAAAGGGCCTACACCTTTGTGAATGTTGGGAGATGAATCGACGGATAAACTGCAATGTGACGGCCCTCATTATACCGGTACGGTCATACCGACCCACGTCGATATAGCGAGAGTCCTCACAGTGGGACATTTACCCAACGATACAAACAGCTGAGATACACGCGAATATATATAACAGAGTAGCGGAAGTAAAAGAGAACTATCTCCATTCATTCATCATCCACATTAACATACATGCAGTTTACAATTTGCAAAAAGGAACTAAAATTCACATGATTTAATTTGCTGAAATAGAAATACAAATGTCCACATATTACATTCTTTTCATGATAATCCTAATACAATGTTCAAGTACATACGACGAAGTACACAATCACAAAGAAGCTCCAAGTAACTAGTCTCCGCGCTCGGAGTCCGTCTCCACCGTCTCCTCCAACGGTGTCGTGTCACCAACTACACCTGTACGCCGAAGCAAGGAGTGAGTCCAGGGACTCAGCAAGTAACACTACGCATGATATACACGTACAAGTCCTAGTGGTTTCTACATGCACATACAATTAGCAACACATAGCATGCTAGTCCATTTAAGTTTTCAACCTATCATGACGGTTCTACAATTTTATACATAACGCATGCTTTCAGATTTCAAAAATATAACATTCACCTACCACATGGTCTCTAATCCATTCACTTATGAACTTTAACCTTATAAAGAACCAAACGTGAGAGTTATCAACATGGACAATTTACACACATGAACGGGGAACATAGTTAGCATGGATTTCACATGTTCTTAAGCACATACATAACTTTTTAACATGCTTTAGGTTGCTGATTTCACATGGTTCAAAGACTATAAACCTACACATGGAAGCTACAATGTGGCTTAGAACATAACATATGAACAATCAATCACGCCATCTTGCACACATATTCATTTGTTGTCCCTATCATGGGTTCTAAACACTTGCACACGTAAACACAAGAAGGATAACATGCATTTTCTGAATTCACATAGTTTCAGATTTAGCCTCACATGGTTTCAATAACACATTGCACATCTAGATTTTCACATTTTCCTTTTTCACAATTTCCTCGTTTCACATGGTTACACTTTACACATACACATTCACATGTCACTTACACATTTACACATGGTCACATACACTTTACACATTACACTTTACACATATTTTAGGTGCCGTGACACATAGTCCAAACCACCAAAGAAGGACACATTCACATCACATAACACATAGGCACCATCTAGGCAATGCAATGGTGACTCTTGGACTGCGCAGACCGGGAGAACAAGTCTCCACCCTAACCAGTGGTACTTGTCCACCTCCAGGATTTCCCCCTAATGCCCTTAGGGTCACTTAACACAATGAACTTTCTCAGGGGGACTTTTCCCTGATACAGCTCCACTGCCTTCTCGGAAGCAGTATCACATTGGCACAGTTTACACTTTTACACATTTAACGTTTTACACATGGTTTTTACACTTGGCACTCTTCATTTCATTCACACTTTCTTACTCACATGAACACCTCTGTTTTTCCTAACATGATACTACAGAGTTTTCAAGATTTAACACATAGTAAACACACCCATCATGCTGTTTTAAACAACATAAAATCACATTACGATCATATATATACGAATTATTCACAATTTACATGAAAAACATAACTTTTTATTTACTGTTCCAATTGACCTGAAATTTTAACCACATGCTGATTTCGGGTTCCAAATCATACCCTCAATTTTTCAGATTTTTCTGAGCTAAATAGGATTTACAGAAAATCAAATACCTAATTAGCATATTATTCACAATTTAAGCTAACATGGGTCTAACACATCTGAAATTCATCCACTTACTGTTTTGCACAGAAAATACTAATGCATGATTTCAGAATACAACTTCATCCTAATTCATACATCTATAAATCAATTACCACAACCGCTTTTGCATGTTTTTAACTTTACCGAACCGAACTTTATTTACGATTCCACAAGCATGCATAATTTCCAAAATTTCAGAATCTACATACATGCCCCACAAATCTTCATGAATAGACTGAAAACAAGATATTCAACTAATCCTAATCATGGAACATTGATTCGCAAAATTTTTCCACAAGTCATGCTCACAAGTCTACAAGACATTGCCCCACATTCACCATCACACCACATTCAATCCACAACCACAATGCACAATATACATAGCTTATAGAAATACCATATATCCTCATCACGAAAATCATAACGAAATTAACGTATAGAAGGGACAGAACAGCTCACTGTTCTGTCCTGAAGAACTAGACGGCGGTCTCTGGCCGCTGACTCAGAGTCAGCGGCAGGGTCGATGGACGCCAAGCTCATCACAGGCGTCCAGGGACCTTGCCGTTTACTCAGGTCTGTGCAGAAACACAGACCCGAGCTCTGAAAATTGGGTGAAATGGAGGGTCTAGGACTCGAGGGAAATTCCATAAAAATTAAAAACCTCCTAGACTCATACGGGGATACCATAGATAGGTCACTTGCCTTTCAAAAATTCTTCTAGGGGATTTAGGGGCTTGGTGAAGACCTCCTTGGGCAGTCCCAAGAAGTTGCAGAAGCACCTCCAAGATCGCCTTCCTCCGGGCTTCTGGTTGATCTCCACGCCGAGGGGATGATGGGGAAGCCTTCCCTTATGCTTTAGCTTCCTCCTTGTTGCAGAAGATCTCCAAATGAACCTCCAAGGGGTCGGATTTGGGGGTTCACAAATGGGGTTTTCTCACAGAAAGCTCTAGGGTTTTCTCTCCTCTTTTCTCCTCTTGCAAGGGTGAAAGTGAGAAGTGGGGAGAGGCCAATTCGGGTTCAGGATGTAGGAGAACCCCTCACCCACTCACCATACCGATTAGACATGTTCAGAGCCGTTGGGGGACATCCCCCCAATGGTTGCCATGCCTTGCTTCAGAAGATAGCAGCTCTGCTGCGCATGCAGGCCAGAGAAGTCGACGTCCAGATCGCTGGACGCCGGAGCTAGGGTTGGCGTCCAGGTCTGGACGCTAACACCACCTCAACGGCCTGGGGATTGACGCCAATAGGGCCTTCGGCCAGAACCCTAATTTATGCAGAAAACCATGCATACCGGACATATATACATGCAATGTACATATAGTATCGTATCCACACTACCATCATGCAATAAGTACATTATTTATGTTCAATATAAACACATGCACACGTATTTATACTATTTTAATATCCACGTAAAATACGTACATACATACTCAACACAATATACACACATAAATACGAAAAATACGACGGAAATTCGAGGGTCTTACACCCTCTCCCCCTTAAAGAAACTTCGTCCTCGAAGTTAGAACGACACTACTCAAACAAAAGGGGATACTTCTTCTTCATCGCATCCTCAAGCTCCCACGTAGCCTCCTCACGCGAGAAGTTCCGCCATAGAACTTTCACCGACGCGATACTCTTGTTCCGGAGATGCTGAACCTTCCGGTCAAGAATGGCTACTGGCTGCTCGACATACGAAAGATCTGGCTGGATCTCCACTGGCTCATGACTAATCACATGAGACGGATCTCGGACATACTTCCTGAGCATAGATACGTGGAATACCGGGTGAACGCTAGCCAAAGCTGGGGGTAAAGCTAGCTCGTACGCCACGTTGCCCAAACGTCTGAGAATCTCATATGGGCCAATGAACCTAGGGCTTAGCTTGCTATGCCTGCCAAATCTGACAACTCCACGAGTAGGCGATATCTTCAAGAAGACATGATCGCCAACCTCGAACTCCAAATCCTTTCTCCTGTTGTCGGCATAACTCTTCTGCCTATCCTGTGCCGCAACAAGCCTTTTCCTGATAAGCTGAATCTTATCCGAAGTTTCCTGAACCAACTCCGGTCCGATCAACTGCCTATCACCAGTCTCCTCCCAACATAGCGGAGATCTGCAGGGCCTACCATACAACGCCTCGAATGGAGCCATTCCAATACTAGCATGAAAGCTGTTGTTGTATGCGAACTCCACAAGAGGTAAATGACGCTCCCAATCATCTTTCCAATCCAGAACACACGCTCTCAACATATCCTCGAGCGTCTGGATAGTCCTCTCGGACTGTCCATCGGTCTGGGGATGAAACGCCGAACTGAGCTTAAGCTCCGAACCTAACGCATCCTGAAGACCCTTCCACAATCTCGAAGTGAATCTCGGATCTCGATCCGAAATGATCGACTTCGGCACACCATGCAATCTAACGATACCGCTAACATACAATCTAGCTAAGCTCTCTACTGACTGCTTCTTCTTCATAGGTAAGAAATGAGCAGTCTTCGAGAATCTATCTACAACTACCCAAATCGAGTCATTGCCCCTTCTAGATCGAGGCAAACCCGATACGAAATCCATAGTGACAGCTTCCCACTTCCATACGGGGATATCCATCCTCTGCATAAGGCCGGATGGTCGCTGCCGCTCGGCTTTCACCTGCTGACATACTAGACATCTAGACACATAATCCGCAACATCCTTCTTCATGCCGGACCACCAAAATGATCTCTTCAGGTCTTGATACATCTTAGTGTTACCCGGATGAATAGAGAATCGCGATCTATGAGCCTCCGCTAACACATGCTCACGAACATCTACTACATCGGGGACACAAACGCGGTGCTGAAATCTAATCACACCGTCCTCATCACGAGCAATGCCCGCCTTACCCACTAACTCTAACAATCTAGGATCGGCTTTCTGCTGCTCAATCACCTCATCCAAGACTGAGGATCTAAGGGATAGCTGAGCTACAAAAGCCTGACACAACGATGGCTCTAACTCGGTCATAGAGCACGCTGCATCCTCCAACATCTTCCAATCCTGCTGGAGCGAAGACCTCTTCTACTAAGAGCATCCGCTACGACGTTCGCCTTTCCAGGATGATACTGAAGGTCGAAGTCATAGTCCTTCAAGAACTCAATCCATCTTCTCTGCCTCAGGTTTAATTCCTTTTGGGAGAAAAGATACCTCAAGCTCTTGTGGTCGGTAAACACCTCAAATCTGACACCATAAAGATAGTGCCTCCAGATCTTTAGTGCATGAACCACAGCTGCTAGCTCTAAATCATGAGTCGGATAGTTCCTCTCATGCTCCTTCAACTGACGAGAAGCATAAGCTACTACCCTCTCTTGCTGCATGAGCACACAGCCTAAACCAATCGAGATGCATCCGTATAAATGGCAAAGCCTTCTAGACCACTGGGCAATACCAATACCGGAGCAGAAGTAAGCTTAGCCTTCAATAGCTGAAAGCTGCGCTCACATGCCTCAGACCATACAAACTTCTCACCCTTTCTGGTCAGCTTTGTCATAGGGGCGGCGATGGATGAGAAACCCTCAATGAATCGCCGATAGTAACCAGCTAACCCAAGGAAACTACGAATCTCCGAAGGAGTCTTGGGAACATCCCAATCCATAACTGCCTGGATCTTTGCTGGATCAACAGCTACACCAGCGCCGGAGATAACATGCCCGAGAAAGTGAACCTCGCGCAACCAGAACTCGCACTTGCTGTACTTTGCATACAGTTTGTGCTCACGGAGAACCTCTAAGACTAACCTCAAATGCTGACGATGTGTGGCCTCATCCGGAGAATAGACCAACACGTCATCAATAAACACAACAACAAAACTATCTAAATACGGACTAAACACCCGGTTCATGAGATCCATGAACGCTGCAGGGGCGTTGGTCAATCCGAAGGGAAGAACCAAAAACTCATAATGTCCATAACGGGTTCTAAATGCCGTCTTGGACACATCCTCACTCTTAATCTTCAACTGATGATAACCAGATCGCAAGTCAATCTTGGAAAAGACTGATGCCTCTCGCAACTGGTCAAACAGATCATCAATCCGAGGTAAGGGATACCTGTTCTTCACAGTCACCTGGTTTAGCTTCCTATAATCGATGCACAACCGAAGTGACCCGTCTTTCTTCTTGACGAATAATACAGGCGCGCCCCAAGGGGAAACACTGGGGCGAATAAATCCCTTATCGAGCAATTCCTGCAATTGCTTCCTCAACTCGGCTAATTCTGCAGGGGCCATCCGATATGGGGCCTTCGAGATAGGAGAGGTGCCTGGAAGCAACTCTATAGTGAACTCTATCTCCCTATCCGGTGGCAATCCAGACAAGTCATCGGGAAAGACATCTGGAAAGTCCTGCACCACATCGATCTCTGCAAGAGTCAGTGACGAACCAGCATCGGGTACTAGCATAACGCTGGCAAGAAATGCGTCACAACCCTTGTTCACCATACGCATCGCCTTCATGGCAGAGATGACTAACTTCCCCGCTAAGTTCTTTGGCAAGGGATGAGAGAACTCATCCTCACCAGGAATGCGGAAAACAATCTTCTTCCTACGACAATCCACTAACGCATAGTGCTCCTCTAGCCAATCCAGACCAAAGATACAATCATAGTCCTTCATCTTTAGCAAGAAGAAACACCCATCTAGGAATCTATCCTCAATGCACACAGGTAACGACGGAATGCACTTCCTAGTCGATACCGTGCCCGCAGGGGTGTGCACAGACAAAGGGACCTCTAACTCCTCAGACTCTATGCCTGACTCTAGGGCTAACTGCCTAGCGAACCGCTCGGAAATGAACGAGTGAGTAGCACCCGTATCAAACAAAACCCGAGCGTGCACACCGAAAAGTAAAACTGTACCTTCGGTGACATGCTCCGCCTGCTCGGCGTCCTCACGAGCTAAAGCAAACACTCGAGCTGGGGCTCGAGGCCTTCCTGGTCGTCCTGTAGCTGGCGCGGCTGCCGCTACTGCTGGTACTGGCGCTCCTCGCTGAGCTTCCTGCTGAAGCCTCGGGCAATCCTTGATCTTGTGGTCGCTGCTCCCACACTTTAGGCATCTACCCGCTATTAACCAACACTCCGAACCTCCATGGGTCTTCCCACAATGGGGACACTCCTTCTTCGCACCGGGGGAACGTACAGAGGGTACCTGATAGTTGCTGACTGCCACTTGTTTCTGCGGTGTCTGGTACACCGTCTTCCTCTTGTCTTGCCGCTGGAAAGTCGCTGCCGGCCTCTTCTGCGATGCCTTCTTCTCTTCTAGATACTGCTCCATCTCTCCCTCCTGTCTGCAGGCTGCGCTGAGGGCCTCGTCTAGCGTGCGGTGGTCGAACGCCACGAGCCTCGTCCTCAGGGATGGTTTGAGACCCATCACGAATTTCTTGGTCTTCCTGCGCTCATCCTCTACTATGTGCGGTGCATATTTAGAGAGTTCAGAAAACCTTGCCTCGTATTCCAGGACGGTCATTGATCCTTGCGTCAGGGAAAGGAATTCTTGCTCCATCTTGTCCTGGACGTGCTCTGGGACGAACTTGGCTCGGAAGAGCCTCACGAACGCGTCCCACGCCACATCTACTGCTCCGTCCTCGAAGCGCGTACGCAGTAGGGAGGACCACCATACATCAGCTCTCTCCTGCAACACACCTTCATAAGCACCAACTAACAAATTCTAACTTTAGAAACCAACATTCAAGCATAAACTAAAGCATACCTGTAGCATGTAGGTGGCTAAGGTCACCCTGTCCTCGTCAGGACACCTGATAGCTCGGAAGATTTTCTCGATCTCCCTCATCCAGCTTTCTGCTATTAGCGGATCACTCTCCCCCTTAAAAGAGGGTGGGGTCATCCTCTTGAACCGCTCCATGATGGGAAGTCCACCACGGTCCTGAGCTGGGGCCTGAGCCTGCTACATTAAACAACAAGCAATATACAATAAACACAATATCATACAATTCAAATAGCAGACTACTTAGTTGTTTTATTATTTTACCTGGGCCTCCAACTGGGCCTGGAGTGCTGCCTGAGTGTGTGCCTGGGTCTGCATGGCTTGCACCAGACCTTGCATGAACACTCCATAATCCACTGGCGGTGGTGGGGGAAGCACAGGACCCTGTGGGGCCGGGGCCTGCTGCTCCGCCCGCTCCTCACGCCTCTGCTCGTCGTCGCGAGCTGGCGCACCTCCACGTCGTCCACGGGAAGCCATGGCTGTAATAAAATTTCAGCCACATTAGAGCTAGGTTACTAAGTTTTCTAACCATTTTCTTATCTATTTTTCACTTCTTATTAGTGTTTTCTACACATGTGGACATACTTAGCATGCAATGGGGATGATGACTTAGTTATATTCATGTGTAATCTCAACCGGTCGCTCTGATACCAATCTCTGTGACGGCCCTCATTATACCGGTACGGTCATACCGACCCACGTCGATATAGCGAGAGTCCTCACAGTGGGACATTTACCCAACGATACAAACAGCTGAGATACACGCGAATATATATAACAGAGTAGCGGAAGTAAAAGAGAACTATCTCCATTCATTCATCATCCACATTAACATACATGCAGTTTACAATTTGCAAAAAGGAACTAAAATTCACATGATTTAATTTGCTGAAATAGAAATACAAATGTCCACATATTACATTCTTTTCATGATAATCCTAATACAATGTTCAAGTACATACGACGAAGTACACAATCACAAAGAAGCTCCAAGTAACTAGTCTCCGCGCTCGGAGTCCGTCTCCACCGTCTCCTCCAACGGTGTCGTGTCACCAACTACACCTGTACGCCGAAGCAAGGAGTGAGTCCAGGGACTCAGCAAGTAACACTACGCATGATATACACGTACAAGTCCTAGTGGTTTCTACATGCACATACAATTAGCAACACATAGCATGCTAGTCCATTTAAGTTTTCAACCTATCATGACGGTTCTACAATTTTATACATAACGCATGCTTTCAGATTTCAAAAATATAACATTCACCTATCACATGGTCTCTAATCCATTCACTTATGAACTTTAACCTTATAAAGAACCAAACGTGAGAGTTATCAACATGGACAATTTACACACATGAACGGGGAACATAGTTAGCATGGATTTCACATGTTCTTAAGTACATACATAACTTTTTAACATGCTTTAGGTTGCTGATTTCACATGGTTCAAAGACTATAAACCTACACATGGAAGCTACAATGTGGCTTAGAACATAACATATGAACAATCAATCATGCCATCTTGCACACATATTCATTTGTTGTCCCTATCATGGGTTCTAAACACTTGCACACATAAACACAAGAAGGATAACATGCATTTTCTGAATTCACATGGTTTCAGATTTAGCCTCACATGGTTTCAATAACACATTGCACATCTAGATTTTCACATTTTCCTTTTTCACAATTTCCTCTTTTCACATGGTTACACTTTACACATACACATTCACATGTCACTTACACATTTACACATGGTCACATACACTTTACACATTACACTTTACACATATTTTAGTGCCGTGACACATAGTCCAAACCACCAAAGAAGGACACATTCACATCACATAACACATAGGCACCATCTAGGCAATGCAATGGTGACTCTTGGACTGCGCAGACCGGGAGAACAAGTCTCCACCCTAACCAGTGGTACTTGTCCACCTCCAGGATTTCCCCCTAATGCCCTTAGGGTCACTTAACACAATGAACTTTCTCAGGGGGACTTTTCCCTGATACAGCTCCACTGCCTTCTCGGAAGCAGTATCACATTGGCACAGTTTACACTTTTACACATTTAACGTTTTACACATGGTTTTACACTTGGCACTCTTCATTTCATTCACACTTTCTTACTCACATGAACACCTCTGTTTTTCCTAACATGGTACTACAGAGTTTTCAAGATTTAACACATAGTAAACACACCCATCATGCTGTTTTAAACAAAATAAAATCACATTACGATCATATATATACGAATTATTCACAATTTACATGAAAACACATAACTTTTTATTTACTGTTCCAATTGACCTGAAATTTTAACCACATGCTGATTTCGGGTTCCAAATCATACCCTCAATTTTCAGATTTTTCTGAGCTAAATAGGATTTACAGAAAATCAAATACCTAATTAGCATATTATTCACAATTTAAGCTAACATGGGTCTAACACATTGAAATTCATCCACTTACTGTTTTGCACAGAAAATACTAATGCATGATTTCAGAATACAACTTCATCCTAATTCATACATCTATAAATCAATTACCACAACCGCTTTTGCATGTTTTTAACTTTACCGAACCGAACTTTATTTACGATTCCACAAGCATGCATAATTTCCAAAATTTCAGAATCTACATACATGCCCCACAAATCTTCATGAATAGACTGAAAACAAGATATTCAACTAATCCTAATCATGGAACATTGATTCGCAAAATTTTTCCACAAGTTATGCTCACAAGTCTACAAGACATTATTGCCCCACATTCACCATCACACCACATTCAATCCACAACCACAATGCACAATATACATAGCTTATAGAAATACCATATATCCTCATCACGAAAATCATAACGAAATTAACGTATAGAAGGGACAGAACAGCTCACTGTTCTGTCCTGAAGAACTAGACGGCGGTCTCTGGCCGCTGACTCAGAGTCAGCGGCAGGGTCGATGGACGCCAAGCTCATCACAGGCGTCCAGGGACCTTGCCGTTTACTCAGGTCTGTGCAGAAACACAGACCCGAGCTCTGAAAATTGGGTGAAATGGAGGGTCTAGGACTCGAGGGAAATTCCATAAAAATTATAAAAACCTCCTAGACTCATACGGGGATACCATAGATAGGTCACTTGCCTTTCAAAAATTCTTCTAGGGGATTTAGGGGCTTGGTGAAGACCTCCTTGGGCAGTCCCAAGAAGTTGCAGAAGCACCTCCAAGATCGCCTTCCTCCGGGCTTCTGGTTGATCTCCACGCCGAGGGGATGATGGGGAGGCCTTCCCTTATGCTTCAGCTTCCTCCTTGTTGCAGAAGATCTCCAAATGAACCTCCAAGGGGTCGGATTTGGGGGTTCACAAATGGGGTTTTCTCACAGAAAGCTCTAGGGTTTTCTCTCCTCTTTTCTCCTCTTGCAAGGGTGAAAGTGAGAAGTGGGGAGAGGCCAATTCGGGTTCAGATGTAGGAGAACCCCTCACCCACTCACCATACCGATTAGACATGTTCAGAGCCGTTGGGGGACATCCCCCCAATGGTTGCCATGCCTTGCTTCAGAAGATAGCAGCTCTGCTGCGCATGCAGGCCAGAGAAGTCGACGTCCAGATCGCTGGACGCCGGAGCTAGGGTTGGCGTCCAGGTCTGGACGCTAACACCACCTCAACGGCCTGGGGATTGACGCCAATAGGGCCTTCGGCCAGAACCCTAATTTATGCAGAAAACCATGCATACCGGACATATATACATGCAATGTACATATAGTATCGTATCCACACTACCATCATGCAATAAGTACATTATTTATGTTCAATATAAACACATGCACACGTATTTATACTATTTTAAATATCCACGTAAAATACGTACATACATACTCAACACAATATACACACATAAATACGAAAAATACGACGGAAATTCGAGGGTCTTACATGCAATCTCCCGATTAATCATCAAACTTCTTTTAGATTCTTGGGAGGAAGCATCTCTTTTATTGCCTTTGCTTTATTGGGATCGATTTCTATGCCTCTTTTGCTCACAATAAACCCTAACAGTTTCCCCGCTGACACACCAAATACACACTTCTTGGGGTTCATTTTTAAATGATATTCCCTGGTCCTTTACAAGACTTTAATTAAAACCCCAGCATGCTCAGCTATCGACCTTGACTTCACCACCAAATCATCAACATATACCTCAACAAAAATGTGGATCATGTCATGAAAAATGGCCATCATAGCTCTCTGGTAAGTGGCACCAGCAATCTTGAGCCCGAATGGCATGACCACAAAACAATAAGTTCCCCAAGGTGTGGTGAAAGAAGTCTTGTCCTGATCTTCCTCAGCCAACTTGATCTGATTGTATCCTGAAAAGCCATCCATAAAAGAAAGAGTCTCATACCCAGCTGTATTATCCACAAGGACATCAAGGTGAGGCAATGGGAAATCATCTTTAGGACATGCACGATTGAGGTCCCGGAAATCAATGCAAATTCTGACCTTTCCATCCTTCTTGATAACTAGGACAATGTTTGCCACCCAATTTGGATAAAGTATGACTTTAATGAACTTGACCTTATGGAGCCTATCAATTTCATCTTTCATTCTTAAAGCCATCTGAGGGTGAAAACGTTTCAACCGCTGCTTAATGGCGATGGACCCTGGCTTTAGAGTGAGATGATGCTCTACTAATGCAGGATCCAACCCGGGCATATCCTCATAGCTCCATGCAAATCTGTCCTTATATTCCATGATAACCTCCACAATCGCCTCTTCTTCAGCAGGTGATAGATTACTGCTGATGAGGACAGTCTTGGGATCTTCTTCGGTTCCCAGATTGATTTCTTTAGTGATTTCCTGCACAGCTGCTGACGGTTCATCAAACCTTCTCAACCCACTTGCGAACGCGTCAGCTTCGTCCTTGAATTCTTCGCCGCCTTCCTTGACTGGGTCATTATCATCAATGATTTCATAGACCCCAAACCCATCATTGACAAAGCATGCTGATTGATCATATTCCCAGTCTGGCAATTGCATTGGGTTCTCCATGAATTCTGGGATGGCTAAACATGCTCGACACTTATGGGCTAGGCTGGCTAGATAACGGTGAGGAATCCTTTTCCCTTTAGGTTTCTTCTCAGAACCTACCCTTAGCTTATCATCTACCTGACCTAAACTATTTACAGCAGAAGGAAAAGATGAATTCTGTAAAGGAGAAATTGGAGGAGAATTTATAGAAAGTGGGATAGAGCAAGCAGAACTTTGCAAAGGAAATTTATTAAAAGGACTGGAAGAAGTCCCTGACTCGCGGGTGAGCGGAGAAGACTGTAGATGGAAAGAAGAAGTAGAAGCAGCATCCCGTGAATGGGAATTAGGGAAAGTAGTAAAGGAGCCATTCTCTGAGGGAGAATTTACAATGACATTCCCGTGGGAGGGAAATGGATTATGGAAAGCAGTAAATGCCCCTTCTGTGGAAGGGGCCGGTGGCTTGGTCTGATGACCCGGGCAAGGCGATTGACTGGTCGAAGCACAGTCGAGATCGAGGAAAGAAGTTTCCTCGAAAGAGATGGCGGGGTCATCCATCGTAAGATTTTCCCCCTAAAAATTCCCCTTCTCCCCGTGTAGGAGGGAAGAAAAGGAATGAGAACACTTGAGCAGTTTAAAAAATGAGAGGAGAAAGCGGAAACAATGCTCTGAAAGGAAAGGAAATGAGAGAGTTCCTTAAAGGAGGCAGAATCTGCTAAAAGAAATCATGGTGGCCGTAGTGCCAACGAGAAAGGAAGAGGACGCATTGTTGATGGAGTAGAGATAGGGCGTAAATGAGACGGCCAACCCAAAACAGCTCAACTGCGTTCAAGGAGGTCTGAACGAGATCATCAGACGGGAGATCTGTGAGGAGATGGTAGATTTAGAAGACTCCGAGAGCGAGGAAGTGGTTACCCACCCCTGGGCTTGTAGGGAAATCAAAAAGTGGGGCATCAGTGTCCGCAGAATGCTTAAGGAAGACGAAAGGGGTCCTACTATGGCTTGCAGGAGGGAAGGCGCAACACTCGGAGAAAAAATAAAAAGTGTATGTACAATGGCTGGAAGAGGAGTGGGGGTAGATATTATGACACCTGGAATCGAAGGTAGGGTGGGCATGGTACCTGAAATGGGATGTACAGTAGGTACAATAACTAAAATAGAGGTAAAAATGGGTGCGATGCCTGAGGCAGAATTAAAAGTGGATGCAATATCTGAAGCAGGAAATAAAGTGGGCGTGGAACCCGAAGCAGAATTTAAAGTGGGCGGAATGCCCAAAGCAGAAAGTAAAATAGGCGCAATGCCTAGAGCAGAATCAAAAGCGGGTGCAATATCTAAAGTAGAAGATAAAGTGGGCGCGGGGCTCGAAGCAGAATTAAAAGGAGCTGAAGTATTTAGAACTGGAAATAAGATGGGCACGATGCCCGGAGCAAAAGTAAAATCGGGCGCGATGCCCGGGTCTGCAATGGGTATCGCAGAAATTGAATTTGAAACGGTGCCTGAGCCTGCCTCGGCTGTTCGCGGGCCGATATGAGGAACTGACAGCTGATGTGTATCTGATAATTCAAACAAATGGCACAAGGAATCAGTGAGATCACTCATGTAAAACCATCTGTTCCATTCTGATTCAAACTCACCGAGCTTGGCATGCTTGGATGATTTATGATTATCGGCTGCCCGAAAAACATCTCGGGACGAACAACATAATGGCTCAGCTGCGGCAGCTGGTGCTTAGACTTTCCTGAAATGATTATATAAAGTCCAAGTAAGATAAGGCATCGGCTGCTCCTTGGACTTTCCCGGCTGATAGCCCAATCCTGCCCTGACTCTTCTTTTAAAGGCTTTCAGAAAGTCTGTTCTGCCTTGCAGGTGTGCACCAAAACCTTTGCCCGACTGGTACCCCATCTGCTTCATCATGTGCAAACCCTTCTTTGTGATGATCTTGCTTCCATCGGCAGCCTCAATAGGCAAACTACTCGGGCCCAGATATTTGCCTAATATGCCTTGAACTGACATTAGTGGTTGGTTGCTGGGCCAGATGGCAAGAACTGAATTGTCTGACATAGCCTCTATCTCTGCGGTCGTGGGTTGGTTGATGACTTTAATAACACAGCCCTTGTATGGGAATTTTAAACATTGGTGAACTGTTGATATGACAGCACCAAGGGCCTGAACAAATGGTCTGCCCAAAATGATATAGAAACTTGGGTCCATATCTAGAACATGGAAGTCCATCTCTATAGCAGACGGGCCGAATTCAATCCTTAACGTGACGACCCCTTTCGGAGTTCTACTGGAGTTGTCGTAGGCTGTGACGGTAATGACAGCGGGTCGGATTGCTTGAGCTAGAATCCCACAAAGATCTAATGTGTTGGGTGACACAACATTAACGGATGCTCCGGAATCTACCAAACATCGAGCCACACAGACGCCATTGATATTCACTGTAAGGCACAGGGCGTACCGTTGTGACTCGACTAGTGCTAATTCATTTTCATGAAACATGATTGCCAGATGCGAGCTTGCTGGGGTTAGCACTGTACTGATCTGGTTAACCGGCAAATCTTCATTAACCATCACCTTCTGCAGATATTGCATGAGAGCTTCTTGATGACTTGATGATCTCTTGATTAACTCCAAGATAGATATCCTGGCTGGAGTTCTATCTAAATGCTTTAGCAAGTCGTACTGGGTCCCTGGAACCGATTCTTCTGGCGGCACTTCTTCTTCTTCTTGGGATGGCAACATCTGCTCTTGCTGCTGGGGAAAAGCTCTGTTAAACATATGCCCACTGCAGAGCACCATGGCAGGCTTTGAATGGCTTGTCGATGTAGATGCCACAGCCGGCTGAGTGTAAGTAGACTGTGAGGTTGAAGGTTGGTTACTAAATACTTGGTGCGGCAGTTGAAAGTCTGTCGCACTCTGGGAGGTGGTAGGAGTGGTAGCGGTAGTAGTGCGGAGAAAAGGGGCTCGATGATTGGGATTGATAAAGGGTATAGTGGAAGGGACATGGGGAGGTGGAGGGTTAGGTAAGGTTGATTGTGAAGCGAAATAAATAGGAGAGGGATTATTTGGTTGTGGCGGTACAAGTGTACGTAAAAATGGAGCTGATGGGTTTGTAGATGGAGCGGGTGTAGTAGCGGAAGGCTGGGACACTAGCGGAGGGTTAGTGGTGTGAGCGGAAGAAACATAATGAGCGGGGATACGTAGGAAGGAGGGTAACGGGTTATCGGGGGTAGGTGCATGGATAAAAGGTGGTAAAATAAAAGATGGCTGGGTGGATGGAGTAGATGTAGAGGCTACATCCGTGGGCCGAGGATGACCTGTAAAGGCACTGATTTATGCATTCAGGGCTTGATGTTCTGGCAGTGGGTTTTGTACAATCCCCATGCTTGGTTGTTGCTGCTGCTGAGGTTGCTGTTGTTGTTGTTACTGCTGTTGTTGTTGCTGTTGTTGGCCTTGCTGTTGCTGGCCTTGTCTAGCTGGCCTCCTTGTCTTCATGTCAGTGATGTATTTCCTCATTTCTACCCAATCAATGCTTCCACCTTCACTTAAGTTGTGAATATAGTCTTTAAAGTGGAAGCATTCTTTCAGTGTATGGCCTGGCCCTAGGTGGAATTCACAGTACCGAGTGGTATCAATATTGGGAGGCCATTGTAGCCTTTCCCTTGGCAATGTAAGTGCACCGGTAGCCATAAGTG
Source organism: Colocasia esculenta (assembly GCA_014218235.1). NCBI lineage: Eukaryota > Viridiplantae > Streptophyta > Magnoliopsida > Alismatales > Araceae > Colocasia > Colocasia esculenta. The sequence goes on along the minus strand of CM024757.1, from coordinate 37,618,025 downwards.
TGTTGAAGATGTCAGGTAGAGTCTCTGGCAATGGAGGAGGTACCTGGTTGAACTGCGGAGGTGGTTGAGGAGGCTGCTGAAGCTGGTAGTGAGGAGGTGCGGGCTGATATTGTGGTTTCTGAAATTGTGGACGCTGAGGTGCCTAAAACTGGGGTTGCTGGGGCGGTTGGTAATAAAATGGTTGCTGCGGCTGTTGTGGAGGTGGTGATGGCCCTCTAAACATAAATTGGCTGTTTGGCCTGAAAGCTGGTGCTTGAGGTTGTTGTGCTCTGGGGTTGTAGGGTGAACGATGAAAGGGAGGGTTCGGACCGCCAAATGCACTCGCTTGTTCATTATGAATAATGCCCTCAGTGGTAGGACCCCCTGTGGGGGCACCAGCAGCCTTCTTGACCACTCGGGCCTTGGGCTCAAACATGGCCACTATGGGAGAGTCTTTCAGCTGAGTCTGGATGTATCTGGCTCTTTCATACAACTCTTCCATGGTGGTCAACTTGTTCATGGCCAAAATGTGTCTAAATTGCGGAGTGGCATTTGCTGTGATCATTTTTACTTGCTCCGATTCAGACAGGGGATCCTTTAATTTTTCGGCCGGGAGCCTCCATTTATCAGCAAAATGGACAAAATCTTCATCTGCCTTCATTTTCCCGGCCATCAAATCGGTGATCGAGAGCACCGGACCAACCCTATCTCTGTACCTCCTCAAAAATTTCTCTGTACAACCTCAAAATTCTCGGCATCCGAAGGATCCAGAGAGTAAAACAGTCTAAGGCAGGCCCGTCCAGGGATCGACGGAAAAGAAAAGCAAGGGTACGTTTATCATCCTGCCAGAAGGAAGACTCGTACATGAATTCTTTAATATGTACAAATGGATTGCCGGTGCCATTTTAGCGACGGTATACTGGCATCTCCGAAGGAGGGAGGTGAAAGACTGGCATAGAAGGGAGTGCCAGTTCAAATGAATCATTGGGGACAGATCCCCTTTTCAAATCTCTTTCTAGCCTATTGACCTTAGCTAGAAGGGTTTGGGCAAGCTGATTAGCAGATGGTTGGGGTGAACCCGAAGGAATATTCACCTGAGAGGGATACTGGAGAGGAGCACCGGCGTACACAGAACCATGGGTCGCAACCCGAGGTTGATATGTAGGCCGTGCCACGTCAGTAGTTGCATGATGCCTCTCTTCAGGACTATGATACCGAGAATGAATAACAGAGTGTGCTCCGGAGGAAGCGGATGAAATTCATCCCATCGGGTCACGAACAGATTCAATTCGGACTCCCGTGTTCGGGTGGTTGAATGGATCTGGATTGGCGAGAGACTTCCCCTTGAGGGCAGCTTGAACCTCCTGAAGCTGAGGAGCTTGAAGGTTCTGTAGCATATCCACGAGCTGAGACAAATTAATTGAAGCAGAGGGATCGTCAGGATCACGCCTCTGAGAAACATGGGAAGCTGAGAAGCTTGGGTGTCCACCATATGAACATGTGGGTTAGGTGGATCAACTTGGAGGTGCTGACCGGAGCCATACACTTCCTCATACAGACCATCATCATGACCCACATTTTCGTATTCGGCCATCGAGAGAGATATACTGAAACGAAGTTGCATGCGGGATGATTCAGGGGAAATATAGGAAACAACTACTTACAGCAATTCGAGAGAAGAGATTGACAATTTTTAATTCACACACTTGATGATTACGTCCACTTGAATATTCAGTAAAGCTTAGTGTGGATTTAATTATCAATGTGTGTCACTCAATAGGGAGAGCCTTAGTATTAGGTGAGATGACAGCTTCGGGCTCTTCTAAACAGTTTACTTTCTGCGCAAAAGGGAAAATCTAACCCGGGTCACCGGAGATAGGTACAACCGGCTCGGTTCGCCGTGAGGGAATCCATGGGGTACAGAGACTTATGGAGGTCCCGATGAGAATTCTCTAGCCAGATGGGATGGAATGCCGAAAAGGGAGATAGTTCTCACCGAGAGAGGTGCATGAAATCCTAGAGTAAGGAGGGAAGGAGGTCCCTCAACTGATGGTATGCCCCTGCAAATGCGAGAAAGTAAAACAAGGCAGACAGATCAACCTTCTGTGACAGGTTTAGAATCGCGTCCACTACAGTGGTCGCCTATTCAAAATCGCGTCCATTCTGTCAGCCACGGATCTGACAGCTCACAGAAGCTGTAAGAGCCGAGGCGACTCCCTCTGGACTCCATCACAAAAAGGCGTCAGCCATGTCTACCGCACAATAAACACAAAATCGTGTCGACTGCTATGGACGCGTATCTAAACAGTGCTTAGCAGAACGAAAAATTGCAAGCCATGAGCAGGTAAAGAGGGTTTGCTTCAGTTGAAAAGGGGGAGAAATGAGGATTGAGACCTTTCTCAAATAAACTGAAATAGACAAGGTGAAACTATAGCATGCATTTTTTTATTTAATTTTTATTTATGAGTTCATAACTATGTATTTAAACTAAGCCAAATTTCTATGCCAGAAGGTGCAAATAAGACATAAAGATAACTAAGGAAGAAGATGGCAACAAACTAAAGGAACACCACGCGGGGTGTCAAAAGAGGCATACGCGGGTGCCAGATGAGGTAACCAAGCCAAAATAAAGAAGGGTTCGAGTCCCACCGTGATCGCCAATTTGTAGACACCATTTTTCACGCGGAGGCCACAAAGAGGGTGTGTGTGGACGGTGGATATGTGTGGTGTGTGATATGGAGTGGAAAAGCGGACAAGATGATAAAAAAAGTAAAAAAAAAAAAAAAAAAGACCGTGATCGCCAGGCACACGAGGGTGCCGAAGGATGACGGGCGAGAAAAGGAATCCTTACCTTTTGCCCGTAAAAAAGTGCGGGATGTGGTGGTGCGTGGGTCCTCCTTCCTCCTTCCACCGGCCGGCCGGTAAAGGAGATTTGGCTCGTACAGTTACCTTGCAAAAGAAAAGACAACAGGCGAACTGACGAAAGATGGATTAGACTACGCGGTGCAGTAAATGTAAACACAAAGGACTACAGAAGGACATTAAAAGGGCGTTAACACACCTTTTGGGGGTGGCGTTAAACCCCTAAAGATAGGTAAAATAACAAATGATGTGTGTGTATGGTACAGTATGATGCATGCACTAAATAAAAGACAGAATGAAAGGGAGAGAGAAAAGAGGGAGGGGGCGGCGATGGCCGTTGCTCCTGGATTAGCACGACGGTAGCGCTACTTCGTGTGGCTCCCGGTGGGGGATCCTTCTCAGCTCAGGAACTCGCGCCTGGTACTATAGAGGGTCCCAGGAATTGAGAACTAAGAGTCCGGAAGTCGAGGCGTCGATTCGGCAGGGCTTCGCCGCTCTGGGGATTTTCCTCTCTCTCTCTCTCTTTTGAAACCGCGGGTCTGTATTTATAGACTTCTCTGGCTAAAATTGTGTCCATTGTAGTGGACGTTTTTAAAGACTTAATCGCATCGGCTCTGATTGCCGCAATTCATAAGTCAGCCTAATGTCCCATCAACCTGACAAAATCATGATTACTATGGTGCACGATCATATTAATAATCACGTCCACTATAACCACCGCGAATTAAAAGTCAAATTGATTTGACATATGACCGTATCTACGCTTCAAAATGCGTCCACGCATAACGCCACATTTATCAACCGCCTTTTTCCTCTGGTGGGATCGAATGTGTTTTGATTGGCGGTTTGAAAAGCGCAGCGTACTCCCAAGGCGCGATTATTTCTCTGACACAATTCTGACACCTGACGCAGAAGAAGCGCGATGTACGGGTGCGACGTGAATATGTCTGGATACGTGGCTCTGACAAGTGTCAGAACGTGCGTGCCCTGATGCAGCCGTAAATGTTGACTTGTAAATTGCGGCGCACAGGTTGGACGCGGTTAAACGTCGGTTACTTAGTGTGCTTAATGAGGCGGTTCAAAATAAGCGACACACCAAACAGCCGCGTATTTAAGTAATTTAAAGGCGTCCTCTGCTTTGGACACGATTTAAGCCAGTGCAACAGATCCTTCTCACACAAATTTCCTAAAAATCCTAAAAAAGGCAGGAAAATTAGGAAAATTACCCAAAAGGTTAATTTAAGAAAGTCACTTCTGAGGCGTTGCGGTGCAACTCGAAATTTGTCATTTTATGGGAAAATTGGCATGTCTACAGTGATCTGCTTGGAGTTGGGGATGACCTGGGTCCTCCCTTGAAGCTGAGTTCCCAGTCCTTTTCCCTGCTGATAGCCGAACTTGAGCATAATATTCCACCCCTTTGTGTCTGACGGTGTGGCCCTCTTGGCAGTCGCTACAGATGAAGACACTATATGGCGGATAGATGAGAAAGTATATGCCTATTGATAATTCACATCAAGAATAGAGATAATGGGCTTGTTGGAGGGCTAGACTACTGGCATGATCTGTTCAATAGCTTCAACCATGTGTGTAGTGGTTGCACTCTTCACGTTAACAGTTCGTCCTTGGAATGGGAACTTCAAGCATTGGTGGGCTGTAGAGGGGACTGCCTCTAGTGCCTCAATCCATGGACGGCCAAGAATAGCCTTAAAGGTGGGATCAATATCTAGCACATAAAATTTCACGATCATCTCAAGCGGCCCCAATTCCTCTTGCAAGCTGACTACACCATGGCAGGGTCGCCTGAAGTTATTATAAGCCGCAATGGTGGTGGGAGTTGGCTGCAAGCGGCGCTCAGATATATTGCATGACCAGAGAGTGCTAAGGGGACACACATTAATTGATTCCCCAGTGTCCACTAAAGCAGCATCAATGGCCACTTTATTTATCATCAAAGTCACACATAGGGGCATTCTCCTTGCCTCGGAAGGAGCTAGCTCGTTGTCTGAAAATGTAATAGTCGACCATCTGGTGATAATGGATAGGACCGATGGCAGTGTCTTTGGGGTCATGTCTTCGCTAACCATAACCCTCTGCAGGAAAGAACGCAAAGCATCTTGATGGGTCTGAGACCTCTTGATCAATTCAAGGATAGAAATCTTGGAAGGCGTCTGGTCCAAATGCTTCAGAATATCATATTCTGTGCTTGGTACTGGCTCTGCCTCTTCAATGTCTTGTTGCTGTTGTTGGTATTGGAGTTGTGGGTTAATTGACCTTGCATTGACACAGATGAATGAGAATACATCTAGTGAAACATTCGCCTGCTCTATGAAGGATCGAAGTGAAGGTGTGGATAAGATCTAGAAGGGGGGATGAATAGGTCTATGCCACTTTCTGCGGAAGCTTAAGCAATTTAAAAACACTTTTGAATCAGAGGCAATTTTATATGTGAAAAAATCACAGATCTGATGAGATTTGAGTGAGTTGGTAAAATATATGTGAAACAAGTTGATTAAGTGAAAATTAACCGATCCTATGCAAGCATCTAACGAATGAAATGATCAAACCACAATTAGACAAATGCACAAGGATTTTTAGGTGGTTCGGAAATCACCCAAGTGATTCCTACATCCACCCCTCACACCCCGTGAGGATTCACTAAAACAACTGGGTAACACACCCACTGGAGCCTGACAACTCCAACACTTGAGAGCTTACAACTCACACAACTTCTAGAGCAAGACTACTCTAGAACAACTGAGCAAGACTGCTCAACACAACCTTGAGTTAGACAACTCAAACTGAGCACAACGGCTCACAACAACCTGAGCACAATGCTCACACAACTTGAGCACAATGCTCACATAAGACTTGCTAGACACCAACTCAAGACATAGACCTTCTAGCAACAGATCTAGTCGAAAATGAGAGCACTAATGAGAGCTATGCAGAAGCACTTGCATAATCTCAAAAGATATCTCAGAAGAACAGAAGTACAATGAATTGTATTAAATAACTTCGTTCTTCAAGTGTACTCCCTTGTAGAAGCTTGGATTGGGAAGAGGCTTGCAATCTTGAAGTCCAAAACCGATGCTCTGCACTTTGGAATTGTTGGATCTTCCTTGAGTTCTTCTCCAACGAAGGCTTCTACTGGATCTGCTTCCTTGGGATGCTTCAGAGGTTTCTGCAGGGATCACACTCCAATTCTCACACTTGGATTGGTGAGAATTGGTCTTCTGGAAGCACTTGGAGAGCAGAGGAGGGAGACGACCTCTTGTAGCCGCCAGGAAACTTTCTGGAGGCTCTAAGAGTTAGTTGGGTCTCTCTTGTGTGATGGGGGGCTGATTAGGGACCTTTTATACCCAAAAGATTCCAAAGATGCCCTTTGGATACAAGGGCACACGATTCTAGGTTGATACCCCATCGCCCTAGGCTGACACGTGGCAAACATCCAACTGAGGATGGAATCTTTCGGTAGTGTGTCGACCTGCCCTGGTGGTGGTGTCGACACACTGCTCAAATCTTGAAACAGGCTGTTCTGGGAGCAGGATCCAGTGTCGACTTGCCCTGAGAGTGTGTCGACCTGCTATCCCCAATCTGAAAACTGCTGTTCTGGGAGCAGGATCCAGTGTCGACCTGCCCTGAGAGTGCGTCGACCTGAGTAGTGTAAATCCTGGAATCTGCAACTCGTGTCGACCTGCTTCTAGACTAGTGTCGACACAGTCTAGGTAATTCTTCAGCTTTTTGCCTTTGAAACTGAGGTGTTGTGTCGACACCATTGAGGGGTGTGTCGACACTTCTTTTGCAAAAAGTGTTTGTACCTGAAAATTTAAACACATATATCATTAGTTAAATGATTTATCATGAACATAAATGATAAATGTGATTTGAAACATGCTTTTTGAACATTAACTTCAGGTATGATGTTTTTGACATGTTTCATTTAAATTGCTTTTAAAAACACCTCTTGTCATCATCAAAATAGGAGGGAAATGATATGAGTATACACTCAACCCAACAATCTCCCCCTTTTTGATGATGGCAACAATAAATCCATATTACAATGTGGTTTTGATGAAGTGTGATTTTAAGCATTTTTTTATTTTTCACATTTTTATTTTCTTTTTTGTTTAAACTTGTCAAAGACCTTTTGATATTTTTCAGTAATAGTTGATGATGTATTTGTGGAACACAATGTTACTTGAAATGAGAATTTTTGTACACAGAAGTCAAGCAACTTGACAAGTATTCAAACAATCACATTCACATAAAGATTTTCATTCACATTGAAGTCACAATTGAAGATATCATTCAAGCTAAGCAGAAAAGCATTTCATTTCATTCATCAAGAGAACCATTACAATCATTCCAAAAGATTACAAAAGAACATTAACATTTCTCTTTCTTTCTTTCTTCTCCCCCTTTGACATCATCAAAAGAAAAATTACATTAAGTAGAAGATGGAGGAGGAGGAGGAAGGGGAAGTAAGATGGTCTCAATGTCAGACATTCTTTTCTCCATAAAAGTCAAACTGGACTTGATTTGATCTTGAATGGTGGTGAGTTTGGTGTGCAAGAAGTGTTCCACTCTATCTGAATTCTCTATTAAGGTAGCTTGAATTCTTGCTAGATCAGCTGCAATGGGCTGTGAGGATGAAGATGATCCAGCTGACCAACCAGGTCTTTGCATTATCTTGAATTCCTTTGTCAAATCAGATATCTGTGTGTCAATATGCTCATTGAAGTTCCTCATGCTTTCCAAATCATCCACAAAATGAGCAAAGGACAGTCTTGTGCTGGTGATCTCATGTAATGTCTGTTTGGTGTTGAAGACATCAGCTTGGGAATTTGCCAAAATTCCCTTAAGAACTGTCTCCAATTTTTGCTGGTGCTCCTTCAGCTGTAATGAGGCATCTGCCATGGTACCAATCAGTCTGTTGAATCTTTGAGCTGCATAGTCTGAGGCAGCTTTTTGTTCTATGAATTTGGCAGATACAGTGTTCTCCAGCCGTTGAATCCTCAACTCAAAAGTTTCTGACATGGATTGGATGGAGGAGTTCAAGGTTTCAAACTTATCATTCAGGAAGGAGATCAATTCTGGTGGAACAGGAGGCCCACCAGAAGATGTGGATGCTTGAAAATTGGGTTGAGGAGAGAAATGGGGAAACTGAGGTGAGAGTGGGGCATGAAAAGGAATGTCACCTTCAGTTGAAATTTGAGGCTGTTCCTCATTCAAAGGAGGCTGATCCTCTTGACTTTGGGGCTGGTCCCCTTCAGCTGGAGGCTGTTCCTCTTGAACTTGGGGCTGGTCCCCTTGATCTTGAGGTTGTTCCTCCTGAGCTTGGGGCTGTTCCCCTTGATCATGAGGCTGTTCCTCCTGAGCTTGGGGGGCCTCAACCACAACTGGCCCTCTCCTAACTTGATTTCCCTCCAGTCTAAATCCCATAAATTTTTGAATATTCTTAAAGGTGTAGATGTTGGGCTTAGGAATAGATTGGGATTTTTCATTCTCCAAGGGCACACCAAAATGCTGGAAGACTGAGGTCAGATGTGCAGCATATGGTAGAGATCTTTTGAGGTCCTTCCTTGTTGTTTCAGATATGATTTGATACATAATGACATGAAGATTGATTTTGATATCTTTGACCATGCAATACAGAACAAACCTCTGAATATCTGTCAACCTGTCCCTTCCACCACCTTGAGGAGTGATAATGGTGGTCAATATGTGGTGGAGGACTCTCAACACAGGGGGAAAGGTATTTGTGTTGAATCTGGTAACATGGGTTTGTTTGGGATCAGATGCATCAGAAGGTAGGCCTGTCAAGATAGAATAGGCTTCATGAAGATCAAATTCAAATTGATGATAATCTGCCCCTTCATCTGGTACTTTGAAAATAGAGGCAGCTATATCAGTTGGCATATCAATTGCTATTCCCTTAACCTTTGATTCATACCCTTCATTTGTGCATGTCAGGTTCTTGTAGAATTCCCTAACAAGTCTTGGATAAGAAATTCGAAACTCAGAAATGAATGGCAACCAAGACTGAAAAGAGAAATAGGTCTGAATTTCTGGAAATGAGTTTGCTAGCTGAATGTCTGATAAGTCCACTATCCTGGGCTTTAGAATAAGCTTGGCTTCACTAGAGGTGTCTTCAGGCTTGGAGGACTCAGACGAAGATGTAGATGATGACTCTGAAGAGTCTCCAAAAGGATCATTCCTTCTTTTAGATCTTCTTTCGGATTGGGCAACGGCAATGTCTGCCGGAATCGGCCTTGAAGAGGCTCTGGACCTTGCGCCATGGCGGGGACCCAACTTCCTGACCATGGTGCAAGGAAGGAGTGGAATTTGTAGAGGATGGAAGAGTGGAGAAGTGATGGAAAGAAGGATGTGATTTAGAGAGAAATGGTGAAGATTTCTTGCCGGAAATGATGAGAATGGGGCCGTCGGGTCGACCTGATGCCTAAAAGGGGTGCAGTGGTGCACTGCCCCGTAGGAACAAAAAGGGCTTATCATGAACCCGAACGGTTTAAAAGGTTCTGAAAAGAGGGCAGTGTCGACACATAAAGAAGGTAGTGTCGACCTGACCTAGGAAGTGTGTCGACACGAGATAGGATGGTGTCGACCTGGCCTTTGAAGAAAATTTGAATTTTTGTGAGAGGAAAAATTTGAGAAATTTTGGGACATCTTTAGAATGATAAACAATGAGGGGAATTATCATTTCAAGGATTTTTAAGAGGCTTAAAAATTCATTTGTTATTTTTTGCAAAAATTCATCACAATTCAAGTTTTCAAACAATTTCCAACAGGATATTAGCATTCCAAGACTTGAATCAACAAAATGAGAAATTGAGGGATATAATATATCTAACAATCAACTATAAACTACCATATTTCTCAACTTAAAGAATTAAAGATGTCATCTAGACTAAATACAATTATGTTGAAAATAAAACACAATCTCAAAGAACAACTGGATGAGGAATGAAGATGATTCTTTCTAGACACATCTCCAATAATGTTCACATTTTGTTCTTTTAACAAACTATCAAATGATATAAATCTCTTTCACTCAAGTACTAGTGTTTTTTACACACCATAGTCCCTGGATACTTAAGATTTAGTCATTGTCAAGTCTCAAAGGGGTAAATGATGGCCTTTTGACATGAAAATATACGTTTTGTAGACGCCAATATTTCCAGTTACTCAGTCATCATCAAAAAACATAGCACATTTTGCTTTTGTTTTGAATTTATTTTTATTTTGATCCCCCTTTGAACAGAGTTAGCAATAGTGCCTCATGACATACATGGCACTTCATTCATTGTGAAGGTGTGCAGTTTCTCAGCACAAGTGCCATTGCTCTGTTGGATTTTAAAATTTTGGAGAGTTTGTGAGATAGAAATCAAATACATCCAATCATCAGTTGCAAACAAGGAAATGTTTTAAATTCAAGCACAAGTTGATGTTTAGTCTAGGAAGAGATCTGAATTTCTGTGGGTTGAGAGATATAGTTGAAAGTTGATTAGTAAAAAATATAATAGATCACTCAAGGGTTCATTTTGAGACTCTAGACTTCTAAATGATGACATCATGCAAGGAATTGATGAGATTCAAGAAAAGTTTTGAATTTTGCAAAGTCATGACTTGTGAATTTTCTAGCTCCCCCTGAGATGATGATTTCAATCACTTTTCATCAAAATAAAGATATGTAATTTTGGAAATCAGAAAAGTTTTCTTCTTGGACAACAAAGACTCCCCCTCAACAATTGCATATCCATTTCTTGGTACTTGGCGGAGTCATATACTCACGCATAATGAAAGGTTTCCAGACAAGCCTAACTTGTCCTTCTCCAAACACTATTTGATATACCAAGAAATTTCAATACAATAAGAGTTGAAGAATCATTATCAAAAAGAAATGGAAGTGAAAATAAGCAAGATTTTGAAATCAGAAAAAGTATCCTCTTTGAACAATAGAAGCTCCCCCTCAACAATTGCATATCAATTTCTTAGTACTTGGCGGAGACATATACTCTCGCATAGTGAAAGTGTCCAGACAGGCATAACTTGTCCTTCTCCAAATCACCATTTGATATACCAAGAAATTTCAACACAATAAGAGTTGGAGAATTTATTGTAAAAAGGGAATAGAATTGAAAGTGAGAGAGATATGAACAATGTAACTCAAGGAAGCAAAGAATTATGAGATGCAAAGAACTCCCCCTTAGACAATGCATAACACTCAACCCAAACCTTGAGAGAGATCAAGAAGGTGGACATTTACAAAGACCAAGTTCTCTCCTTAAAGATGAAAATCTGTTTTCAGGAAGGGGTTTAGTGAATATGTCTGCAATTTGTTTTTCAGTTTCAATGAAGTGGAGTTCAAAGGATTTCTTGGCAACCTCATCTCTCAAGAAATGATGCCTAATTTCAATGTGTTTTGTTCTGGAGTGCTGAATGGGGTTTTTAGACAAATTTATGGCACTAGTGTTATCACATAGGATGGGTACACACCCTAAATCTTGGTTGTAATCAAGAAGTTGATGTTTCACCCAGAGAATCTGAGTTCCACATCTACCTGCTGCAACATATTCAGCTTCTGCAGTTGACAGAGCAACTGAATGTTGCTTCTTAGAAGCCCAAGAGATAAGGCACCCACCTAGAAATAGACACAAGCCACTTGTGCTTTTTCTATCTAATTTACACCCAGCATAATCAGCATCACAATAGGCAAACAGATCTAACTTGCAACCAGCAGGATACCAAATACCTAAGTCACATGTTCCAACAAGATATTTGAAGATTCGTTTAACAGCAAGCATGTGACTTTCTTTAGGATTAGATTGGAATCTAGCACATAAACACACACAAAACTGAATATCAGGTCTAGAAGTTGTAAGATAGAGCAGAGAGCCAATCATACCTCTGTAGGTCTTTGGATCTACTGACTTACCAGATGGATCTTCTTCTAGTTTAGCATTAATTGCAATTGGTGTGCTTGAGTGCTTGAGGTTCTGAAAGTCAAACCTCTTTAATAGCTCCTTGACATATTTGGTTTGACTGATGAAGATTCCTTCATGTGTTTGGTTAACCTGCAATCCCAAAAAGAATGTTAAATCTCCCATTAAGCTCATTTCAAATTCATTCTTCATTTGATTTGAAAATTCAGTGCAAAGGCCTTTATTGGTTGATCCAAATATTATGTCATCAACATAAATTTGGACTACAATTATTTGATTTTTAACTGTTTTTGTGAACAATGTTTGATCAACATTACCTCTAGAATATCCTTTTTCAAGTAAAAAGGAACTCAACCGGTCATACCAAGCTCTTGGAGCTTGCTTAAGACCATAGAGAGCCTTATTAAGCTTGAAAACATGGTTAGGATATTTTTCATTTTCATATCCAGGAGGTTGTTCAACAAAAACATTTTCCTTTATATATCCATTTAAGAATGCACTTTTGACATCCATTTGATAGACTTTGAATTTCATGGAGGATGCAAAAGCAAGGAAAATTCTGACAGCTTCTAGTCTAGCTACAGGGGCATATGATTCTTCAAAGTCAATTCCAAATTCTTGGTTATACCCCTTTGCAACTAGCCTAGCTTTGTTTCTTATTACTTGACCAGTTTCATTTAACTTATTTCTGAAAACCCATCTAGTACCAATCACTGCTTGGTCACTAGGTCTAGGTACTAATTCCCATACTTGATTTCTTTCGAATTGATGAAGCTCATCATGCATGGCATTAATCCAATCAGAACTGGATAAGGCTTCATCAATTGACTTGGGTTCAATTTGGGAAATTAGAGCTAGTGGGTCTTCTTCAATATTTTGCAAGAAGGATGATCTGGTCCTTACTCTATCATTCAAATTGCCAACTACACTGTCTAATGGGTGATCTCTCAGATATCGAGGTTCAGAAATTACCTGTTGAGAAGTACCCACTTCTGGAGCAATGTTACCTGACCCACTTGAAGATGGTGAGTTGTTGTTCAGGTTCTCTTCATTATTGACAAGCTCCTCAACAGTTGGTGAAGAATCCACAATGAGGTCATCCTCTTCATTGTCTTGTCTTTCCCTGCAAGATTTAGAATCATTAGTGGAAAAGGAATTTTCATCAAAAATAACATGTGGAGATTCTTCAACAGTTTTGGTTTTTAGAATGTACACTTTGAAAGCCCTTGACACTTCAGAATAGCCAAGGAAGATAGCTTCCTGACTCTTAGCATCAAACTTGTCAAGGTTTTCTTTGTTATTATTGTGTACAAAGCATTTGCACCCAAAAGTTTTGAAATAAGAAACAGTTGGCTTTTTGTTTTTCAACAATTCATAGGGGTTTTTCTGATCTTTGGTCTGATCAAAGCTCTATTTAGGATATGATTGGCTGTGTTAACAGCTTCAGCCCAGAAGGATTTGGGCAGATTACTTCCTAAGAGCATGGATCTAGCCATTTCCACAAGAGTTCTATTCTTTCTTTCCACAACTCCATTTTGTTCTGGAGTTCTAGGTGAAGAAAACTTGTGAAATATTTGAAATTCAGCACATAGATCAGAAAAGATGTGTTATCAAATTCACCCCCATGATCAGTTAAAATGTTTTTGATTTTATATGGATAAGTTGTTAAGATAGTGGTACAGAAATTCCTGAATTCAAGGCAAGTATCACTTTTGTGGGATAGAAAGATAACCCAAGTAAATCTAGTAAAGTCATCAATGATTACAAACCCATATCTCTTGCCACTTAAGCTTAGAACTCTTGTTGGCCCAAAAAGGTCCATGTGAAGAAGTTCTAGTGGCCTAGATGTAAGTACCTCATTGAAGGTTTTAAAAGATTTCCTAGTTTGTTTTCCTTTAGCACATATCCCACAAACTTGATCTTCAACATTAGAAAAAGATTCAGGAAGACCCTTAACCAAGTTCAGTCTTAACAACTTATTCAATGTTCTGAAACTTGCATGGCCAAGTCTTTTGTGCCAAGTCCATGCAATTTCATCTTTATTTGCAACAAAGCAAAGATTTTCAGAAAAGTTTTTATTAAGGTTGATCATGTAGACATTGTTTTCTCTTTTTCCAAAGAATTTGATTTTATCAGTTGATGAATCAATTATCTTACAAAAATCAGATTCAAACACAACTTTGTGACCTTTGTCACATAGTTGGCTGATACTGAGCAAATTATAATCAAGACCATCAACTAATAAAACATTATCTACTGAGTTTGAAGAAGTTTGACCAACCTTTCCAGATCCAATGATCTTTCCTTTATTTTTACCTCCAAATGTAACTGACCCTCCCTCCTTTTCAAGCAGGAATGAGAATTTGGCTCTGTCTCCCGTCATGTGTCGTGAACACCCACTGTCAAGAAACCATACATTGGTGTTGGGTGCACGACCTTCCTGCAAAAAGATCAGTGGAGAGAAGATTTTGGTACCCAAACAGAGTTGGGACCATCAGAATGTTTGAACATTGTCAGTAAATCTTTTCTCACCCAAATTTGACCTGTTTTTTATTTTTGTTTTGTTACATTGGTGTTTTCATCCTTTTTCTGTTTGTTCTTTCTTTTAGGAATGAAAGCACCAAGATTTTTGTTTTTGGTAGGAGGGAGTTTTTCATTTGAAAATTGGAGTTCAGATGAGGAGGTGGAATCCAGGGATTTTGTTGGTACATCAAGAAATTTGGATAAAGGAATTGAGGATGATACCAACATGGATTTTCATACCATTGGCTCCAAGGATTGGTCCAATCATCTTGAAATGTTGTCTTGGAGGTCCAAGGTTTTTCATGAATTATTTCTTTTGACTTTTTCTTATTTTTCAAATTTTATTTGAATTTTTGGTTGAGTTGTTTGCAGCTTTTGATGTTGAGCAGGTCGACCTCTCCTGTACTGGTGTCGACATAGCAGCCACAGAAGCCTTGTTCTTGTGGACTGGTGTCGACCTGTCAGGGGACTGTGTCGACCTGATTGTCTTCTTTTGTTTTTGAGTTTTTGCTTTGTTTTGTGTTTTGTTTAAGGTTTTGTTTGCTGTTTGTTGAATTTCTGTGTTCTCAAGATTAGGACCCTTGACAAATTTAATTAGTGGTGCTTTGCCCTTTTTCTCACCAGATTTGTCTTTCATGGGTTTCTTTTTGTTGAATCCTAATCCATGAGAGGTGGTTGTCATGGTGGTTCCTAGCAGTGCCTCTAAGTTATCTTTACCTTTTGTGAAGGTTTGGATAACTTCATCCCTTTCTTTTAGCTGGTTTTTAAGAGTTTCAATTTCTTCAATCTTCTGTTGTTTTTCTTGTTTTTCAATTTCCAGCTTTTCAGTTAAGTTTTTGAATTCTTGGGAGGCCTTTTGAGAGGCAAGTTTTAGTTCATCAATAGGTTCATGAGATTTTCTTTTTCTTCATTAATTCTGTTATCTCATTTTCTAGTTCACAAGTTCTGTTGTTTGAAGATTGGTTATTATAAAGATTTTCAATTTTCTTTTTGATGTGTTTGTTTTCTTTTCTCAATTCAGAATATTTTTCAACTAATTCTGCATACACATCCTGCCAATCTTCAACAGTAAAGTCTTCAAAAGAAGTATTTACCTTTTCTTCAGAATTGTTGGCCATGAAGCAAACCTCCTCACTTTCAGAGCTTGAGGATTTCTTCTCTTCTTCTTCCTCACTTGAGTCTTCATCAGACCAAGTGGCTACCATGGCCTTTGGCTTCTTAAATTTCTGGAAACTTCTTGTGCTTTTCCTTCTTGTTCTCAGGACACTCTCCCTTCATGTGTCCTGGTTTGTTGCACCTGTAACAGACAATATTTTCGTCAGATTTGTGATTCTTGTTGAAATTAGAAGAGGAAGTGTTTTTCTTACCTGAGAAAAACTTCTTTTTCCCAGACATTTTTCCTTTTCTGTATTTCAAGAATTTTCTGAATTGCCTGGTCATGAGGGCAATTTCATCCTCATTTGACTCAGACTCCTCAGAACTTGTCTTTTCCTGACTTTTATCTTTATTGCTTGAAGAGGCCTTAAGTGCCATAGGCTTGGTCTTAATTATGTGTTCTTCATTTCTTTTTAAGTTGATTTCATATGTCATTAAGGATCCAATCAATTCATCCAAAGAGATTTTGGACAAATCTTTTGAATCTTCAATGACAGTGGCCTTTGTATGCCAAATTGAAGAAAGTGAACGTAAGATTTTTCTTACCAAGTCTGCATCTGTATATTCCTTACCCAAGGCCTTTAATCCATTCACAATCACCATGAACCTGGCAAACATTTCAGAAATATTTTCGTTAGGACTTCATCATGAAAAGTTCATATTCTGAAACTAGAATATTTGCCTTAGTCTCCTTTACTTGTGATGTTCCCTCATAGAGTAATTCGAGTTTATCCCACATCTCTTTGGCAGATTTGCACATTGAGATTCTCGAATACTCCTTGGGATGGACAGCACATTGAATCATGTTCATGGCACTATAATTCAATGTAGCTTTCCTTATTTGTTCCCTAGTCCAGGTGTCTTCTTCTCCCTGGTTTTCATAGGGACCTACTTCCACTACTTTCCAGATCTCATAGTTCTGGGCCCTTAAAAATACTTGCATTCTGTTTTTCCAATAAGAATAGTCCGTCCCATTAAAGAATGGTGGCCTATTTATGGAATGACCCTCAGCTATGAAACCTTTGGAATCCATGACTCTAAAGCAGAAAGAAAATGCTTAGCAAACAAACAGGCAAACATCAAACACACAACACTCAGAAATAAAAACTGCTCAGATCAAATCAGATCAAAGTAAACCCGCTCTGATACCAATTGAAGGATCGAAGTGAAGGTGTGGATAAGATCTAGAAGGGGGGGATGAATAGATCTATGCCACTTTCTGTGGAAGCTTAAGCAATTTAAAAACACTTTTGAATCAGAGGCAATTTTATCTGTGAAAAAACCACAGATCTGATGAGATTTGAGTGAGTTGGTAAAATATATGTGAAACAAGTTGATTAAGTGAAATTAACCGATCCTATGCAAGCATCTAACGATGAAATGATCAAACCACAATTAGACAAATGCACAAGGATTTTTAGGTGGTTCGGAAATCACCCAAGTGATTCCTACATCCACCCCTCACACCCCGTGAGGATTCACTAAAACAACTGGGTAACACACCCACTGGAGCCTGACAACTCCAACACTTGAGAGCTTACAACTCACACAACTTCTAGAGCAAGACTACTCTAGAACAACTGAGCAAGACTGCTCAACACAACCTTGAGTTAGACAACTCAAACTGAGCACAACGGCTCACAACAACCTGAGCACAATGCTCACACAACTTGAGCACAATGCTCACATAAGACTTGCTAGACACCAACTCAAGACATAGACCTTCTAGCAACAGATCTAGTCGAAAATGAGAGCACTAATGAGAGCTATGCAGAAGCACTTGCATAATCTCAAAAGATATCTCAGAAGAACAGAAGTACAATGAATTGTATTAAATAACTTCGTTCTTCAAGTGTACTCCCTTGTAGAAGCTTGGATTGGGAAGAGGCTTGCAATCTTGAAGTCCAAAACGATGCTCTGCACTTTGGAATTGTTGGATCTTCCTTGAGTTCTTCTCCAACGAAGGCTTCTACTGGATCTGCTTCCTTGGGATGCTTCAGAGGTTTCTGCAGGGATCACACTCCAATTCTCACACTTGGATTGGTGAGAATTGGTCTTCTGGAAGCACTTGGAAGCAGAGGAGGGAGACGACCTCTTGTAGCCGCCAAGAAACTTTCTGGAGGCTCTAAGAGTTAGTTGGGTCTCTCTTGTGTGATGGGGGGCGATTAGGGACCTTTTATACCCAAAAGATTCCAAAGATACCCTTTGGGTACAAGGGCACACGATTCTAGGTTGATACCCCATCGCCCTAGGCTGACACGTGGCAAACATCCAACTTAGGATGGAATCTTTCCGTAGTGTGTCGACCTGCCCTGGTGGTGGTGTCGACACACTGCTCAAATCTTGAAACAGGCTGTTCTGGGAGCAGGATCCAGTGTCGACCTGCCCTAAGAGTGCGTCGACCTGCTATCCCCAATCTGAAAACTGTTGTTCTGGGAGCAGGATCCAG
Source organism: Colocasia esculenta (assembly GCA_014218235.1). Classification (NCBI taxonomy): domain Eukaryota; kingdom Viridiplantae; phylum Streptophyta; class Magnoliopsida; order Alismatales; family Araceae; genus Colocasia; species Colocasia esculenta. The sequence continues at coordinate 37,600,097 of CM024757.1, read as the reverse complement.
TGTCGACCTGCCCTGAGAGTGCGTCGACCTGAGTAGTGTAAATCCTGGAATCTGCAACTCGTGTCGATCTGCTTCTGGACTAGTGTCGACACAGTCTAGGCAATTCTTCAGCTTTTTGCCTTTGAAACTGAGGTGTTGTGTCGACACCATTGAGGGGTGTGTCGACACTTCTTTTGCAAAAAGTGTTTGCACCTGAAAATTTAAACACATATATCATTAGTTAAATGATTTATCATGAACATAAATGATAAATGTGATTTGAAACATGCTTTTTGAACATTAACTTCAGGTATGATGTTTTTGACATGTTTCATTTAAATTGCTTTTAAAAACATCTCTTGTCATCATCAAAATAGGAGGGAAATGATATGAGTATACACTCAACCCAACACTCTAGAGGGCGAGGTTGTGTTGAAGTGGAGGTGGGGTGTTGCTGAGGATGGATGGGTTGGCTATTATTAGCGCTGGCGCGGGAGTAAGTAGGATGTTGATGGGTGATGGATTAATGGGGGGTATTATGGGAGTGTTACATAGTGGTGAGGTGATTGTGGCAATGGTAGGTGTAGGGGAGGTGATGGTGGTATGGGAAATAGATAATAATTGACCTGCTTCATGCTCGTCATCGTAGGCCCAAGTGGCGGCTGGTGGCTAATGATGGACAACGTGGTTGACTTGAGCAGGTGATGGAGGTGGTGGAGAAGGTTGTGGGTTTGGAGCGGGCTGATGTTGTGGCATAGGTTTTTTTACTATGTCGAGATCTTGAGCTGGTTGATGTGGTTGCTATGGTTGTTGGAGTTGTTGTTGCTGTGGTAGTGGTGGCTGTTGTCGCCTCTATTGTTGCTACTGCTGTCTCTGCCCCAACTGTTCTCTCAGAGTCTGGATCAATCTCCTCATTTCCGCCCAATCAATCTGATGTTGTTCGTAAAGATCATATATTATGTCTCTGAACTAAAAACAGTCTGATACATTGTGCCCTAGATGGCGGTGATATACACAATACTTGGTTTGATCCGCTTCCATGTTCCAGTTGGCCTTTTCCAGAGGGAGTCTAAGGGCATTAAGGGACATGAGGGTTACAAAGATGTCGGACAGAGTTTCTAGCAGGGGAGGGTACTGAGATCTTTTAGGTCCATTTGGTTTTCTAGGAGTGTAGCCATTTTGTGGTCGAGGAACCTAGTTGTATTGGCGCTGCTCCTGTTGAGGGTTCTGAGCTTGAGGAGGTGGTGGTATGTTGTTCCATGGCTATTTAGGATGTGGGTTATAGGTTGCCCTACCAACTTGACCCTGGGAATTGTTTGTTGCACCTACCTGTTCATTGGTCTGTACCCCCTCTGTGACTGAGACATGGGGTTTCTTGGGGTAGCGTTACTTCGAATTCTTAAACATGGAGTGGATGGGCGAGTCCTTGAGTTGGGTTTGAATGAAACGGCCTTGGCTATACAATTGGTGCATGGTGGTGATACCATTTATGGCCAAGATGGATCGGTAGGTGGGTGTGACATTGGATATCAAGAGCTTGACCTTTTCCTCCACTGGTATTGGGCAACGGACTCACGTAGCCAGAGCACGCCATCGATCAGCGTACATGGCAAATTCTTCATCGGCCTTCATCTTCTCGGCCACCAGATCTACAAAAGAATATTCGGGTCCGACCCAATCTTGGAAGTGCTGCAGAAATCTCTCCTATACAATTTGGAAGTCTTCGGCTTCCTCTAGTGGAAGGGAGTAGAACCACTCGAGGGCCAAACCATCTAATGACTTCCTGAACAAATATGCCATGAGGTGGCGGTCATACTTGTGTACAGCAGATTCATACACAAAATCTTTGATATGTACATACGGGTCACCTACCCTAGAGTATCATCTATAGACTGGCAGCTCTGAGTGGGGCGAAACCTGGAGATGTTGGAAAGAAGGAAGAGGAATGTTGGCTACCATCTGAGGGTCAAGTTGCCTTCGTAGATCGTGTAGTTCCATTTTCATGGACGTCCATTTCGCAAGAAACTTGGAAGGGGACGAGACGTGGTGAGCAAGGACCAGGGAGTGCGATTGCTCCAAAGAATATGACCTCTCATAGGGAAGAGCATTGTGTTCGACCTGATAGTATGAAGAATGTGGATGGGATTTGGGCCAAACCTCCCGTGCCGGAAGGTAGCTGAGCTCAGAGAGATGGATAGCTCGCAAATGAAGAGGAGTAGGATCGACCACAGCAGAAGGTGGACGTGGTGCATAGGCAATAGGTGCAGAGGAGGTTGTCTGATGGGCGGAGACATGAGAGGGCGGAGAGAGGGGGCGCTTGCCTTTGGCAGCCACCAAGATTCTTGGGTTAGGCTCAGATGTGGGAGAAGCTGACTGAATTGGGCATGTGGATCGTCTACCTCAGAAGGAGAAGGGGGGTGAGACTGATCATCTACAATAGTGGGAGGCTGGATCTATCTTGCGAGGGCGGTAGCAGGTGGTTGAACCACATCCTTGAGGATCCCAATGGGGAGAGAGTCACCGGTGAGGACGCGGAAATGGTCCATACCAGAAAGAGGATTATGATATAGCACAATTGTTGGTCAAGATTGACTCGACAAACCTAAGCACTGACGCATACAATTCCCCTAGATAAATAGGGGAGACGACACAACCAGAAGCAAAAAAAATCCCTAGACTCCAACACACAAGAATGGATTGTAGGATGAGGGGGAAAATCTCAATTAAGCACAAAAGTTGGCATGATTATTGTTAACATTTTAGGGTTTACACTTAGCCTTTAAACGAATTAATTAATGGAATTACACTTGGCTAAATAGGAACCCTAATAGATGTGTACTCGAGTACTTCGATATGACTTAGGGATGACATACAACTCACGCACAAATGACCTGAACTAGGGGGCAACCGGTACCACCAGCCCGGAGACCGCAATGTGCGTACAACAACAAGGACTTACAGATGCCCTCGGTAGCAGGCTCTTGTCAGCCCACGAGTGCTCACAGGTGAGAGGGTCTCCACTACCAAGGAGGAGTCCTATCTACACGAAAAAGTGTATGCATGAGACTAATTACACCAAAGTGCATGCAAATTCTAACCTAAACTAACAAACAACAACCTAGAGGTCTCTACTGAAGTCGCGACGACCAGGTCCGGTGTGACCTTATCGTGACCGACAAGTCAGCCGCGATAATTTCAGGTTGTAGAAACCCTAAACTACATACAAACAGAAGGCAAACATGCTATCCTAAGCACAATAGAACATGAAATAACTAAACAGAAGATGAAGACTCCCTAAACAAGTAGAAACTGAGGCATGGAATGGAAAACAACAACAACCAATGTGTACCTATTATCGCGTCCTCCTAGTCCACCGTGACAATGTCGCACCCGCACGATACGCCGCGACAAGGATAGGAAACAACAATGCAAATAAATGGAAAATTCGAGTCGTGGAAGGATTCTAACAGTGAAAATACGAACATACATGGTTGCACAGCATGGAGATAACATCAAGAAGACTCAAATGGGCCATTAGAATGTAGAATAGGATGCACAGTGCGCTCCTGCTGTTGCGTCCGCCAAGATGGACGCTATATTATCATGGCCCCACGACCCGTCGCAACACAGAGAAGAGAAAAAAATGTAGAAAAAATAAAACACAACCCTAACAGGATTTTAACAAACAAACAAACAAGTAAACATGGCAAAGAAACAACAAAGCAGACGAGGTTTGGAAGTGGAGGTCCCATCGCGATCGCCAACAGGTGTAATCACGAGGAAACACACTCCTCAAAACACACAATATGATATCATAATGTGACGATGGAAATTGTGATCGCCACTTAGCATGTTTCCCTAAGATGTAAACGAAATAAGGGGGCTAACAAACTAGGAAAAGGATATGAGAAGGCTGCTTATCTTTGATGTCGTGATCGGGGAGTTCGTCACGAGAAGAAGCTTGATGTTGCGACTTGTTTGGCCATTGCCTTCTCAGCAGGGATGCGGGAGTGTGGGGGACCTCCTTCCCTTCCTCCGGCCGGCCAGAGGAGGAGAGCTCCTCATCTTCTCTTCTTAAGAAACCAGCCAAAACATAGAAACAAAAGAGAGAACCCTTATTAGACAACTTTTAAGTGAAGCATCTACATAAAGTAAAAAGGAAAAAGGGAAGCATGGAGGGGACGAACCTGGGGTGTTTTGGAAACCCCTAGGGTTGTGGAAAACATGGGAATGAAAATGTGCAACTATTTAAAAGAAAATAACAACACGCATGAAAGGAAAATGAGAAGGAAGGAAGGAAGAAGGGCCCCAAAAGGGGTGACAACCTGGCTGAGAAGAAGCTCCTCAGGTCGTGAAGCAACTCTCATGAATGTGGGAGAGCACCTCTTGGCCGCCAAGCTCTAGTTGAGGAAGAAAATGATGTGATTTGATGGAGGGAATGAGAGGAAAATGGTGGAAATTGATGATCAGTCTATCTCCATATAATTTATTATTAATTATATTTTTTTTTGGTGATTAAAAAAATCCTGAAAAGTATTATCTAACAACTTTTTCTGAAGTGTATCCATAGGTAGTAATTCAAACAAAATCTGTAAGTTGTCTACACTCACTGTCATTTGAAGCTTATTGCATATATTTTGTCTAAGTATAAATCGACTTCCTTATAATAGCTCACAATGATTTCCTTAGAAGAACATCGATTTCGGTTCTACATCAGTTTCACTTAAACAACGACTTCCTTAGTAAAACATCGATTTCAGTCTAGCATCGACTTCATAAGTAAAACAACGATTATGGTCATACAATGACTTCATAGTTAGAACATCGATTTCGTTGCTAGAACGATTTCGCTTCACTTAAACATCGATTTGGTTGCTACATCGACTTCATTTTACTTAAACATTGATTTTGTTGCTACAACGATTTCACTTCACTTAAACATCGATTTGGTTGTTACATCGACTTCGTTTTACTTAAACATCGATTTTGTTGCTATATCGACTTCGTTTCACTTAAACATCGATTTCGGTAGAACAATGACTTCGTTTCTACATCGATTTTGGCAGAACATCGACTTCATGTGAAACAATGATTTTGTCTCTACTACGACTATACTTAAACAACGATTTCAGTAGAACAAAGACCTTACCTGAACAACGACTTCGTTTCAAACAATGATTTCATCTGCACATCGATTTTAGTACAACAACGACTTCTATTAAACAACAACTTTGCACAGAACATTGATTTCATTATATTCAAACGTGGATTATGTTCACATCGACTTGGTTTCAACATGGATTACAATCTCACATAATTTATGGTTATATCATCGATTTGATATCAACATCAACTCTTTTAGTAACGATTATATTTTAGATAGCTATTGAATATTCTTATTTAAATTCTTTTCAAACCTTCTTGAGATTCATTCCACACGATATTCAAATATATTTCAAATCTCTGTAGATTTCAAGTCTTCCCACGAAAGCATGTTGTATCCTGTGCTATCTAACATTTATTGTGATGGTACAAATCTATGCATAATATATCTTTGCTTATCTCACTTATGTCACATCACTTTATATGATGACAGAATGACATTTCCCTTTTAGTGTATTTTCATATAGCACGACTACTAATGTTGACTGACAGTTTAGACAAAGATAAGTTGTCTATGGGTTAGCATTTATTGTGTGCAGGGTTCCGGTAGAAACACACGTTGCAAAGATGGACCTGTCAATGTGACAGAAGCTAGAAGATTTAGACAATCTTCCTTTCTGTGTGAATGTCTTCCCCAACATTAATGGCTGCAGGTTTTCTTGCTCCACACTTCGGACCATTCACTCCAACGTGCATGAAGATGTGACAACGGACACTTCAACGGTCAAATTAATTCAAAGAAGATAAATAGAAGACTGGTGACTCCATGCAAGACAATCTTCTTCTGGAGAACTTTTCAAGCTTGCATTCTGAAGATCTAGGAAGAAAAGAAGAGCTCGCTCGTTCATTCAAACCCTCTGTAGCTCTTAGCTCTCTACAACAAATTGCTTAGCCTTTGAGAGCCTGAGTAGATCTGAGAGAGAGTTCTTTGTTGATATTCTTTGTCTCTCAGACATTGCCTCAGATCAAGTAGTTTGTATTAGCTTGATCTAGGGGCCATCCACTTCTTACTCATTTACTTTGAGTGTTCCTCTTCGGGGTGTGAAGAGAAGACCTGCTTGAGTGGGTGGTTGTTCCCTTCGACAAGAAGGAAGATCTATTGCATTAGGTGCTTTAGTTCCTCTTCAGGTTGAGAGGATAAGGTCAGCTGTTGCTGGATGTGTAAGTGTCCTTAAGGGGGATTGTACTCTTGCTTAGTGAAATCCCAAGGTGTTGCTTGGGGACTGGACGTAGGACACCTTGTGATAGGATATCCGAACCAGGATAAAATTTCCTATTGTCTGTGTGTTTGGTCTCTTTGTCTTTATTTAACACTAACTCTAACTATTAAACTTAGTGTTCTCTGTCATGCGTTTTATTTACAGGAATTATTCTAAAAGAATTTATAGCAATCCATTCACCCCCCCTCTGGGCTTGCTGTCTGGGCAACAAGTGGTATCAGAGCCAAGTCTCCTCAAGTAAGTAGATCTCACGATCCGAAGAGCAAAGATAAATGGCGGCTCAAGGTCATGCAGAAGGATAGTCAGTCAACAGACCTCCTCTATTCGATGGTGAAGACTACAACTACTGGAAGACAAGGATTAAGTTCTTCCATCAAGGACTTGATTTCCAACTTTGGACGATAATCGAAGAAGGAGATCTTAAGGTAACCAATAGTACATAAAAATGAACAGACGAAGACAAGAAGAAGCTATCTCAAAATAGCAAAGCTAAAAGTATACTATGTTGTTCGCTGAGTAAGAAAAAATTCAACAGGATATCAGCTTGTAAGTCAGCTGAAGAGATGTGGGACAAGCTGAGGCTCACACATGAAGGAACTGACAAGGTAAAGGAAACAAGAATAGATATTTTGGTAGCTCAATATGAGAGATTTCAAATGCAGTCTAGAGAGTCCATCTCCCAAATGTACAGTCGATTCACAGACATCACCAATTGTCTGGTTGGACTTGGAAAGACCGATGAGACTGGAGACATGGTAAGAAAAATACTAAGATCTCTACCAACTTCTTGGACTCTAAGGGTAACAGCAATAGAAGAAGCTAACGATCTTAGGAGAATGTCACTTGAAAAACTCATTGGGTCTTTGATGGCCCATGAGATAAATATGGAAAGATTGGGAGAATCTTCCAGCAAGAAAAAGCACAGTAATGCTCTCAAGGCCACAAAAGACACCTATGATGGTGAATCGGAAAGTGATAAAAGTAATGAGAGCAGTGAAGATGAAGAAGCTTTCCTCTCCAGAAGATTGCAGGGCATACTAGCTAAGAAGAAATACTAGTCAGGAAGAAGGTATTTCAAGAAAGGTAGAGAGTTCAAAAGATATGAAGGCAAAGAGGTCAAGAAATTTGAACCAATATGCTATGAGTGTAAGAAGCATGGATACATCAAGGCTGAGTGTCTAAAACTGAAGAAGACGAAGTCTAAGAAAAAGTATAACATGAAGAAATTCGAGAAATATAAGAAGAAAGCCATGACTGTTGTATGGAACAATGAGAGTGACTCAGACTGTTAGTCTAGCTCTAGTGAAGAAGAAGAAGAAAAGGCCAACCTGGCCTTCATGGCAAATATCGATGATAAGGTAACTTCTGACTCATCCTTTACATCTTGCAATGAATCAGATTCAAATAGTTTAGAAGATACTTTTAATGAACTATACAGTAAATATAAAGATGTCTGTAAGCTATTAAAAACAACTAAGAAAATTTATGTATGCCTTGAAATAACTAACTCAGATCTAAAATCTGAAACTGAACAATTAGAAAAACAAATTTCTAAACTGAAAAGAAGAAATGAACTGCTATGCGAAGATGTAAAAACTAAAAATGAAAAGATGTCAAACTTAGAAAATCAGGAAACCACAAGCAAACTTAAAAATAAAATTTACACACTAAGAAAAGATAATGAATATTTAATAGCTACAATTGATCCTTTAGGTCCAAGATTCCTCAATCGGTTATGGAAGGCTTGGTGCTTTATGATGAAGATGACAAATGTATATGGGCGGCCTCCAACAATGGCTCTTTCTCCACTAAGTCTATGTACAACCTGATCAGACCGAAGGGAGTGCAAAGACTGGCCCTAGCTAAAATTTGGCACAATTCTTTTTATCGTAGAGCCTCCCTATTCTCTTGGAAAATTTTGAACCGAGTTGTTCTAGTTGATGGCCGTATTTCTGAAGCTGGCATTCCTTTGGTGTCTCGTTGTTCTTGTTGTAAGTCCCCTCAGATAGAAGACCTTGATCACCTGTTTATTCACAGTGATACTGCAGCCACCCTTTGGCATTGGATTCATCCTCTTATACCTCTGAGGGTTACCCTTCATAGCCATATTACTGTCCGTCTGTGGAGTGTTATACAGCTTTCGAATATCTGATCTCCTTATGGCTTTGTTTCTTTATATACTCCCATCCTCATGTTGTGGGAAATCTGGAAGGGAAGATGCTTAAGAAGATTTCAGTCTACTTATATTTCTACTGGGGTGATTATTAACAACATCAAGTATATCATTATGCACTTGCTATCTAAACTCCATTTTAAGGTAGCTCCTAATTCCCATGAGATGCAGACCCTTCATGGTTTCGGCTATGTTCCTCTGTGCCCTGCCAAGCTGCTAAAATTGATAAGATGGATTCCTCCTATATGCGATTTTAGTCTCAATGTTGATGGTGCTTGCAAAGGGAATCCTGGGGAGTGTGGAGGTGGTGCTTGCATTCGATATTCTCAGGGCCATGTTCACGTGGCTTTTACTCATTTTTATGGTGTGGGGACTAGCATGATTGCAGAAATGAGAGCGCTTTGTGACGGCCTTCGGCTGGAAACCTCCTTAGGCTACAGGCTCTCTATTCTTTACTCTGATTCTCAAGTTCTTGTGAACTCCATCCGTGAAGATAAGGTTGTTTCTTGGCGTTCATACAGATGGTGGAGAGAAGCTAGATCGATCTTTAGCCGGGAGTCTATTCAGTTGTCTCATGTGTACTGGGAAACAAACCAACTTGCTGATTCTCTGGCTAATTTTGCTGTTAAAAATAGACAGAATGATGTTTTCTGGGGGGCGCATTCCTTACCACATTCTTGTAAGGGGCCTATGGTCATTGATAAATCTGGCCTCATGAATGTTAGATTGGTATAACTGGGGTATGCCCCAGGGATTCTGTATTTACATTAATTATTATAATAGTTCTGGCCCAGGTCGCCCTCACTAGTGGAGTGAGAACATTCTCCCTTTTGGGGGAGGGTGCACTCTCCTAGTTTGAGGACCTGAGGACCACTTTTACCAAAAAAAAAAAAAAAACAGCTATAATTGAGAAATTCACAAATGGAAAATATTCTTTAATATTAGAAGGAGCAAGAAGATCAGGTAGGAAGAAATATGGCTTAGGATATACTCCACCAGATAATGAAGAAACTATCATTCATCCTAAAATCTAGCCAATGCCAAAAATTCATAGTTGAACAAAATCCTAACTATAAATCAAATAATAATGAAAACCATAAACCAAACAAGATAATAAACAATATCCCTTGCTGTACTCACTGTAATAAATTAGGTCACACTAAAATAACCTGTACAACCAAACACTTAAAATGGATTCTGAAAAGAAACTATGAAGAAACTAACCAACCAGGACCCAAAAGAACTTGGGTACCTAAATCTCATTGATTTATTGCAGGGAAGCCTTAGAGCATCAAAGTGGTACCTAGACAGCAGGTGCTCAAGGCATATGACAGGTAACAAGAAACTGTTCTCGCACATCAAAAATGAAGAAGGTACAATAACCTATGTTGATAATGGAAAAGGGTCAGTGATTGGTTTGTTGAGCAACTAACCCTAAGGAATTTAAGAATCTTCGTAAATTATTATATCTATTATTTTTTCTATGACAAAGCTCTTTAAAATAAACTTTCTACAAAGCAAATATATTAATTACATATCACAAAAATCATATCGGTATATTGCAGAATAACACCTCCATCCAAAAACTTCTAGGTCCATAAACTCTCTCTTTGTCCTACTGAATTCAACTGCTAACTTCGAATGTCAAATCCGACTCCTTCAGAATCGAAGTTAAACAATCTTCAAAATTTTCTAAGGTCACAACTTTATACTTGATTCGACTTATGTCTCCGACTGGTACAGTCGAATGCTTCATATAATCTTTATACTTGATTCGACTTATGTCTCCGACTGGTACAGTCGAATGCTTCATATAATCTTCTACTTGATTCGACTTATGTCTCCGACTGTTACAGTCGAATGCCTTTCTTTATCCGTCTGTCTTCTTCGACTGCCACAGTCAAATGCTTCAGTAAACAATCTATATGTTCGACTCCTGAAGTTGAATCACTCTTATTTGTCCAGTCTAATTGCATGTTCTTTTGGATTCGACTTCACTGATTAACTCTGCACTTAAACTCTCTTCTGATCCTTTTAATCTTAATTTCTAATGCAAATTTATCTCCAAATCTTTTCTATACATCTTTTTAATAATCTTTCAATATCTTATTGATTCATCAAAACTGTCATTATCCTATTATTCTATTATTTTATTCTCTGTCAGAACAAGTTATATCCGTCTTAATTTATTCATTTAAATCCTGTGCATGACACCTCTGATATATTTTAAGAAATAATCCTTGAGTTGTTCAGTGCCTTTGCTCTGGATATTGCTGGATTCATTAGACACTATGCGTTTATGAATTCTTAGGTGCATGGCATCTGACAGGACTCACCTGCCACTGACAGACCCATGCTTTACCTTTTTAGCCTAACTGTCTGTCTACTTTTTCTTCTGCATCCGAGGTTTCCATACCCTCCTATGTACTTGTCTAATCCACCTACCTCAAAGGTATGGAGATACTCTTCTCTTTTATCTTGTCTCTGTGCAGGCATTTATTGAAGCACGTTTTCAGCATGTCTCCCTCACAGTTCACTCCGAAAGAAAAAGAGCTTATCCTCTAGCTATGAAAAACTGCACCCCCTTCTGAAGATCTTGGAAAGAAGCAAAACTAAAAGACTTCTGGATAACAAACACTTCAAGACCCAAAGGATCCTAGAGATCTCTTCAAACGGACATATTGCAAAACGGCCACAAACTCCAACGGCTACATTTCAAACGGCTATATTCTGAAATGTATAAAAAGAGCTCAAGTTTGAAGAAGGTAGATACAACAACACAACAACACAAGAAGCGCATATAAGCCTTTACACCTTCCTGTGAACTTCATTCGAATTCTTCCAAGTCCACACAAGTTTTCTGCAAGCAAAAGCCTGAGAGCTGCTCCTCTTAAGAAGCCATTCTCTGAAGCTCTCCTAGAAGAAGTCTTGTGTTGAGTGGCAATTGTATTTGATTACTTTCTTAGTCCACTCTTGTTGTTCAGATAAGATTCATATCTCATTTTCTGATCTCTAAATCCTTCTGAAGTCTGTTTGTGTTTGTGCTCAGATCTGAGGCAAACACACAAGTGTTTTTCTATTTATTCCTGTGTAATTTCTGCAGAAGTTTGGTTCTGCATTGCCCCTCCTGTGAAGGGAAGACCTTATGAAAGGTAGTTGTTGTTCCCCTTGTTAGGGAAGACTTGCTTGGGAGCATGTAGGTTTGTAATTCCTCTCAAGGGTGAGAGAAGGCCAATTCATTGGCAGATAGTTGAAATCTCAAGTGGTTGGCTTGAGGACTAGATGTAGGACTTCCATGTGGAAGGGCCGAACCAGGATAAATTCTTGTGCATTTCTGTGTGATTGTTTCCGCCTTGTTTACACTTAAATCACACACATCACACTAAGTTCTAACAAGTTTATTTAGTGTTGTGCAATTTCAGAAGAAAATTTTAAAAGAAAGAAGTCCTATTCACCCCCCCTCTAGGACATTCTTAGTGTCATTTTGATCCAACAAGTGGTATCAAAGCAAGGTCTTCTCAGAAGAATCCAAGAGATTTGAGAAGAAATGGCATCCGAAGCTCACAACTACGAAGGCCAATCTATCACAAGGCCACCATTCTTTGATGGTGAAGATTACCAATACTGGAAGATGCGAATGGAGTGCTTCATCAGAGGTACTGACTTCGACTTATGGCAGGTAATAGAACAAGGTGACTATCAAATCATTGGTGAAGCTTCTTCCTCTAGTCTTTCCATTGCAGTTAAAAGAAATATGTCTTTAAACTACAAGGCAAAAAATTATCTTTGTTGTGCTTTGTCTAAAAGAGAATTTAACAGACTTTCAGCATGTAAAATAGCTAAGGAAATGGGGGATAAACTTCAAGTAACCTATGAAGGTACAGATAGGGTTAAACAAACAAGAATAGATATACTTGTATCCCAATATTAACAATTCAAAATGCTTCCTAATGAAAATATAACTCAAATGTATAACAGATTTTCAAACATAATTGTCGGACTAAGTTCCTTAGGAAAAGTCCTAACTAATGAAGAAATAGTTAGAAAAATCCTAAGATCTCTAACTAATGTATGGACCCCTAAAGTTACAGCCATAGAGAAAACTCATGACTTAACACAATTATCTATTGATAAATTAATAGGATACCTTATGGCTCATGAAATTAATATGGAAAGGTTTTCTGAAAATTCCTCGAAAAAGAAAATTTCAAATGCCTTGAAGATTGTAGATTCCTCCTCATCTGAAGACTCAAAGGAAAAATTAGATGACAGTGATGATGAGGCTATGCTTTCAAGAAAACTGCAGAGAATTCTTGCAAAGAAAAAGAAGTTTGGCTCAAAAAGATTTTTCAAGAAAGATAAGAAGAAAGATCCAACTTGCTATGTGTGTAATCAGCCACGACATTACAAATCTGAATGTCCAAAGCTTAAGAAGAAGGATCAAGCAGAAAAATTCGACAAGAAGTAAGGCAAGGAAAAGAAGTTCAGAAAGTTCAAAAAGAAGGCAATGGCAGCAACATGGGACAATGAAGAAGGAACCAGTTCAGAATCCTCCAGCTCAGAATCCAGAGAAGAAGAGAAGGCAAATCTAGCCCTCATGGCGTGACTAGAGCAGGTAAACTCAGAAACCTCCTTTACTTCATGTTTTGAATCCAATTCCGATAGCCTTGAAGATGCCTTCAATGAACTTTATGAAAAATATAAGACAGTAGTAAAATAAATAAAAATAGTTAAACTAAATCTACTGAACCAAGAAAAAGCTAACACCTTTCTTAAAAATGAAATAGAAAGGTTAAACAAAAGTTTAAGTGAAGTAAAAAGAACTAATGAATTGCTGTGCGAAGACTTAAAAAATAAAAATAGCAAAATCATGGAAATTGAATCAAACCTTAAGGAACTTAAAGATGAAGAAAAATTGCAAGAAGAAAATAATTATCTAAAAGCTACTATAGAAAAGATTTCTAATTGTAAAACTTCTTTATTTGTTAATTTAAAAGGTTCTAGAATAGGAAAGAAGAAATATGAATTAGGATACACACCTCCACAAAATGAAGAAAACATTATTCATCCTCAAGTGTATCCAACCCCTAAATTCATAGCAGAAAAGAAAGTCAAAAATACCAAAAAGGTAAATCAGCATGTGTACAAACAAAAACAGAAATCTAACAATTTTGCATATATGAAGAATGCGTTTGATTTATGCTGTAGTCACTGTAATCAATTAGGACACACAGTAAGCACATGCACCACTAGACATTTAAGATAGATTCCTAAAACTAACCTTCAAGGATCCAAGAAAATTTGGGTACCAAAAGTTACAACCTGATTTTGTTTGCAGGGTCAGCTGAGGGCATCCAAATGGTATTTGGACAGTGGATGCTCAAGGCACATGACAGGGGATAGGATGTTATTCACAAGTTTTAGAGAATAAAGTGGTCAAGTCACTTATGGTGGTAATGGGAAAGGAAAAGTACTAGGATGTGGAACAGTTGGTACTAAAGAAAAGAACCTAATTGAAGATGTCATGTATGTAGAAGGTCTGAAGCATAATCTGATAAGTATTAGTCAGTTATGTGATAAAGGGCATTCAGTAAATTTGCAGAATGACAAGTGTATTATTTAGAAAGATAACAAGATTGTGTTCAAAGCTCAAAGAGTGAAGAATTTATACACATTGCAACTAGCAGAATTAAAGGAAGTAAACTTATGTCTTGCTAGCACCAAAAGTGAAGAGTCTGATTTGTGGCATAGAAGACTTGGTCATGCAAGTACTTCAGTTATCAAGAAATTAATAAAGCATGATCTGGTTGAGGGGCTTCCAAAGATGAAACTTAAGAAATCTGGAATTTGTTCAGCTTGTGCTAAAGGAAAACAAACCGAGGCTTCATTTCAGTCTAAAACAATTGTTACAATTTCCAAGCCTTTGGAATTAATTCACATGGATCTATTTGGACCTATGAGGACAGTTAGTCTTAGAGGAAAAATATATGGCTATGTATTAGTTGATGACTACTCAAGGTACACTTGGGTATCTTGTCTAGAAGCCAAATCAGAAGCATTTCAAGCATTTCTGAAGTTCAGCAAAATAGTTCAAAAAAATCAGAAATTTCAGATTACAAGCATTAGATTTGATCATGGAGGCGAATTCAAAAATGAAGAATTCATGAAGTTCTGTGAAGAAAATGGGATTAAGCATAACTTCTTATCACCAAGAACACCTCAGCAGAATGGAGCAGCAGAAAGAAAGAACTAAACACTGCTGGATATGACCAGAACAATGCTGAATAAGTATAACTTGCCAAAATATTTCTGGGCAGAGGCAGTTAATACAGCCTACTACATCAACAACAGGTGCATGATCAGACCAATTCTAAAGAAGACTCCTTATGAACTCTACAAGGAAAAGAAGTCCAACCTCAGTCATCTTTGACCTTTTGGCTGTAAGTGCTTTATCTTAAATAATGGTAAGGATAATATGGGGAAATTAGATGCTAAAAGTGATGAAGGTTTTCTATTAGGATATATTTCAAAACCTAGAGGTTATAAAGTATTCAATAGAAGGACATTAACCATAGAACAATCTGTGCATATACTATTTGATGAAACTAACCCTTCTATCAAAAGGATAGAAGAAGAAGAAGAATGTGTTGATGATCTTTGAAGGGATTTAGAAAAGACTTCTCTTGAAGAAGAAGGTAAAGATGAAGAAATGGAAGATCCCCCATTAGAAGATCTTCATCAACTAGAAGAACCACAAGAAGGGCTACCTAAAGACTTAAGGTATCACCGGGATCATCCTAGAGAAAACATCATAGGTAATCCTCAAGATAGAGTAAGAACAAGAGGTATGCAAATTCCTTGTGACTTTTCTACTTTAGTTTCTCAAATAGAGCCTAAGACAATCAATGATGCTCTGGGAGATGAATCTTGGATCCTTGCTATGCAAGAGGAACTTAATCAGTTCCAACGCAGTGAGGTTTGGACTCTTGTACCTAGACCTACTGACCATCCAGTTATTGGAACCAAATGGGTTTTCAGAAACAAGATGGATGAATCAGGGGTGATTACTAGAAACAAGGCCAGACTTGTTGCTCAAGGATATTCTCAAGAGGAAGGCATAGACTTTGATGAAACCTATGCTCCAGTAGCTAGATTAGAGGCAATCCGAATTTTATTAGCCTATGCTTGTTCTCTTAATATTAATTTGTTCCAAATGGACGTTAAAAGTGCATTTCTGAATGGTTTTATTAAAGAAGAAGTATATGTTGAGCAACCACCTGGTTTTGAAGATACTATCTATCCTAATCATGTTTTCTATTTAAAGAAAGCACTGTATGGTCTGAAACAAGCTCTAAGAGCCTAGTATGAAAGATTAAGTACTTATCTTATATCACATGATTTTATAAGAGGTAGAGTAGATAACACACTATTTATAAAGAAATTTTTAGATGGAATCTTAATTGTGCAGATCTATGTTGATGACATTATCTTTGGCTCTACTAATGAATCACTTTGTAAGTTCTTTGAAAATTTGATGCAAAGAGAGTTTGAAATGAGCATGATGGGTGAACTAAATTATTTTCTTGGATTGCAAATAAAGTAGACCAAGGAAGGAACTCACATTTGTCAAACAAAATATATTTCAGATTTACTTTCTAAATATGGTTTTGACAAGTGTAAGCCTTTAGGAACACCCATGAGCTTAGACATTAAGTTAGATAGTGATCCTCTTGGTAAAAAGGTAGATCAAAAGATCTATAGAGGAATGATTGGATCACTGCTCTATCTTACTGCCAGTAGACCAGATATAATGTTTAATGTTTGTTTATGCGTAAGATTCCAAGCTGATCCAAAAGAATCTCATGTTCATGCTGTTAAAAGAATATTCAGATATCTTATAAATACCTGTAAGTTAGGCTTATGGTATCCCAGATGTTCAGATTTCAAGCTTATTGGATATAGTGATGCTGACTATGCTGGATGCAAAATAGATAGGAAAAGCACCAGTGGCACTTGTCAAATTCTTGCAGGGTGTTTGATATCTTGGTCCTCCAGAAAGCAGAACTCAGTAGCTTTATCCACCATAGAAGCTGAATACATTGCAGCTGGAAGTTGTTGTACTCAATTCTTGTGGGTCAAGCACCAACTGGAAGACTATGGTCATCAACTCCAACAAATCCCAATGCTATGTGACAAAAGCGCAATAAATTTGACCAAGAATCCTATCCAGCACTCAAGAACCAAACATATTGAGGTTAGACATCACTTCATCAAGGATCATGTAAGTAATGGCAATATTTTACTTGAATTTGTTTCTACAGAAAACCAACTTGCTAATATTTTTACAAAACCTCTTCCTGAGGATAGATTCACATCAATTAGAAGAGAAATAAGTATGTGTAATCCTGATTAAATTACCAAAGTAAAATGACATTTGAATTGTATGTTAAGATTGTGTTGAAGGAACTCTGTGAAAACCATCCTGAAAATTCTAAGTCCCAGACATTCGACTTATGCATTCGAATTATGTTATAATTCTTGCATTCGACTGATGCAGTCGAATACATGATTCGACTTATCATGAAATCATGAAAAGGCGCTTATAATTTAAAATTATATAACTGACACTCCTTTAAGACACATCCTTTCATGTCTTAAACAGTCAAATCATTAATCACGTCTGTTCATCCTAAAATCTAGGGGTAGTTATCTTGTCTTTCCTTATAAAAGAAAACCCTGACTCCTTTTAAAGACACCCTTTCGAAATCTGTCTTCAACTTTCTTGTCTTCTTCTGCTTCTTCGCGCCCTTACTATTCTCCAGCGAAGGACTTCTGAAGAACCCTAAAATCTTCATCCTCCTCGAAGAAAGGTAGGATCCTAGAACTCTCCTTTGCATTTTTATCACTCCTCTACTAGTTCCCTGAGTCCTGTTCATCTCCTTTTTCTAGATGGCTTCGTCTAGGGCTCCGGAATCCACCCAGATGACCCCTGATCAACTAGTGAGACTGGCTAAGATTCCCATTTGTCCAGGGAAGGTTGTGGATTTCTCCCGTCTTACTGAAAGTCTTGCATGGGTAGAGGACACCCTCAATGCCATGGGTTGGACCAAGTTGTGCCAGATTTCAGAACCCATTGTAGAGAATGTCGTTAGAACATTTTATGTAACCATGGAAATCTCATCTGGAAGTACAGTGTTCGGTTATGTCAAAGGAACCAAGATATCTATTTCTGAGGAACTGTTGGTTGAGATATTGGAATGTCCAAACTCCGGGCATAAGCTTAATGAAGTAATACCCTTTGAAAAGCAAAAACTAGGCATCATTGGGAGTTTGGCCTCTATAAGTAAGAAAGGTCTTTCAGTAAATGAGCTGTCAGCTGAAAAGAGATTGATTCATTCTGTAATATCCAACATTATGACCCCTAGAGCAGGAACCCACTCATCTATCACCTCTAGAGATGGGAACTTGCTATTTTGGGCTATTCAGAGGCACAAAGTAAATTTGGCTGGAATTATCTTGGATAGAATGATTGCTGCTAAGAATCTCCAAGAATCTTTTCCCTATGGTCCTTTGCTCTCCCTGATATTCAAGAGATTCTTAGTAGATCTGTCAGGGGAAATATCTGTTGGAATAAAAGAGAAGATAGAGATCACTACTTTGAGAAGGAGTCACTACTCCTTGGTTAATAAGAAGAAAAATCTTTGGGTAAAAGACTCAGTACCAGAATGTGATCATGAAGTGTTTTCTGATGAACCTCTTGTTCCTTCAGTTCCTCAAATAGTTCAATAAGAGATAGAGCCTCTAGATCAAGTTAGATCTGAAGTACCAATTCAGACCCAAGAGCAAGAAGATCATGTTCCTGTTTCCTCCTCTTTTCCTGAACCAGATGGTCCTGAGGAAACTATCAATGAAGTATTAGACATTAGAGGCAAAGGTATTGCATCAGATGATATTCCTGCTGAAGTAGAGTTTGAAGAGAGAGAGCATCTCTTCTCCCCTTCTTAGTTTGAGACCCGGCCAAGGTCTCAGGGGGAGAGTAGCAATAGTCTTAACTCCATTTTGGATTTATTGAGCAAGCAACAAGAAAGTCTTTCAGTTCTTCAAATACAGATAGAGTTTATTGATGTCAAGTTTGATAGTCTGTCTGATGAGGTTAAGCAAATGAAAGATTTGCTGCTTCAGTTAGTGTGCCAGCAAGGCACTTCTCAGCCATCAGGGCCCTCATCCTCTCAACAGCAAAAAGTACTTGTTCAGTCTCAAGGGCCTCCAGAACCTGAAAAGCCAGCTCAAGAATAGCAGTCCACAGAAGATCTATACCAGCAGGTTGAGCAGCAACCTGAGCAGCAGCTGGACCAAAAGCCAGAATCCCAAGTTCAAGAACATGATGAACCAGTTCCTGATCAGCACAAGGAGCCTGAGCCACAGGATAAGCAGCAGAGTGTGGAGGAACAGCCTCTGGGCAGCAGAAAGATTTAGAGCATGAGGCTTAATTAGCTATGGTAGTGTTTCAACCTTAAGTGGAGCAACAGTAACAGCCTGTGTTGGAAAAGGAGTCAGTGGCAGTGGCAGCAGCAGAGGCTTCCCAGCCTAGGCAGGTTTCTCAGATGGAATCTAAGAGAGCCCTGGAGTCCTCTCCTAATTTGCAAACCTTCAAGAGGAAAGTGAAGCGCAGACTGGTCAAAAATGGTGACCCAGTCTTTCCTCATCCTCCTTCTAGACCAATTCATCCTACTCCAGCTCCATCTGTTAAGCCTCCTCCAGAGCCTAAAAAGCCAACTCCAGCTGAGCCTCAACCCACTGCACCCTCTGCACCTACTCCTCTCACCACTGAAATTCCCTCACAATCCACTTCTTCGGATCCTCCTCCACTTGCAACTATTCCTATGGATCCATTCCACCAGGATATCAAATTCAAAATCTACCCAATGAAATACCGGTTCAAACCTCCCAAACCTCTCACTCTCACTCTTTCCACTCAACCTCCTCAGTATTTTTCTTGTCTTCCCACTGCCTCAAGAACAGACTCCAAGAAAACACTTCTCCATCTAGCTGAAATACTCCCCAGTATTCAGCTTTCCTCATCCAGTGAACCAAAACTTGGAGACAATCCTTCTAAACTCCTTCCACCCTTTTGGTATGCCTTCATCTACCACTCTGAACATCACATGAATCTGTTCAGAGAATATCTATCTATTCGTGCTTTCCTTGAAGTTCATGAGATGCCAGGGTTCACCTTCGAACATTGGCTTCCTATTCTTCTCATAACTTCACATATTTTAGTTGAGGATCTTTAATTCATCTCTCAGAAAAGTCATAGCTTGACTCCTAAGGAGTTCCTTGATCTCTATCCAGGAGGAGCAGCCAAATATCAGCAAACCCAATCTAGAAACAAATTTTTAAATATCCAACATCACCTATCCTTGAGGTTTCATGATATGTTTGGACATTTTATCCAGGACTCTCAGGCCAAGTACACCAGAATGAAGACTTTCAATTTCGACAGATTCAAATTAGGATTGCCTGATGTTTATAAAGGCCAATGGGACAATCTGCTAAGAGGTCAAAGATAAATCATTCCCTCCATGACTGTGGCCTTACCCTCTTGACTGCATCCATCCTTTATAGGAGTAGTTTCCTTCAGAAGAGATTTTGCTGAAGTAGTATTCAACAGATTCATCCGCATTGCCACTAGGTTCAAAATTAAATACAAGCTCAAATTGTCTTTCCAAAGATTTGTGTTCCTTCAAATCTCCAAGAACCCCCATCATCTGTTGGATTTCCAGTTATGTTTTGCTGAATCTGAAAGACTCAATGAAGTTCAGTAGGCAGCTGCCTATCCCTCTTACCACTCTGACTGTGAAAAGATGAAGCTCTCTCTTTATGAATTCCAGTCCAAGAGTCTTAAGGATCTGAAGAAGAACATTGGTCATAAATGGGCTCAAAGTTACTTAGTATATTATCAAGCCAAAGATGCAGCTGTGGACCGAGGCCTGCATTGGAACATCACTATCCATGAGTTTCTTTTTCTTGCAGCCTCTAAGAAGTTTATTTCCATCAAGTATCGTCTGAGCAGGGAAAAATTCCACTCCAAGATAGGCTGGTTCCATAGGCGCCACATCAAATCTCATAGGAAACTTCCTACTACTAATCCCTCCTACAACATTGACCTCTCCTTGTTTGCAAAATTCTTTTGTGAAAATGAGACAAAGCGCTGGGACCTTCTCAAACCATATTTTGCTCAAATTCCCATATCTTTGTACTTGCCTAGCTCCTTGTCTAGGTCCTAATCATCTTTTGTTATATTTTGAGAACTGTGTAATTTATAAACAATTTCTGCTATGTTTCTGATCCCTTTGTCACTTCTGAATGCAACATTGTGTATCTTTCTGATGATTTCATTTATGTTAATGCCACAAAGGGGGAGAGACAACATCATATTCACTCTTCACTTATGCTTTTTACTGTCAATTTAAATATTTTTGTCATTAACAAAAAGGGGGAGAATTGTTGAGCAACTACCCCTAAGGACTTTAAGAATCTTCTTAAATTAATATATCTATTGTTTTTGCTATGACAAAACTCTTTAAAATAAACTTTCTACAAAGCAAATATATTAATTACATATCACAAAAATCATATCGGTATATTGCAGAATAATACCTCCATCCAAAAATTTCTAAGTCCACATACTCTCTCTTTGTCCTACTGAATTCGACTGCTAACTTCGAATGTCAAATCCGACTCCTTCAGAATCGAAGTTAAACAATCTTCAAATTTTTCTAAGGTCACAACTTTATACTTGATTCGACTTATGTCTCCGACTGGTACAGTCGAATGCTTCATATAATCTTTATAATTGATTCGACTTATGTCTCTGACTGGTACAGTCGAATGCTTCATATAATCTTCTACTTGGACTTATGTCTCCGACTGTTACAGTCGAATGCCTTTCTTTATTCGTCTGTCTTCTTTGACTGTCACAGTCAAATGCTTAAGTAAACAATCTATATGGTATTCGACTACTGAAGTCGAATCACTTTATTTGTCCAGTCTAATTGCATGTTCTTTTGGATTCGACTTCACTGATTAACTCTGCACTTAAACTCTCTTCTGATCCTTTTAATCTTAATTTCTAATGCAAATTTATCTCCAAATATTTTCTATACATCTTTTTAATAATCCTTCAATATCTTATTGATTTATCAAAACTGTCATTATCCTATTATTCTATTATTTTATTCTCTGTCAGAACAAGTTATATCAGTCTTAATTTATTCATTTAAGTCCTGCGCATGACACATCTGATATATTTTAAGAAATAATCCTTGAGTTGTTCAATGCCTTTGCTCCGGATTTTGCTGGATTCATTAGACACTATGCATTTATGAATTCTCAGGCGCATGGCATCTGACAGGACTCACCTACCACTGACAGACCCATGCTTTACCTTTTTAGCCTAACTGTCTGTCTACTTTTTCTTCTACATCTGAGGTTTCCATACCCTCCTATGTACTTGTCTAATCCACCTACCTCAAAGGTATGGAGATACTCTTCTCTTTTGTCTTGTCCCTGTGCAGGCATTTATTGAAGCACGTTTTCAGCATGTCTCCCTCACAGTTCACTCCGAAAGAAAAAGAGCTTATCCTCTAGCTGTGAAAAACTGCACCCCCTTCTGAAGATCTTGGAAAGAAGCAAAACTGAAAGACTTCTGGATAACAAACACTTCAAGACCCAAAGGATCCTAGATATCCCTTCAAACAGACATATTGCAAAACAGTCACAAACTCCAACGGCTACATTTCAAACGGCTATATTCTGAAATGTATAAAAGGAGCTCAAGTTTGAAGAAGGTAGATACAACAACACAACAATACAAGAAGCGCATACAAGCCTTTACACCTTCCTGTGAACTTCATTCGAATTCTTCCAAGTCCACACAAGCTTTCTGCAAGTAAAAGCCTGAGAGCTGCTCCTCTTAAGAAGCCATTCTTTGAAGCTCTCCTAGAAGAAGTCTTGTGTTGAGTGGAAATTGTATTTGATTACTTTCTTAGTCCACTCTTGTTGTTCAGATAGGATTCATATCTCATTTTCTGATCTCTAAATCCTTCTGAAGTCTGTGTGTGTTTGTGCTCAGATCTGTGTAATTTCTGCAGAAGTTTGGTTCTGCATTGCCCCTCCTATGAAGGGAAGACCTTGTGAAAGGTAGTTGTTGTTCCCCTGGTTAGGGAAGACTTGCTTGGGAGCAAGTGGGTTTGTAATTCCTCTCAAGGGTGAGAGAAGGCCAATTCATTGGCAGATAGTTGAAATCTCAAGTGGTTGGCTTGAGGACTGGATGTAGGACTTCCATGTGGAAGGGCCGAACAAGGATAAATTCTTGTGCATTTCTGTGTGATTGTTTCCGCCTTGTTTACACTTGAATCACACACATCACACTAAGCTCTAACAAGTTTATTTAGTGTTGTGCAATTTCAGAAGAAAATTTTAAAAGAAAGAAGTCCTATTCACCCCCCCTCTAGGACATTCTTAGTGTCATTTCGATGCAACATGGTTGCGGATCCCTTGGAAGCCAAGATAGAATCCTAATAGAAGATGTTTTATGCGTCAAAGGACTCAAGCACAACCTTATCAACATCAGTCAACTGTGCGACAAGGGGCATCAGATCAAATTTCAGGAATCTAAGTGTTTGATCATCAAGGATGATTCAACTATTTTTGAAGCAAGCAGAGAAAAGAATCTATAAATACTACATCTAGAAGAGTTAAAGGATCAAGACATCTGTCTGGCAGCAAGTAAAGAGCAGAATGCAGAACTGTGGCCCAGAAGATTAGTTCATTGTAGCTTGGATGGAATAAGAAAGCTCATCAAACATGATCTAGTGGAAGGTCTACCGAAGATAAACTCAAGACTAGACAACATCTGTGAACCGTGTGCAAAAGGAAAGCATGCACGATCATCTTTCAAATCCAAGACAATAGTCACCACCTCCAAACCACTAGAACTGCTTCATATGGATTTGTTTGGACCAATGAGAACAACTAGCTTGGGAGGAAAGAATTTTGGTTTTGTTATAGTGGATGATTATTCTAGATTTACATGGGTATAATTCTTGAGCATAAAGATGACACATTTGAGAGTTTTGTAAAGTTCAGTAAACTTGTTCAGAAAGATAAGAAGTACAACATCATCAGTATCCATTCAGATCATGGAGAATAGTTTCAGAATGATAGGTTTGCAAAATTTTGTGATGATCTAGGAATTGAAGATAATTTCTCAGCACCAAGAACATCATAGAAAAATAGAGTAGATGAGAGGAAGAATAGAACACTTTTGGATATGGCTAGAACAATGCTATATGAGTACAACTTTCCAAGATATTTTTGGGCAGAAGCCATAAACACAACTTGCTACATCATAAATAGAGTCATGATCAGACCAATTCTGAAGAAGGCTGCATACGAACTGTACAAGCAAAGGAAGCCCAAGATCAGCCATCTCAGAACTTTTGGATGTCCTTGCTTCACTCACAACAAATGGTAAGAGAGACATTGGTAAGTTGGATCCCAAATCTGATGATGGTATTTTTATGGGGTACACTTCTAAACCTAAAGGCTATAGAGTTTTTAATAAAAGAAGTTCATCAATTGAACAAACTGTGCATGTTATTTTTGATGAGTCTAACCCTTCTCTAAGTAAGGATATTAGTAGTGATGATGAAGATGCAGAAAACCTATCCAAGAAGCTGAAAGAAACAACCATCAAAGATGATGAAGATCCACCCTTGGAAGAACTGCAATAGAAGGATATCATTCATGATGATCTTCCAAAGGAATGGAGGTACAAAAAGGATCACCCAATAGTTAATATCATTGTAGATCCATCAGTTTGGGTAAGAATTAGAGGTAATATTATTCCATGTGATTATTTAGCATTTGTATCCCAAATAGAGCCGAAGACAGTCAATGAAGTGATGTCTGATGAATCTTGGATTTTAGCCATGCAAGATGAACTTAATCAGTTCAGGAGAAATCAGGTTTGGTCCCTTGTTCCGAGACCATCAGATCATCTTGTGATTGTCACCAAATGGGTGTTTAGGATCAAATTGGATGAAGCTGGTGTGATCACTAGAAACAAGGCTAGACTGGTTGCTCAAGGTTATTCCCAAGAGGAAGACATAGATTTTGATGAAACCTATGCACCAGTGGCTAGACTAGAGACCATTCGAATATTACTTGCTTATGCATCTGCTTTAGATTTAAAACTTTTTCAAATGGATGTGAAATCGGTATTTTTAAATGGTTTTATAAAGGAATAAGTCTATGTGGAATAGCCTCCTGGTTTTGATGATTCAGATTTTCCAAATCATGTTTTCAAATTGCATAAAGCATTATATGTTCTTAAACAAGCACCTAGAGCATGGTATGAAAGACTTAGTGCATTCTTACTAAATCATGATTTTATTAGAGGACAAGTAGATAGCACATTGTTTATTAAATCAAATGCCAAAAATATATTACTTGTGCAAATCTATGTAGATGATATTATTTTCGGATCTACTGATGAATCTCTGTGTAAGTACTTTGAAAAGCTCATGTAGGGAAAATTTTAGATGAGTATGATGGGTGAACTCAACTATTTTCTTGGACTACAAATCAAGCAAAGCAATGAAGGAACTCACATTTGTGAAGCAAAATACACCAAGGAACTGTTGAAGAAATTCGGATTTGAGAATGCTAGACCACTGTCCACTCCAATGAGCACATCCACCAAGTTTGACAGTGATCAGGAAGGTAAGAAAGTTCATCAAAAACTTTATAGAGGTATGATTGGTTCATTGCTTTATGTAACAGCTAGTAGGCCTGATATTTTATTTAGTGTATGCATGTGTGCAAGATATCAATCTGATCATAAAGAATCTCATTTAATATCTGTTAAAAGGATCTTTAGATACTTAGCTAAAACTCATAACTTAGGTCTATGGTATCCTAAATCCTGTGAAACTAGTTTAATTGGATATTCGGATGCTGACTATGCTGGATGCAAAGTAGATAGAAAAAGCACCAGTGGTGGTTGTCAATTTCTTGTAGGATGCTTGATTTCTTGGTCTTCAAAGAAGCAAAATTCAGTAGAACTATCAACAGCTGAAGCTGAATATGTAGCTGCTGGGAGCTATTGCACTCAACTCCTATGGATCAAACAACAGCTTGAGGACTATGGATTGCACATCAAGACTATCCCTTTGTTGTGTGACAACACAAGTGCAATAAATCTCACAAAAAATCTTGTACAACACTCCAGGACGAAACATATAGGGGTCAGATATCATTTTATTAGAGATCATGTAGCTAATGGTAATATTAATATTTCATTTGTTGATACTCAAAATTAGTTAGCAGATATCTTTACAAAAGCCTTAACTGAAGAGAGATTTACGTCTCTTAGAAGAGAACTAGGCATGTGTAATTTGTAACAGATATATCTGTATGTAATTGAAATATAATAATAATTTTCAGAATAAGAATTATCCTTCCCTGCTAGATTTAAGTAACTCCATCATTTGTTGCGTTATCTTCTCCTATTTTGTCGTTATCCGCATTTATTGCTCCACCGTTTCAAAAAGTGCCTTTATGTCCTTCCGTTACGTCCGTAATCTTTCCCTCACCGATTCACTTTCTCTCTCTCTTATCTCTATCGACTCGAAAGCTTGTGAAACCCTCATCGACTCCGGCATCCCTCTCTGTGCTTTCGAAGAAAATCTCACTTCCCGCTCAAATTTCTTGAGGGGTTCTGTTCCTTCTTCTCCCACGATCCTCCAGAACCCTACCTTGCTTGATTCCATGGCCGCTTCTGGGAGTTCTTGTAGTGTGGGTGGCTACAGTGCTGCCTTCCTCACAGCAGACCAGCTGGAGCATTTCTCTGTAGTGAAGATCAAGCTCTGTAGGAACAAGGCAGTGGACGTAGAAGACCTGGAGAAGCATGGTATGCATAGTGTAGTCAAAGCTCTTCAGAGGTTGAAGTGGACAGGGGTGTGCACAGTCTCAGAACCTAGCTATCCGTACCTAGCGAAGGCATTCTATACCTATTTAAAGACAGAAGAAGATGGGTCTCTCACTTCCATGGTCAAAGGTACATCCATTCACATCACCCATGACCCGTTGGAGAGATTATTTGGAATTTCTACAGTTGGGCATAGTTTAGTGTATTCAGTAGATATTCATGCCAAGGGGCTAGGGATTATAGGAACAGAGTATAAACTGAAGGATGGGAAGATCGACATCAACCAGTTAAACGCTTTCAATAGAATTTTGCATTTTATAGTTTGTCAAATTTTAGTGCTGAGGAGTGCTACTTTTTCATCATGCACTAAAGGAGATGCAGATATAATGTTCTGGGCCGTTCAAAAATAAGACATAAACATGGCTCCGGTTATAATAGAAAGGATGAAGTCTGCTGGAGATGTTATTTGGGACATGAAGAACAAATTGGCAGTGTCCCTTCTCTATGCCCATTTACTTACAAGGATTTTCAGTCACCTTGAGATTGACTTGAAGGGAGAATTGATGGAGAAGATGGGTCAGCCCATTCGATCTAGAAATTTGAAAAAGAGTGGTTTTTCATTTGTTGGCAATGTATGGACAAAGACCTCAGTGGCAGAAGGAGAAGCCATCATTGGTGAAGCTTCTAAAGCTCCACAAGTCCAAGAGGAAGAAGCTGCTGTCAGAGAAGAAGAGCCTCCTGCACCTAAAATGAGGATTGAGGATATTTCACCAGAGTACATTGAGCCTGTTGGGCAATCTGCTGAAGAAGTGATCCCTCCTATAGTACCTGCACCTACTATTGTTGAAGAATCTGTTGCTAAAGGTGCTGCTCACACTGAGGGGGCACATGAAGACATTCAGATTGAGATAACCCCCAATGTTCTTGACGTGGAAATTGCTATGGAGGAGAGCCATGATGACATAGTTTCAGAGGTTGTGGCACCAGGCCACATTAAGGATGTTCGAATGGCAGATGCTCCTGTGCAGGGGGAGCCAGATACTCTAGGGGAGCTAGCTATTCAAGGGGAGCCTATTGCAAATGCCCATGCAGACTAGTTTCAAGAAGGTATGGTTGAAAGCACTTCTGATGAAGATGTTGAGTTGCCCCAGGAATTCCCTTGCTCACCAAGAAGGCACACCATAGATCCAGGAAGAAGAAGTTTCATGTGCACTTGGAGCCAGTCATTGCTAGACTGAATGCTCAAGGGGAAATCTTGTGCTCTTTGCAGTCGAATGTAACATCAATATTCCTTAGTCAGAGCATGAAGCCAAGGAATTTGGAGCAATAAAATTTGAGCTCTAGGAGATGAGATCTGAGTTGGGCAGTTTGAAGAAACTGGTGACAGATTTATCAGATTTTGTGAAGGTGCTTTTATCAGCTCCTGCCCCTCCTACTCCTACTCAGTCAGTATAGGGCCATCGAGGCCTTCTGAACCAGTAGAGACAGTTGCTGGGCCATCAAGGCCATCTATTGAGGAATCAGGGCCACTAAGGCCCTCTGTAGAAGAATTTGGGCCATCTGTTGCAGAATCAGGGCCACCAGAGCCATCATTTGAAGAGTCAGGGCCATCAGGGCCATGTGTAGCTGAAGATGTTAGTGCTGGGTCATCAGGGCCATCCAAGCCAGTGGAGTAAGTGGCAGGGCCAACAGGGCCTCAAGTTTCAGTGGAGGAAGCTGCTGTGCCCCCAGAGCCTTCTGACCCTCCTAGTCTTCAGACTCCAACCCCTTCCTCTCCACCTACATCCTTCACTGCCCCACCTGCACCTGAACCCTCCAAGAAACCCCTTCCAAAACATATCTCTTCTCCTACTCCTTTCCCTACTGCCTCCTCTTCCTCACCTATCCCTTCTTCCTCCACTCGTCATACAACTTCTGAGGCACCTCCTGCCTCCTCCTCTTTAGCTGGTCCCTCCTCTGTTGGACCATCTACTCAACCTCCTCCTACTTCATCTTTTGCCTCTCTTCATCCACCTACTCCACCCTCCATCACTATCATTCCTGAGGGTGCCAGTATAGTTCACCATACTATGCAAGACATCAAGGATGAGTTTGAAGAAGCCATCCTTCGCACAGTTCTTGCTGTCTCTGCCCGCATTCACAAGACTGATTCCCAACCCTCCTCCAGTTCTGCCTCTAAGAAAAGAAAGACTTCTTCAGCTCTTGTTTTCCCTTCCAATCACACTCTCTTTCCTCCTCTGTGGTATTCTCTCCCTGTTGTCCACAGAAGAAAGCCCTTATATGTTGAATATCTCCAAAAGTAGCCACTTTTGGTCTTCCTTACCTTAACCTTTCTGAACACCTCAATATCATTCTTTCTATTGCTCTTATCCCAAAACCGGACCAAGCCAAAATCCTCTCTTCTGCTGAGTCAAAGACTGAGGATCAGTGGGTCAAGGCTAACAATGCTATCTACAAAAAATTTGAAATTGCTATGTCCAACATCTTTCCACCCTCAGACCATCTTTTCACCCTATCTGAGTGGTTTGTATGTCAGCACCGCACATCTTGGGGTCCCTTCATTCAGAAGGAGATCAAATTGGTTAGGCAATTCCAGATGTATCAAGATGATTGCTTTGTAAATCGCCTACCAGAAGTTCAGCTCGGCCAGTTCAGGGCAGCTATTGCTCAACTCCGTATAGTGAATCCAGCCAACACACCTCTTCGGGTTGACTTTGCAACTTTGCATATGCCTGAGATTGCATTTCTGCCCAAGCTCCACTTTCTTCTTATGGATTATGAAGTGGGTCCTATAATCTTTCAGAGATTTTCCAGAGTCATGGCCAGGATCTTTGTTCAGAAGGGAGCTCCTCTTGCATTCCATAGATTCCTCTTAAGGGAATATTAGAGAGGATTTATCAAGTCATCAGTTCTAGCTCCTCTTCTAGTTGAGTCTGAAAGATTTGTCAACACTGACTGGTGTAAAGCCTATCCTGAGGCTGCTACTCAGCTTGAGCACCTGAATTCTTCCCTATACAAGTCAAATCTGCTGACTCTCACTCCAGAAAAGTTTATGGATCTCAACTCCATTAATCTAGTTCCCGATCCTTATTCCACCTGGGTTGAGAGATACAAGATCTATGTAGCTCTGCGGAAGGATCTGCTTGCTCACAATCGTCACTACCCTCTCTCCATTGATAAATTCCTTCAGCATGCCAGTTTTGGAACTACTGGTCCCTACAAGTCATCTCTTAGCAATAAGGAGTATACTAACTTCATTGAAGAGCAGAGACTACTCCACATCAAGCGACTTAGTCCAGAGATGAGGCCATCATATAATATTAGTTGGGGTGTCTTTAGAGATCTCTTTGAAGAGCAGGAAGTCAAAGCTTGACAGCTTATTACTCACCATGCTTCTCATTTGTCTCCTGCCTTCTTGGCACCATTTATCTTTGTCTATCTCTAATTTTTTCTTCTGCATATCTAATTCTTTTTGCTTAATGATAAAAAAGAGGAGAAAAATATTCTGAAATACATACCTTAAAAATTTTCCGCAAATTTATTTCAGCCTTTTATATGTATGCAACTCTTTATGTTTTGTCATCACCAAAAAGGGGGAGGTTGATGATCAGTCCATCTCCATATAATTTATTATTCATTATATGTAATTTTTGGTGATTAACAAAACCCTGAAAATGTTATGATCGGATGGTGGATGGATCAGATCTAGAAGGGGGGGTTGAATAGATCTAACACCAATTAATGCGGAAGCTTAAGCAATTCAAAATTACTTCGACTCAGAGATCAATTCACCCAAACAATTTACTGATCTGAAGTGTGATTAGTGTGTGTGAGCAAATCGATTAGTAGTGTGAACGAAATCCCTATGCATGCATCTAGCGTAATACAAAGTCAAACCACAATTCAAACGATTACACAGAGGATTTTTAGGTGGTTCGGAAATCACCTCCAGTGACTCCTACGTCCACCCCTCACACAGTGAGGCCACACTACTCAAAACCTTGAGTACAACTCACACTGGAGCACGACGACTCCAAACACCCTTGAGCACGATGACTCAAGAAACAACCGAAGCACGACGACTCCAAACCCTTTGAGTACAATGACTCAAAGAAAACCCAGGAGATAGGTACGACGACCTACTCCACAAACCACTTATGAGTACGACGACTCACAAGCACTTGAGCACAATGGCTCCAGAGCACTAAGGCTCCAAACCTGAGCACTACGGCTCCAAACCTTTGGACCACGAAGGATCCAAGTTCTGCTAGAACAAGCTCAGTTAGAGAATAGATCCTCTAGCCCGATCTATCTCAATACAAAGATAAAAATAGAACAAACAGAATTAAGTGATCTGTGTAGAACACATACACAGATCACACAATGAAAACCTAGATGAACACTCCAAGAAAAATAAATGAAATAGATGTGACTTGGATGTTCCTTGATGAAGAAGACTTGCAGAAGCTTGCATTGAAGATGCTTGAAGAAATTCGTTGGAGATCTTCTTCAATCCACGATGCTCCGCTTTGATGGCATCCGGATTGCCAGTTCTTCTTCTTCCTTTGCTGCTCTTCTGCTCCTCAATCTGATGGCGCTACTCTCATCCCTTTCTGGATGCTGATGTTTTATCCTCTCTCTTCTTCTCTTCTCTTCTTCTTCACATTCTCTCTCCAAACATCACTGCTCTGCTCCCTTCTTTCCCTTTCTGCAGCCGCCACACATTTTTCTGGAGAAGTCTGGTCTTTCTCCTCGTGGGGATCACTTGGAGTACAGAAAACATGGGTATTTATAACCCCATATGTCCATAAGAAGCCTTGGAGTACGTGGGCACAAAACCCTAGGTCAAATCCCCTAATTCCCAAGCAGCCACGTGTCCAGACAAAATCACGATTTTGAGTTTCAGCCGGAGTGTGTCGACACTACTTCAGAGTGTGTCGACACACTGTCCCAAACTGGTAGAATTGGATCTCTGGGAAGAGTCACTAGTGTCGACACTACTTCAGGCTGTGTCGACACACTGTCCAGAACTGCCAAACAGGTCTTCTGGGAACTGGATCTAGTGTCGACACTACTTGAGGCTGTGTCGACACACAGTATAGACCTGTCAACTGGGTTCTCTGGGAACTGGGACTAATGTCGACACTACTTGATCCTGTGTCGACACTACTTGACCATTTCTTCATCATTTTGCCTTGGGGTTTGAAACACTGTGTCGACACCAGTAAGGGGTGTGTCGACACTACCAAGACAAAATCTGTCTACACCTACAAATTTAACGCATAAATCATTAGTACATGATATTATCATTAAAATATGAGATATTAAACATCAAAAACATGTTGTTTAAGCATTATTGTGATATGTATAGTGTTGGGTTTTCATTCTAATGTTTATAACAACATGTTTTTGATGATGAACAATCTTAATTGAGGTTTGATACATGACAATAACTTGATGCAATATTTGGTTATTTATGTATTCAAAATATCTGATTATACATGTTTTATGGTGTAGGTATGAATGCATACATCCAAGCTCTCACAAAATCAGAGAAAAAGGTCACATAAACATTAAAATCTGTCACCTGTCGACAGATCCCAAAGTGCCTGTCGACAGATGCCACAGGTGTGATCAAACAGAAAACACACAGGCTCAGGATACAGCCATCTGTCGACAGATGCTCAGTCGACTGTCAACAGATCTCACAAAACTGAAATCCCAGATCTATGTTGTTGCAAAACTGTTGCAAACTGTCGACAGATGATCAAGGCCTGTCGACAGCCGCATAGAATCTTCAAATACGGGAACTTTCCAAGTTACCAAAGATGGTGTTTCCAACTCTCACGTTTCTCTATATGAAAACACCTCTATATAAGCAACCTTCTGAAGAAAATCTCGTACAGAGGTAGCCACAACCAAAAACCCTAGAGCAAGTCCAAGAACAGAAGGTGCTGCTGCTGCTCTGTTTCAAGATGCTGCTCAGAGACAGAAAGATCAATCGATCCAGCAGTTCTGAAGATAGAACGTCGTGGACTCAAGCTTCTCCATCGATCTGAAGCCATCAAGATGAAGTTTGAACTCCATCCAGGCGTTCCCAGAAGAGTTCTCAACCAGGATTTATCTCTTCCACTCAGAACTCTTCCTGCTTTCCTTCTTTCATCATATGTGTGTGTATTGGTGTGTCTCAAGCGACCCTTGTGCTTGATTCACGTGTGTGTGTTGTTCTGATCGTGGGTGCACATCAGAAAACACGTGTGTGTGTGTGTGAGTTGTAGTCACCGAACTCGCTCATAAGTAGTTTACTCTGCGTGTGTGTGTGGACCATGGACGTAGGATACACGATTTGTGTACTCCGAACCACGTAAATCTTCGTGTCTTGTGGTTTGAACGTTTCTACGTTAGATGATTGATAGGCATGTTGCATCTACACACGCTAGATAAATTACTCTTTCATCTACACGTCACCAACACACATCTAAGTCTCACTATGATTCTGTTGCAAACTCAGAAAGCCTGTGTTGTGGTTAAAAGGGTTGTATTAAACTTTTAATAGACAGTAATCTATTCAACCCCCCTTCTAGATTATCATATAGGGAATTCCGCAACCTTTCATATAGAATGTATAACATATTCAACATATCATCATCAAAATCATAATATGTCATCATTAAAATCAAAGTATGTCATCATTAAAATCACAATATGTCATCATCAAAATCAAAGTATGAGTGATGTTCATTAGATATCATTAAAATACAACTTTAGGAAATTCCAAAACACACTCAACCCAACAATCTCCCCCTTTTTGATGATGACAAAACCTATGCACAATCTCTCAATATCTTGACTCCCTTGACTGCAACAACTCCCCTTGACCATATGCACCCTTTGAACTTTCTCCCCTTAGACCTAGAGACCTTTCTCCCCCTAGATATCTTTCTCCCCCTTAGAGACCTTTCTCCCCCTTTTTGACAGCATCAAAAAGATAGATAAGAAAGAGAAACAAAGAATAGTAGGAGATCAAGAAATGAAATGGAGTAAAGGAATGGTCAGAAATGATCAAAATAAATGAGACAAAGTGATATTGACATATGAGAGAAATTATTGTATTTTTGTTATTGTGCAACAAAGTTTAATCACAAAGACACACTCAACACAAAGTATAGAAAAGAATAAGGATCTGAATGTGGTTAAAATAAGGAGGCAAATGTGAAATGAAGTGACCTATATGAGTGAGCAGAAATATTTAACATAGATGTTAGGAGCTTTAAGTTTAACACAATGTAAAATAATAGGTCTAAACTCAGTAAACATGAGCTTTATGAAGGTCTTAAGCTTTTTCATCCTGTTAATTTGATTTTCTTTCATTTTTAACAGGGAAAGAATATAAGAATAAATTAGTTAAATCTCACTTTTCAGTGCAAGAGATCACATTGATCAGATGCAAGATCTCCTGATTACTCCGTGGTTTAACTTTTATTATCTTATACAGAGTTGAAAACTTTTATTTTCCACTTTTTGACGCGAAACAAATCACTTTTTAGGTGAAATGACCCGGTTACTCAGTGGTTCAAGAATTTGCATTGCTTTGTTTGTATCTTTCTAGATTGATCATTTTTCTTTTGATGTTTTGCAGGAATATGTTTGCTTTGACCAAAAAAGACATGACTACGAATTTAGAGAAATTATTCTTAACATGTGGTAAAATTGAAGCTTAAACATGCACATGTTGAATAGTAAAGTCACTCATGTGCCTACAAGTGTTTTGCAAATCATTTTAAAAACATTCAGTATTAAGATTGCTTAACCTTGAAATGATAATGAATCTTTGAAATTAAACTAAGTGCACAATGAGTTTAGGTTCAATGCTTTAATTCTCTCATAAGAAAATAGCACAAGGACTCAAACATTCTAATGATTGGGGTTCAAAATAGACAAGTAAGATCAAGGAATGCAACAATGACTTCCCCCTTTCATGTAACTCCCCCTCACAAGGTGAACATGAAGATTATAGGAGGAATAGGAATGGAATGAAGTGAAAGCAGAATGAACATGAATGTTTTATTGAAAAAATAGAAACTCCCCCTCAACAATTGCATATGAGGCTCTTGATACTTGGCAGAGACATATACTCACGCATAGTGAAAGAGTCCAGACAAGCCTAACTTGTCTTTCTATAATTCACCATTTGATATACCAAGAATGCCAATGCAATGTGAGAGTGAGGAATTCATTTGCAAGAACATTTGTCAATAAACTGAATGGGAGTTGATGATAAGTCAGATATGAAAGAATATTTCTTCTGCATTTCACTCAAAGATTCTTTTGACTTACTCCCCCATAAGATATGCATGAAATTCATTGCATTTTCAAGAACATTTTTGCATTTTTTTTTCAAATTTACTCCCCCTTAATATGTGCATGGAATGAAAAAGCTAGCAAACAATTAACACATGATTATGCACACAGTTAGCTTTAAGCATAACATGACTTCT
Source organism: Colocasia esculenta (assembly GCA_014218235.1). Classification (NCBI taxonomy): domain Eukaryota; kingdom Viridiplantae; phylum Streptophyta; class Magnoliopsida; order Alismatales; family Araceae; genus Colocasia; species Colocasia esculenta. Next base: position 37,565,069 of record CM024757.1, on the reverse strand, counting down.
GATACTTGGCGGAGTATTTTACTCACGCATAATGATAGCTTCCAAACAAGCGTAACTTGTTTTTCCACATGTCATCATTTGATATAGCAAAAAGTCAAAGCAGTTAATATGCACACAGAATCATGGGCACAGTTATGTAAGCATGATAACACAAATATGATTCCAATTGTAATGATACAAAGTTCATTGTTGGGAGTACCATTGAAACATATTTCTTATTGTTCAAAAAAAAATTAAACATTCATTTCAATTCAGGCAATTCAAATTTGAAATGATAAAGAAGTTTTACCTGAATGGACTTCAATTGTTTTTCAAAGATTTTATCTGTGTTCTCCAATCATTTCTTGCCTTGCACAACCAATATCTTGAATTTATTTACAATGTATGGCTGCAAGACTCCTCAGCTTGCTGATCAAGCTGGTTTTGGGACCCACACTTGCTTGGGTCCTGCAATGAAATCAATGTTAGAGTGTAACAAAGATTTCTAAATCCAAAATGCTTTTAATTTTTGTATAGATGCATTTCTTTCATTGTTAGAACTATGAGCAGAATTAGTTCCAAATTTTCTTTTTGCCTTGCTCAATGCATCTATGTTTCAATGAAGTTTTCTAATTTTTAGATTTTTAGTATAAGTAGAAACAGAATGATTTTGTGCAACATTTCTATGCCTATACACATGGAATTTCTGAACATTTTCAGTATGAACATGATATTTATTCCTATGTGTATGAGCATATGCATTAGACTGGACTTTCTGAGCATGCACAACAAAATCATTTTTATACCAACAGTCCCTAGAAATATGACCAATTTTATAACAATGAAAGCATTGGACTGATTTGGCATGTTTATTGAAATTTTGATTTCTAATCCAGGAATATTTGACATGATGACCAGGTTTATTACAGTTAAAGCAAATGAGAGCATTTCTTACCTGGTACTTACCTTGGCATGTATGCATTTGCTGGGTTCTCCTTTTCATGTGAGGAGGCTTTCCATGAGGAGAAGGAGGTACTTTTGGTGGCTCTTGGCATGATGTGAATTTGGAACTTGCCTTGGAGTTTTTTGGACTGATGGAGGAAGTAGATGATTCTTCTTGACATCAGCATTTTTCTTTTTCTCTGTCTATTTTTGAACAAGAACTTTCACTAGTTTTTCATTAGAATTAGCAGAGTTCTTGTTTGCAGCAGCTTTAACAAATGTTAATTTTATTTTATTTTCATTTTTCTTATCTTTCACAGAAGCAAGACTTGTGTATTTAGTGTTCTTCAATTCATGTTGAAGCTTCTGTTTTTCAGCTTTCAATGCAACAACTTCTTTTTATGAATTTGAAGTTTGTTTAGCATGACATCCAAACCATTTTTCATCTTGTTCTTTTCATTTTCAAATTGAGCAATTTGTTTTTCCAAATCAGCAATTTTATTACTCAAATTGCTACAATCATTATCCAATGGTTTGTCATGGAACAAACATTCAATCTTCCTTTTTAGATGACTGTTTTCTTCAACAAGTTGTTTGCATCTCTCATTTATTTGATGATCATGAGCCATGCTAGAAATCTGTTTGTTTAATTGATCATTATCAAATTTGATGTTTTCATTAAGATCAATCAATTTTTCATTTTCATTTTCTAGATCAATGACTTTTGATTTCAATAGCTCATGGTTTTCTTTCAATCCATTCAGTTTATTTTCACAGATTTGGACTTCATCTTCCAAATTCTCTTTCTCAAATTTTAATTTGTCAACTTCATTTTTCAAATTTTCATTTTCTTCTTGGCAATGTTTTAAAGTCTTTTTCAAATCTTTATTTTTAGTGTTAAGCTTTGCATTAAGATTTTGCATCTTTTCACAGAATTCAATCAATCTATCATGAGACATTCCTTCATCTTCATCAGAATCAGAGTTAGAATATATAGATGAGTCTAGAGTGGATGTACCTGACCTTGTAGATCCATTTGATTTCTTGTGTTTTGAAGAGGATGAAGAATGTTCTGAGCTATTAGAATGTGCAGTGAGAGCCACAACCTTATGAATTGTTGATTTTCTGGATTCATTGAGGCTCTTCTTTGCCATAAAGTACTTGTGAATTTCTTTTGCTCCTTTTCTTTGTGCTTCATTTGACAAACTTGATGAAAGTGAGACTGGTGATTTCTTTGAAATTATAATAAGAAATTCATGCAAATTAAAGAGATTTGTCATTATATCAAAACTCAATAGATCATTAGATCTAATCACAGTGAATCAATGTAACAAAGAATTAAATCTAACAATTAGAGTGGTTAACCTGCAGAGACAGTGAAAGATCAAGCAAACAGTTCAAGCAATTAACACAGAGATCAAATAGAAGCAATCAAATCAGATCAGTAATAGACATTAACCTGCTCTGATACCAATTGTTAGGATCGGATGAGTAGGTGGATCAGATCTAGAAGGGGGGGTTGAATAGATCTAACACCAATTAATGCGGAAGCTTAAGCAATTCAAAATTACTTCGACTCAGAGATCAATTCACCCAAACAATTTACTGATCTGAAGTGTGATTAGTGTGTGTGAGCAAATCGATTAGTAGTGTGAACGAAATCCCTATGCATGCATCTAGCGTAATACAAAGTCAAACCACAATTCAAACCATTGCACAGAAGATTTTTAGGTGGTTCAGAAATCACCTCCAGTGACTCCTACGTCCACCCCTCACACAGTGAGGCCACACTACTCAAAACCTTGAGTACAACTCACACTGGAGCACGACGACTCCAAACACCCTTGAGCACGATGACTCAAGAAACAACCGGAGCACGACGACTCCAAACCCTTTGAGTACAATGACTCAAAGAAAACCCAGGAGATAGGTACGATGACCTACTCCACAAACCACTTATGAGTACGACGACTCACAAGCACTTGAGCACAATGGCTCCAGAGCACTAAGGCTCCAAACCTGAGCACTACGGCTCCAAACCTTTGGACCACGAAGGATCCAAGTTCTGCTAGAACAAGCTCAGTTAGAGAATAGATCCTCTAGCCCGATCTATCTCAATACAAAGATAAAAATAGAACAAACAGAATTAAGTGATCTGTGTAGAACACATACACAGATCACACAATGAAAACCTGGATGAACACTCCAAGAAAAATAAATGAAATAGATGTGACTTGGATGTTCCTTGATGAAGGCTTGGATTGAAGACGCTTGAAGAAATTCGTTGGAGATCTTCTTCAATCCACGATGCTCTACTTTGATGGCATCCGGATTGCCAGTTCTTCTTCTTCCTTTGCTGCTCTTCTGCTCCTCAATCTGATGGCGCTGCTCTCATCCCTTTTTGGATGCTCATGCTTTATCCTCTCTCTTATTCTCTTCTCTTCTTCTTCACGTTCTCCCTCCAAACATCACTTCTCTGCTCCCTTCTTTCCCTTTCTGCAGCCACCACACATTTTTCTAGAGAAGTCTGGTCTTTCTCCTCGTGGGGATCACTTGGAGTACAGAAAACATGGGTATTTATAGCCCCATATGTCCATAAGAAGCCTTGGAGTACGTGGGCACAAAACCCTAGGTCAAATCCCCTAATTCCCAAGCAGCCACGTGTCCAGACAAAATCACGATTTTGAGTTTCAGCCGGAGTGTGTCGACACTACTTCAGAGTGTGTCGACACACTGTCCCAAACTGGCAGAATTGGATCTCTGGGAAGAGTCACTAGTGTCGACACTACTTCAGGCTGTGTCGACACACTGTCCAGAACTGCCAAACAGGTCTTCTGGGAACTGGATCTAGTGTCGACACTACATGAGGCTGTGTCGACACACAGTACAGACCTGTCAATTAGGTTCTCTAGGAACTGGGACTAGTGTCGACACTACTTGATCCTGTGTCGACACTACTTGACCATTTCTTCATCATTTTGCCTTGGGGTTTGAAACACTGTGTCGACACCAGTAAGGGGTGTGTCGACACTACCAACACAAAATCTGTCTACACCTGCAAAATTAACACATAAATCATTAGTACATGATATTATCATTAAAATATGAGATATTAAACATCAAAAACATGTTGTTTAAGCATTATTGTCATATGCATAGAATGTATAACATGTTCAACATATCATCATCAAAATCATAATATGTCATCATTAAAATCAAAGTATGTCATCATTAAAATCACAATATGTCATCATCAAAATCAAAGTATGAGTGATGTTCATTGGATATCATTAAAATACAACTTTAGGAAATTCCAAAACACACTCAACCCAACAGAAAAGAATTATCTAACAACCTTTTCTGAAGTTTATCCACAGGTAGTAATTCAAACAAAATCTGTAAGTTGTCTACACTCACTGTCATTTGAAGCTTATTGCATATATTTTGTCTAAGTATACATCGACTTCCTTATAATAGCTCACAACGATTTCCTTAGAAGAACATCGATTTCGGTTCTACATCGGTTTCACTTAAACAACGACTTCCTTAGTAAAACATCAATTTCAGTCCAGCAATGACTTCATAAGTAAAACAACGATTACGGTCTTACAATGACTTCATAGTTAGAACATCGATTTCGTTGCTACAACGATTTCGCTTCACTTAAACATTGATTTGGTTGCTACATCGACTTCATTTTTCTTAAACATAGATTTCATAGCTACAATGATTTCGCTTCACTTAAACATCAATTTGGTTGCTACATTGACTTCGTTTTACTTAAACATCGATTTCGTTGCTACATCGACTTCGTTTCACTTAAACATCGATTTCGGTAGAATAACGACTTCGTTTCTACATCGATTTCGGCAGAACATTGACTTCATGTGAAATAATGATTTTGTCTCTACAACGACTTTACTTAAACAATAAATTCAGTAGAACAATGACATTACTTGAACAACGACTTCGTTTCAAACAACGATTTCATCTGCACATCGATTTCAGTACAACAACGACTTCTGTTAAATGATGACTTTGTACATAACATCAATTTCATTATATTCAAACATGGATTATGTTTACATCGACTTGGTTTCAACATAGATTATATTCTCACATAATTTATGGTTATATCATCGATTTGATATCAACATCAACTCTTTTAGTAACGATTATATTTTAGACAACTGTTGAATATTCTTATTTAAATTCTTTTCAAACCTTCTTGAGATTCATTCCACACAATATTCAAATATATTTTAAATCTCTGTGGATTTCAAGTCTTCCCGCGAAAGCATGTTGTATCATGTGCTATCGAACATTTATTGTGATGGTATAAATCTCTACACGATATATCTTTGCTTATCTCACTTATGTCACATAAAGTCACACTTTATATGATGACAAAATGGCATTTCCCTTTTAGTGTATTTTCATAAAGCACGACTACTAATGTTGACTGACAGTTTAGACAAAGATAAGTTGTCTATGTGTCAGCATTTATTGTGTGCAGGGTTCCCTGTAGAAACACACGTTGCAAAGATGGACTTGTGAACCTGACAGAAGCTAGAAGATTTAGACAATCTTCCTTTATGTGTGAATGTCGTCCCCAGCATTAATGGCTGCAGGTTTTCTTGGTCCACACTTCGGACCATTCACTTCAACGTGCATGAAGACGTGAGACAACAGATACTTCGACAGTCAAATTAATTCAAAGAAGATAAATAGAAGACTGGTGAATCCATGCAAGACAATCCTTTTTCTAGAGAACTTTTCAAGCTTGCATTCTAAAGATCTAGGAAGAAACGAAGAGCTCATTCGTTCATTCAAACCCTCTGTAGCTCTTAGCTCTCTGCAACAAATTGCTTAGCCTTTGAGAGCCTGAGTAGATCTGAGAGAGAGTTCTTTGTTGATATTCTTTATCTCTCAGACATTGCCTCAGATCAAGCAATTTGTATTAGCTTGGTCTAGGGGCCATCCACTTCTTACTCATTTTCTTTGAGTGTTCCTCTTCGAATGTGAAGAGAAGACCTGCTTGAGTGGGTGGTTGTTCCCTTCGGCAAGAAGGAAGACCTGTTGCATCAGGTGCTTTAGTTCCTCTTTGGGTTGAGGAGAGAAGGCCAGCTGTTGCTGGATGTGTAAGTGTCCCTAAAGGGGACTATACCCTTGCTTAGTGAAATCCCAAGGTGTTGATTAGGGACTAGACGTAGGACTCCTTGTGATAGGAGATCCGAACCAGGATAAAATTTCCTATTGTCTGTGTGTTTGCTCTCTTTGTCTTTATTTAACACTAACTCTAACTATTGAACTTAGTATTCTCTGTCAAGCGTTTTATTTACGGGAATTATTCTAAAAGAATTTTTAGCAATCCATTCACCCTCCCTCTGGGCTTGCTAGCTGGGCAATAGAAATGTGTGGGCTATGAGCTAAGGGGAAGCTCTGGAGAGAATTTGGCAGCACTTCATGGTAGTGTAGGGTCCTTACCTCATTCAAAAGGATATGGGTTGCTTATATAGGGAGGAGAAAGAGTATCTCGTCCATAAGTGATTATGGCCCATGAAAATGAAGAAATGTCAAGTAAATCTGCATGGGAAGAGTCCTAGGAGGGTTCTAGGGTGAGATGGAACCTCAAACCTCAGCTCGGGTCGTTCCAAGGCTCTTGGAGATGAAGATAGACCCCAAAAACGATAGAAAGGAGGTAGTTGCGGAGCCAGCCATGCAGAATAGTGTCGCGATGGATCGTAGGGGCGCGACAAGGATTGTCACGACGGCCATGGGGGTCGCGACAATGAAGCCATGTGAATGGATATGCATGGGCTGTTGCGACGGCCAGGATGGTCGAGTCAATGATCAATAATCGATTAAAAGAGAACAATAATCGATTTAGCAGGGATCAATCGATATGAATGCGATGCCAGGACTCGTCGCAACAAGGTGGTCACCAATCGATACCACAGTCAGCAATTGGTAGCCAATGATCTATTGCCATTAATTTGTCAACATAGGCCCTCGTGATATGAACGCATAGTCCAAGGCTGTCGCCTTAAGTCCAATCGATTCTTCTGGTCACCAATCGATATGAACGCATCGCCCAAGGCCATCGCGTTAAGGACTTATAGTTGAAACCCTAGACAATTGATAGAATGAGGACTCTGAAGTGTTATTTGAACGATGTAAGCTTAGAATTGGACTTAATGGGCTCAAGAATTGGCCAACAAATGGGCCTCAAGAGAATGACCAACTTGGGGCACACTAAGAGAACAAGAAATATTGTTCGACTCATAGGCCAGAATCGGGTGTCTACAACAACTTGAGGCATTTGTTTCCATGGAAAGTCCAAATATGGTGTGCAGGTTGCTTAAATCCATTTATGGACTAAAGAAAGTTTCCCAAAGTTGGAACATAAGGTTTGATGAGGCAATCAAATCTTATGACTTAGTTAAAAACAGAGATGAACTTGGTATGTATAGGAAGTTAAGTGGGAGTGCTATCACATTCTTGATGTTATATGTGGATGACATCTTTATCATTGAAAATCATGCAAGAATGTTGTCCATAGTGAATGCTTGGTTATCAAAGAATTTCTCCATGAAGGACTTTGGGGAAGCATCTTGCATTTTAGGGATTTAGATCTATAGAGATAGATCCAAGAGGATGCTTGGCTTATGCCATTCCAAGTACATAGACACCATTGTCAAAAAATTTGGCATGGAAAATTTCAAGAGGTGTCTTATACTGATGAGACATGGAATTTCACTTTCTAGGAGTATGTCCCAAACACTCTAGAAGAAAGGGCAAACATAGATAGGATTCCTTAGTAAACATGGATAGGATTCCTTATGCCTTTATGATAGGGTCTATCATGTATATTATGCTATGTACTAGGCCTGATGTAGCACATGCTCTAAGTGTTAAGAGCAGACATCAAACAGATCTAGGTTTGGAACACTAAAAAGCAGTAAAGTGCATCCTTAAGTACTTGAGAAGGACTAAGGATCTTTAACTAGTTCATGGAGTAAGTCACCTCAAGGTTGAAGGCTACACGGACTCGAGTTTCTACTTCGATGTTAATGATAGCAAGTCTAACTCGGGGTTTGTGTTTACCTTGAATGGAGGAGCAGTAAGCTGGAAGAGTTCCAAGAAAGAGACTACTACTGACTCGACCACTAAGCTGGAGTACATTGTTGTAGTAGAAGCAGCAAAGGAAGCAATCTAGATGGAGAAGTTCATTGTAGATCTAGGAGTGGTGCCAGGCCATGAAGAGCCGATTTCCATTATTTTAGGACAACAATGGGGCGACTGCTCAAGCAAAGGAACCCAGGTCTCACCATAAGTCTAAGCACGTTCTGAGGAAGTTCCACTTGATAAGAGAGATAGTGGTCCATGGTGATGTAGCGGTAGAAAGAGTTCCATCCGAAGATAACATTGCAGATCCAATGACGAAGTCGTTGACTCAGATTGTTTTTAAGCGACATCGAGGTCTGATGGGGATCAGACATGTAGGTGATTCACTTTAAGTCAAGTGGGGGATTACTAGTTGTGAGTGTCCTACAAACCAACTCAGATTAGTGATGACACTTGTAATCTTGTACTAATCTCTTTTGGTAATAATATTAATGTCATCTTCTCACTTTCTTTTACATGCATGGGATGATGCTTATATTGTGATGTCCATGCGTTTATGCAATGAGGATTAGGATTATGATGAGGTAATGATAATGAGACCTATCTTTTTTAAACATAGATCCTAAATATTCTTAGTCATAGGTTACTCGAGAGAGACATAGAGATAACTGGATAGACTAGTGTGTTGTATACCCGTCCATATGATGGAGGTAGCTGGTCTCATTGTTGAGTTGTGATTGCATGAACATCTATATGATTGTATGTTTTTGATGATGACATAATGACAAAATGACATACACAATGCCTACATGATACCTAAATTGAAGTTTGTTTGTTGTAGGAGACTACATGAAAAAGGAAGCGCACAACTTGAAGAATCTTTAAGCAAAAAAGCTTTTGGATGGATGATCCCATGCTGTAGTTGTCGATAGCTCCCTTGCATCTGTCAACAACCAATGAAGACCATCCAACAACAAGGTTATGGAAAGCCAAAGAAAATAGTAGTTTTCGACAAGCCAGGACTCACCTGTCGACAGCCACTGAAGAATTCCATCAATGAGGTTTTGGAAATCAAGGCAAGTAGCAGCTATTGATAGCCAGGATGTGCCAGTCGACAACCCAGCCCATGCTTCAAAAACTCAGTTATGGAAGGCAGATTTGCTGCAGTAGCTGTCGACAGCTGATGTGCATCTGTCGACAACTGTCGATTTTATTGCAACACGTGAGCAACATGTGCTCTTTATTAGGGTGTCCTTTTCTCGTACACATGAATCCCAAGGGCTGTGTGAGAATATGACACATCTATATAAAGACCTCTTAGCCTCCTTTTCGCACGAAGGAGCCTCCACAACAATTCCAAAGCATAGAAGAACCAGAGGAAGGTTCCCAGTGCTCTACTCCAAGCTCCAAGCATCAACAACAAGAAGATTTATCTCAGAATACCAAGTTGGAGCAAATTCATCCTCAAGGCTCAAGTACCAACATCAGATCATCTACAACTCGAAGTCTGAAGAGCATCTGGACGAAGGATTTGAAGAATTCAACAACTCCATTTGTTTCTCCTATACTCTGAATTCTTCCTGCACTTCAACTTTTCATTTCATGTGTGTGATGTTGAATTGAGCAATCCTTGTGCTCAATTCGCATGTGTGTGGTTTGATCTGAGATCTTGTTCATCTCAGATCTTGTGTGTGTGTGGTTGTATGTGTTGAACTTGCTTTATAAGCAGTTTGGCGTGTGTGTGTGGCCGGTGGATGTAGGATACATAAGTTGTGTAATCTGAACCACCTTAAATCATCGTGTCTTGTGGTTTGCTTTGATCTACCGTTAGATGCTTGAAAGGCACAATTATTTAATCTCACATATTCCATACTGCTAATCCTGTGTAAACACTCTGCACACACAATTAGACTCAAACTTGATCTACATTCTTACAAGTTTTTCATGAAAGATGTGCGGAATTGCCCAATATAGTAATCTAGAAGGGGGGGTTGAATAGATTACAACCAACTTTAACCAAGATTGACTTCTTTTTAAATGAGAACACAAACTTATCAAATTCTTAAACAGATTCAAGTTTGATTTGACTTTCAGTTAGTGTGCTTATTGTGAATAAAATGCGAACAACCTATCTAACGTGTGTAAAACCAGCGTGCCTAACAATAAACTATCGTGAAAGCGTGCAAACCATAGGACACGAGGATTTAAGGTGGTTTGGAGTACACAACTTGTGTATCCTACGTCCACCGTCCATACACACATGCAGAAACGACTGCTTATCAGTGAGTTCACTCTCTACAACACACACACACCACTCTGTCTGACGTAAACACACGATCAGAACAATGCTAACCACGTAGATCAAGCACAAGAGTCGCTTGACCCAACAACACACACACAAGATATGAAAAACAGAGACAAAGAAGAGTTATGAGTTGAAGTATCAAATCTTGATATTGAACTCTTCACGATGGTCGTCCATATGAACATCAAGCTCCATCTTGACAGGTATCAGTTGATGGAGAAGCTTGACAGATGGACAACCTGGCTTCAATTCCGTTCGGACAATGGCTCTTTCGTTCCCTAGACGGAAGGTTGAAGCAGAGCAGCAAGGAGAGTCTTTTCTCTTGAGATTTTGCTAGGGTTTGGTATGGTGGCTACTTCTATACAAAAATACCATCAGAAGGTTCCTTATATATGGGTGTTCAAGTATGGAGAGTCATGATAAATGGAAACACCCACATAGGAAACACATAGAAATCTCGGAACTAAAGTTTCTCTTCGTCTGTCGACAGCAAAAAGTGCATCTGTTGATAGGTGCTGACAGAATTACAAAAGCCAGAAGACTGGGCTTCCCAGGAGACAGTTTCCTGTCAGTGGTTGTCGACAGGCGATTGGCCTCTATCGATAGAGACACTTGTCCTGAAGTCTGTTTCACTTCCCTGTGCTTGGCTGTCGACAGGCATCTTTGGGGCTGTCGACAGGCACACTTCACACTGAGATTTCTGAAGCTGTCTGTGTCTAGTTATCGACAGGCCTCTTTGGGGCTGTCGACAGGCACTTGCTTTTTGTGTTTCATTTGATCTTTTGCTCTTGACTTTGGTGCTTTGACTTGCACACTTTCTCACCTATATTTGAGAACATTGTTAGTGAGATATTATGAACATATAAATGATCAAATTAAACATGTATTTCTTGATTAACATTTGCTTGACTTGTCATTCTTATCATGTTTCACACATTCACATCACATCAATTTGTATTGTTCATGAAATGCTCATCATTAAAAATAACCATTTCAATTATAAATCTGACAATCTCATGTAAACCCAACATTCTCCCCTTTTTGATGATGACAAAATTCAATTTATGGACAATTGATGTTTTTCTCCCCCTTTTGACAACACCTAAAAGGACACGTCATGCACACAGAAAGAGAACAGAAGCATATAACTGTGATTTTCATTGAATTGGCATTCATTACACACAATTACAAAATGGAGTGATAACATGACAAACAAAGTACAAGGAAAGGAGATAACATGATTGTGATAGCAAATGTAGATAACAGTGACAAAACCTTGACCAAAGCAAAGTAAACACCACATAACTAACGCCTAGACTGTCTAGACATCGTCATTTCCAGGAGGTGCAGAGGCCTGACGGAAACCATAAAGCTCTGTGGAGAGCCTGGTAAGCTGTATCTGTAAGTAGACTTGGGTGTCAGCCAATGCATCCAAGTTGGTATCAACATTATCCAATCGAGCATTTAGATGGTCGAAACCAGTGGTCATTTGTAGCTGCATTTGTGCCATTTGAGCAGTGATGAAATCTCAAAGAGAGGGCTCATCAGGCACTTGTTCATCAGCAGCAACATCAGCTTTAGCTCCCGGAGCATCCATTGGCTCGGACTGAGATTCTTCATCAGCATCATCTTCAATAGATTCATCTTCATCATCTGCCTGTGCCTTACCCTTGAGGTCCCTTGTAACAACCCCGTCAATCAGCTTATAGCCTATCTGATGAGCAACAGTAAGATCAAGGGCACTGCGAGATTTGAGAATAGTCATATCTTCTCGTGGAATGGGAATGCCAATGAACAAGAGAAGAGAAGTGATGGGACAAGCATAAGGCATAGACCGTTTGGAGCTGGTAAGGCATAGTCGGATGTGAGAAACCATAAGGAGAGGCAAGTTGACCTGATCACCATTAAGAATGGAGTAAAAAAGGGATTTGTGAACGGCAGTCACAAGTTCCCTACTACCATCCTTTGGGACTATGATGGTGGTGAAAATATGGTGGATGAGACGATGAAGAGGAGGAAAGGAGTTGGCATTCCACTGCACACGATCTTTTGAGGAATCGTATGGCTGCAAGGTGATAAGAGTATAGTACTCGGAGGCCAACGGATGATGGTGCATGATGTCAATGCCAGAGTTTGGAATTTGAAGAGCACGAGAAAGAAGATTAGGAGTGAGTTGAAAAGATTGGTCCTTCACCTTGGTGTAGAGATCACCATTCGTTGTGATCCTCAAGTTGTTGTAAAAGTTCGTCACAGCGGCTGGAGAATAGCGCTTGTGGGAATAACAGAAGGGAGACCAGCCCTGGACATAAAAAAGAATCAGCAAATCTGGGAACATGTCCTCCAATGAGACAAAATCAACGTAGCAAGGTTGAACAAACTTGGTGAAGGTGCCATGAGCATTTAGGAACTGCAGATTTGGAGGGATAAGTAGTTCCAGCAGACGATCATCCCGATGCTTTGTTCGGTGCTCGATTGAAGCCCCAGAACCCTTGCCGACTTGGGGAGAACAAGGACGGCGACGAGAGGCAAGCTTCTTGCTCTTGGGAGCCATGAGAAGAAAGGATCCCGGAGTAGAGAAGAACTCGGAAGAAGGAAGGAGACACGAGAAGGAGGAGACACCAGGGAGAGGCAGACTTTGCTCTGGTGCTCTGGAGAAGAGGGGTTTCGTGGAGAAGGAAGGAGGAGGGAGTTTTTGGAAGTGAGAAAGGGAGGAAAGGGTCGTGGGTTCCTTTTTAAAGAAAGTGGGAAGGGATTTGAAGAGACAGGGAACCACAAAATCCACCCTAACGAGCCGCCCGTTGGGCTTCCAAAACAAACCCAGCCGTCGGCTGTCGACAGGTGAACAGTCATCTGTCGACAGACACATAGAAATGTGCCAGTGAGGGTATTGTGACAGATTTTTCAAGGAAATGAGCATCCAATGTGTATATAAGGTGGGAATTAGGAAAATACTCATGATAAAATGTCATACCCACTAATAATTGGGACACGTCAAGCATCTACAATGGTTGTGAAATAATATTCCCGGAATCTCAAGTTGCGTCATGAAGAATACATTATACAAAAACATATGAAAATAAGATAATCCTATTGAATAAAGCCATTGTAGAAAACATATTTCTTAGTGGGTGACAGTAAAAAAGGTGTATGAAAAATATGTCTACATGGGCAATTAATCATTAACATCAAATTGGCCTTGATAAGAAAAATGAGGAGGCTACACTCTATTTCATCTGTTATGTTTTGTTTCTTATTGAACAGAAGAGAAAAAGTGGTAATTAGGATCACTTTGACCTTTTTACGTGAAGATAGACATGGGTAATGCCGGTATCCCCAGTTACTCGGTGGAAGTGTCCATCAGACCATTAGACAGAGATAATGAGTAAGCCGTTTGACACGAAGACTGACATTTGTGATGCCCATATCCCCGGCTACTTAGTAATACTCAGCATTGCTCTGTCTTGTTCTCTATTAAATTTGATACACGTTTGTTGTTTTTTTTTTGTGAAATAGGTAGCTTTTCTCCCTTTTTTTTAAAAAAACTCAAGGTCAAGAATTAGATAAGGTTTAAAAGCCAATGCAAGACATAACCCTCAACGACCTTTGAACTTAGCACGTGACTTTAAAAAATGATATTCCACAAGGGAGTTATTCAAGTGAGTTAGGTTAGATTCATGTGATTTGTTAAACGTACTCAAAATGATGCAACCTAGACTCATAGAAGAATAGTATGTCAAAATCATTGTGATTTAGACAATATCGTTGATATTATATGGATATGAAAGATTATAACACAAGTAAGTCACCAATTTTTCACCTTAAATACAGTAGTGAAGTATGCTCATGAAGAATATTGACAAAGAAGGAGGAATTGCTTGGAAAGTGGATATCTGTCGATAGCTAAAGGGACCCTATCGACAGATGTACACAGCTGGAGATTTCTGGTTTTAGACTGAACAAAGCTGTCGACAAATGGATTTTTGGTTGTCGACAGATGCACACAGATAGAAGTTTTTGAGTTCGGGGAGATCAGAAACTATGCCTAGCTATCGACAGATGGGTTTGGGCCTGTCGACAGAGGCACACAGGGTTCAAAATCTGGGTTCTGTGGAGGCATGTCTGTCGACAGAATGGATTAGTGTTGTCAACAGAAGCTTGTACAAGATAGATTTAGGGCTAGGATGAGAGAAAAATTGGAACTCCATGCTAGGAAAATGTGGGTATGTGAAATGTGAAGATTTTTCCTTAAAAATACATTCATCTAGCCTGAACTTCCTCCCGCATAGTGTGTACTTGTGTAGGCCCAAACATTCAAGCAATTCAAATCAAGGTTTCACATGTATAACAAGCATTTGCACATAAGTTCATGAGAAAGTATAGGTGAAAATAGAAATCCATGTGTGTGTAAACGTGAATGGGCAAATTGTAAAGAACCCATAGACCTCGTTTGAAGTAAATGATCTTTAGATGCAGCTGACTATGGATACGTGACGGGGAATGTTTTCTCACGCATAATGATAGTTTCCAAACAAGTATAACTTGTTCTTCCACATTTCACCATTTGATATACCCCATAACCATTACACATAAAGAGCATATACCCCAAAATTCGGTAAGGATTTCATTGCATTTTGCACAATCCTAATTCTCTTCTCAGAGTAGTGAACCTATCCTCTGATAGTGGTTTGGTGAAGATGTCAGCCAACTGTTGTTCGGTGGGTATGAAACTAAGCTCCAAGGACTTGTTGGCTACCTCATCTCTCAAGAAGTGGTGTCTTATTTCTATATGTTTGGTCCTTGAGTGTTGAACTGGGTTCTTTGAGAGATTGATGGCACTAGTATTGTCACATAGGATAGGTGTGCATCCAATGTCAATATTGTAGTTAGACAGTTGACTTTTTATCCACAACACTTGAGCCGCACAACTCCTTGCAGCAACATATTCTGCCTCTGCAGTGGAGAGTGCAACCGAATGTTGCTTCTTGGATGCCCACGAAACCATGCAACCATCAAGAAGTTGGCAGTACCCACTAGTGCTCTTTCTATCAATTTTACATCCAACATAGTCAGCATCAGAATATGATATCAAATCAAAGCTACTTCCTGCTGGATACCAAAGACCCAAATCATACGTACCTGAGATATATCTGAATATTCTCTTAACTGCAACCAAATGACTTTCCTTTGGACTAGATTGATATCTAGCACAAAGGCAAACACTGAACTATATATCCGGTCTATTTGCAGTAAGATAAAGGAGTGAGCCAATCATACCTCGGAATTACTTTGCATCTACCGGTTTACCTTTCTCATCATTTTCAAGTTTAATGCTTGTGCTCATTGGGGTTGAGGCAAGTTTGGCTTGTTCAAATTGAAATCTTTTGAGAAGCTCCTTAACATATTTTTCTTGATTAATGAAGAAGTCGTCTTCATGTTGCTTTACCTGCAAACCAAGAAAGAATTGAAGCTCCCCCATTAGACTCATCTCAAATTCACTATGCATATGTTTGGAAAACTCCTCACACAGTGATGGGTTAGTGCAACCAAATATAATGTCATCCACATAAACTTGAATGACAATTATATGATAGAAATCTCGGAACTGAAGTTTCTCTTCGTCTGTCGACAGCAAGAAGTGCATCTGTCGACAGGTGCTGACAGAATTACAAAAGCCAGAAGACTGGGCTTCCCGGGAGACAGTTTCCTGACAGTGGCTGTCGACAGGCAATTGGCCTCTGTCGACAGGGACACTTGTCCTAAAGTCTGTTTCACTTCCCTGTGCTTGGCTGTCGACAGGCGACAGGCACACTTCACACTGAGATTTCCAAAGCTGTTTGTGTCTAGTTGTCGACAGGCCTCTTTGGGGCTGTCGACAGAGACTTGCTTTTTGTGTGTCATTTGATCTTTTGCTCTTGACTTTGGTGCTTTAACTTGCACACTTTCTCACCTATATTTGAGAACATTGTTAGTGAGATATTATGAACATATAAATGCTCTTGACTTGTCATTCTTATCATGTTTCACACATTCACATCACATCAATTTGTATTGTTCATGAAATGCTCATCATCAAAAACAACCATTTCAATTGTAAATCTGATAATCTCATGTAAACCCAACATTTCATAATTTGTGTTAATCTCGAAATTAAGGTCCATTTTCTAAAAATTGGTGGTAATCTATTCAACCCCCCTTCTAGATTCCCGTTAGAACTAATTCCGCACACTCTTCAATTGATATCAGAGCGGGTTTTTTTGGTTTCATAGCTTAAATTGCTTGATCTAACGATCAGGAGAGATTCTGCATGATGAACTCTAGCAAGGGATTTTTAGCCGAAGGACACTCAGTAACTAGGCCTCCCTTCTTTGACGGAACTGGCTATACCTATTGGAGAAATCGAATGCAAGTATTTCTGAGAGCTCAAGACTATGAGCTATGTACGATAGTAAGCAAAGAATCCTATGAGCTACCTACTGATGAGGACACCTGGACAAGAGAGCAAATTCGAAGGGCAACCTTAAATTGGAGCACCATGAATATGATGCAGTGTGTTGTGCATCCAAAGGAATACTCAAGAGTCTCCATATGCTCATCTATAAAGGAGATGTGGGACAAATTGGAACTCATCTATGAAGGTACGTCTGAGGTAAGGGAAACCAAAGCTAGCATGCTCGTTTCTGAATATGAAATGTTTAAATGAACAATGAAGAAAAATCTCAGACATGTTTGCACGCTTCATGATTATTATCAATGGTTTGAAAGGTTTTAAGAAAGAGTACAGTGAAAGTGACTTAGTGAGGAAGATACTTCGGTCTCTTCCATCCTCTTGGCACACTAAGGCCACCATCATTGAGGACTCTAAAGACCTATCCACAATGCAACTAGATGAATTGATAAGATCATTGATGACCTATAAAATCAATTTAAAAAGAAAAGAATCAGAGGTCACTCCAAGAAAATCAATTGCATGTCTAGTGAAAGCAAAAATGATGAGATGGCCATGCTGACTAGACAATTCAAGAAATTTCTCAAATTCAGAAAGAAGGGGCAAGGTAACTTCAAAACCCCTTTTAAAAGAGATTTTGCAAACAAATTTGATACAAACAAGAAAAATGACATAGTTGTTTGCTATGAATGCAAAAAATAGGGGCACATGAGAGGTGAATCCCCGAAGCTCAAAAGGAAGCTGATAAAGAAGAAATTTGAATACAAGAATCCCAGAGCCATGATGGCAACATGGAGTGATGAAGATGAAGATGAACGTGATCAAGATGATACTGATGATGAGGATGAGGAAATCAAGTGCTTGATGGCAAGGAGTGATGACTCCAATGAGGTAAACTCTTCCTTTGAAAGTTACATAGTTGAAGAATGGGAAGAGGCTTACACCATGTTATTTGAAAAATTCTGTGAATATAGATCTGAAAACAAAACCTTGAAAAAGATAATCAATAACCTGGTGCATAACCCAAGTGTTGATGAACAAGTTGCAATTCTGAACAGAGAAATGGAGTTACTAAAAAATGAAAAAGAAAATTACCATGTTGAAATGGACTGCATGAAAGAAAATTTTAGGAGAATGAAAAAGAAAAACAAACTCTAAATGAATCTGTTGAAAAACTTTAAAACGAGAATCAAAAGATTCAGAAGAAAATGGAAGAAGTTCAAAAGGAACTAAAAGACAAGAATGAAGATTCGTTAAGGGAAAGGAAAACCTTGATGCTGTCCTAGGAGTAAAGTCAAATACAACTAGACAAGGACTTAGATTTCAAAGTGAAAATCAAAAGAATTTTGACCAAACAATGATCACATCTTTTGTTCAGCATAATCCAAGTGTAAATAAACAAGTTCATGTTTAAAACAAAAATCAGAATGAAAAGAAAAACAAACAAAAGAACTGGATTGGTCGACAAGTGAGAGCACCTGTCGACAGATACACATATCAGAAGTTGAACTGTCGACAGGTATGGCAATCTGTCAACAAATCCAAGCCATCAAAGCTGCATAAAGGACAAAAGAATTCACATGTTCAAAGCAACAACAAAAGAATCTAAAAAATTCAAACTCCATCATGTAACTTTTGTAAAAAACTTGGTCATACTGAGTTACAATGCTGGAATAGGATGAACATGATGAAATGGAAACAATTGTGGATTCCGAAACATTTACTTTCTGGCATGAATGTATCGATCCAACCAGCAGTGAGAGCTTCTAGAGAGAGAAGCTCTAGGGTTTTGCGTAGCAGCTCTCTGAGCTTTCTCCCTTCGACTGTCGGCTGCCCTTAGGTAGCCGGCAGGTCGTCCTCCCCATAGGGTCTGACGCGTCCAATGGGTCGGAGGGCCTCAACTTCGTGTGGGCTTTAGAATCCTCTCTCCGGCCTTCAAAGGTGGTTCTGGTGTTGAAGCCTCCTGCCTTCACTGATGATGGTTTTCCTGGGGTTTATTTCTCCTTAGAGGAGGTTCAGAGATCTGAGCAGCCTCTCAAGTTTGCCATTGTTGCCAAGTGCTCCTATGGGCGGCCTTCAATTCCTGAAATCAAAAGTTGCTTGTCCCAGCGGTTGGCGCTTAAGGGTGATTGCATAGTTAGTGTTATGAATCCTAGGCATCTTCTCTTTCGTTTCTTTAATGAGGAGGACTTACTCAAGGTGTTGGTCAGAAAGAATTTGTATTTGAAAGGTTTTTTATTCCGGTTCTTTCGATGGGCTTCTGATTTTGATTTCTCAGCGGATCCTACGCTCATTCCTATCTGGGTAGGTTTCCCTAAGCTACCTGTTAATCTCTACAATGAAGACTATCTAAAGTGTATTGCTGGTAATTTTGGGGAGGTCCTGAGGATCCATGATTCCACTCTTGCCTAGACAGAAACGGCAGAAGTGTTTGTCTGTGTTGATGTTGATATTGCCAAGCCTCTTGTGGATCGTATCTGGATTTGTCAGGGTGATCTGGGTTTCTGGCAGCCTGTAAATTTTCATTGAGTTCCTTCTGTCTGCAAAGTTTGCCAGAAGTTGGGTCATACTCACGACGTGTGCAAAAAGAAGGTCAGGGACAATGTCCAGCCTCCTGCTCGTCAACAACAAAGTGTTGCTACCTTGCCGGAGAAAGGTAAAATCAATGAGCAAGGGTGGTGTGTTGTGCAATGAAAGGGTGTCCCCTCCAAGGATTCTACTGCCAAACCTTTGAACATGTCCATCCCGGTTAGTAACGTCTTTGAGCATTTAGCTAGTGATATTTGTTTAAATGACGTGCATGCAGTCTCGGATGCTAATCCTCCTGTTGTTCTGGTTGATGCAACCAATCGTGGGCTGTGACTTTGCAAACCCCAGTTTTGGAGTCTACGTTACATGATCATCCGCCCCCCTCGATAGACGTGCATGGCGCCCTGATTCCCTCCTCTGTGGGCGTGCATGGCATTGCTCAGGTGCATGCAACTTCTGTTGAAGAATATTCTGAACCGTGTTCTGGTGGGCTTCCTCTACCGGAGTCATCGCCGGCGGTCAATCTCCCAACGCTGCTCAGGCCGGAATGTGATATCTCTGGCAGTAAATCTCCAGTTTTGGAAGATAATATTATGCAAGTGATCCAGGGTAAGTCCCATGGCAGAGAGTGCAACTCGATCTGGGAGGGATCTTCGTCAGATCACAGCAATGATATCACACAGATTCCAGCGTCTACTCTTGCCTCTTCTGAGAATATTCTTATGGCATCTATTCAGATTTCCAAAGAAGGTAATATCATTCCAAACGTGGGTGTTTGTACTAGATCCAAAGCGAAAGCGGGGGTGGGTACCTCGGGTTACCGTTCCTCATGAATTGCTCAGCCTTATTCTGGTATATCAGGGGCCTTTCAAACTTGGCCTCCAAAGGATCTCTCAAGCATCATTTAAGGAAACATAATTTGCAGATTGTTGCTGTCTTTGAGCCTAAGATCCATCTTTCTAGGGTTGCTAATTTGTGTCGTTACTTAAATATGCATGAATATGCTGGTAATGCGGGTGAAGACTCTAAGATATGGCTATTCTGGTCCAAATCAGTTTCTCTGCAGGTTTCTGGCAGATTTAATCAGTTTATTTCAGCTTATATCCTTAAAGATGACGACCTTTCTGCATGATCACTGTCGTTTATGCTGCGTGTGATATGAGCACTCGCCGTCTTATTTTTGATGATCTTCTGGGTTTGAGTAATCACCAGTTGCCTTGGATGGTGGGGGGTGACTTCAACTGTGTGTCCAACCCATCTGGGAAGGAAGGAGGAACTATTCCAAACCACTTATCGATGATTGATTTCAATTCTTTCATGTCGGCTGTTGGCCTTCTTAACGCTGGGTTTAGTGGTCAGAGATTCACTTGGGCTAACAATAGAGTTGGCCATACAACTATTAAGGCGAGATTGGACCGGGTTCTTATTACTCCCAGTTGGAACTTGTCTTTCCCTGGCTTATGTGTTAAGCATCTTCCTAGATCACCCTCTAATCATGCCCCACTTTTGATGAGAATTGTTCAGCAGTCATCTGTTCTGTCTAGGTTTATTTTTCAGAAGATGTGGGTGGCCCATGAGACTTTTCTCCAGCAAGTCTCGGACGTCTGGCATAATGTTAGTGCAACATTCTCAAACCCTTTTATCAATCTACATATTAAGTTAAAGGCTATCAAATTTATGTTGAGGGCTTGGAACACTAATGTCTTTGGCAACGTGTAGGTCTCTGTGCGTAAGGTTGAAGCTCGGGTGGAGGAGATGCAATGTATTTTTGATGCTGACCCTTCCGGTGAGAATAGATCTAATCTTCACTGCACCAACGCTTCTCTTCGCCGTGCCCTGCACTGTCAGGAGGTTTTTTTGGCTCAAAAGGCTAGAGTTCAGTGGTTAAAAGATGGGGATAGGAACACCGCTTTCTACCATGCAGTGGTGCTTGGTAACAGGAGAAAAAATTTCATTCACCATCTGAAAATTGAGGGGGTCTGGTGTAAAGATTAGAATTTACTTTCTTCTGAGGCTGTTAATTTCTTTCAAGCTCTTCTGACTTCTGAAAATCATGATCTAGACCAATCATCTCTTCAGAACATTTCGATGCTGATTAATGAGGAGCAGAATGCAATCTTAATCGCTACTCCTTCTGATGAGGAAGTTAAGCTGGCTGTGTGGGATTTGAATGAGAATGGTGCCCCTAGACCTGATGGCTTCACGGGCTATTTTTTCAGGGCCTATTGGGATATTATCTCTAAGGATGTTATTGCAGTTGTAAAAGGGTTCTTTTCAAGGTATCCTCTCCCTAAGGGAATCTGCTCTTCGTTGATTGCTATCATCCCCAGGATTCCCCACCCCTCATCATTCGCAGATTTCAGGCCGATTAGTCTTTGTAATTTCTGCTCTATGGTTGTTTCCAAGATTATCTATGGCCGTCTCACTGACATTTTACCCTTGATTATTTCTGAGGAGCAGGGTGCTTTTGTGAAAGGTAGGAATATTGTGTACAATATTTCACTCTCCAACCAGCTTATCCAAGATCTTGGTAGGAAGGTTCGGGGTCATAACGTCATTTTCAAGCTGGACATGATGAAGGCCTATGATAGAGTCGAATGGGATTTCATGTTTGCTGTGCTCCGTAAGTTTGATTTTGCCAACCGCTTTATCTCTTACATTGGTATTTTGGTTTCCAATTGTTGGTTCTCTGTTCACTTCAATGGTGCCACCATGGGTTATTTCAAATCCTCCAGAGGTCTTCGTCAGGGGGACCCTTTAGCTCCAGCTTTGTTTATTATTATGGAGGAAGCTCTCAGTAGAGGGTTAAGAAATGTACAGTCTGCCACTTCATTTTTGCCTTTTTCTGGTCCAAGGCACTGTCTGCATATTTCTTATTTACTCTTTGCCGACGACACTCTTATTTTCCTCAATGGTCAAACTACCAACATCCTCAAGCTGCTGAAGTTCTTAAGAGCCTATGAATCAAGCTCTGGCCAGAAAATCAATGTTAAGAAGAGTTCTTTTATCTTATATAGGAAGGCCCCTCCTACCTTAGCTCGCAGAATCTCCACCATTATGGGGTTTAAGCATCACCTCGGTGCTGTTCGATACCTTGGAGTCCCTCTTACTGCTGGAAGATCTAGAGTGGCAGATTATAAGTATCTAATTGATAAGATTAATCTGAAATTGAACTCTTGGAAATCAAAGTTTTTATCCCAATCAAAAGGGCGACTCTAATCAATTCTATTCCTGTCTATACTGCTGCTGCTATTTCCATTCCTAAGACAGTGATTAATTATACTGAAAGAGCCTGTGCAAATTTCTTTTCGAGTGGAACGGATGGTGTTCATCAGAGGCACTGAATTTCGTGGGATACTATCCATCGGCCATTAGCTGAAGGTGGTCTGCAGATTAAGAGCTTATGACATCTTCTGTTTTTTTTTTTTTTTTTTTTTGGCAAAACCGCTCCTCAAGTAAGTAAGGCTAGTAGAGTGCACTCTCCCCCAGAGGGGGAGAATGTTCCCACTCCACCAGCATTTACTTGGGCCGAAAATATATATTTGAAGAAATGAAGAGATACAAAAACAGGGCGAGCCCCTACAAAGTCAGACTAGCCTAAGCGAACATAAGGGAGGCCAGTTTTATCCAAAGTAGCTGGACCCCTACAGGCCAGGGGCAACGAAGAAGAAGAAGTGAAAATCTTGTTTTCTTGGCTGGAACTCGCATGGGATGCAAGGGCATCGCCCACCTTATTAGCTTCTCAAAACACATGGCAAAAGCTAATATGAAGGGAAAGGAAAGTGACATAAGCTGGGCGCCACCATCTAGCACACTCCCAAGAGGGTAAGGAGTTGTTGTGAAAAGACTAAACAAGCGTGGCAGAGTCAGAATAAATCAAACTGATGCGAAGACCAAACTCTGCAGGTAACATGAGACCATCATGAAGAGCTCTCACTTCAGCTTGGAGGCTATTTCCAAATCCATAGTGAAACGCAAAAGCCAAACATGTCACCATTGGAATCTCTAATGCAACCACCACCACCACTTAGGCCAGGATTTCCTTTAGAGGCACCATCAACGTTTAGGCAAAGACCATTTATTGGAGGGATCCATCGAACCAACTTGAGCTTGATACATCTGACAGAAGGCATATAACCAAAGGATGACAAGGCACTAAGCTGATTGGCAGATGGAGCTATCTTGAACATAGCCTAATGGATAGCATGAGAAATCTGGTTCCTAATTTGTTCAATAATGACCTTACTGGAAGTGAACCTCTTATCGTAACGTCGTTTACATCTCTCCTTCCAGATTTCCCATGTAATGAGAATCATACCATATAAGGAAGCAAATCCAAAAGGGGAACGAAGATTAGAGCCCTGAATGGTTCTCCAGCACCAAGAAGTGAAATGATCATTATTACTGTGAGGGGGAGGCAATATAGGAGAGAAACAGCGCCATAAAGCAGTAGCTATATCACTGTTAATGAACAGGTGATCAATATCTTCAAAGTGACCAGTGCTGTAGCAAGAACATTTGGAAGGGAGACAAACACCTTGATCAGAAATTCTTGAGTCAACGGGGATCACCCTATGAATTACTTTCCAGCTGTAATACCCTGAATTTTCATTCTTTTATATCGTGCATGTGTATTTACTTGTTGAGTGCATAACATGTGTATTTTATAGCGCATGTTATAATTCTTACACTTCTCATGAACGTATGCATGTATATATATGATATTTAGGTGAAAATAGGCAATTAACAAATTTGTGCATACTGTGTATAATAAAATCCTAGGTATATAATACTTAGGTAATATTATGCATGATAATCGAATTACCGATGTGCATGTTGTAGTTATCTATTTCTTGCATAATGTATATAATTATGTTGTATACGTGTGTATAATACTTTTGAGTGGTTAAATATAGATAAAGATAAGATATCGGAATGATCTTTATCTTATTGATTACTAATCAAATTATCTTGTGATTTGTAATTAGAGTAATAAGGTATTTATTATGTTCCATCCAAGTAGATCCATAGGGCACTTACACATTCAGATATGAATACACGAGATTGCACAAAAAGTGTTTTTTCGTCAGACCGGGAAAGTGCTTAAAAGCAAAAAAGGTCCGTTGAGCACCTAATCGCTATGTCATAATAGATCCGAACACTTGCCCGAATCGACTTCAATATCATAATTGTTCTAGTGAATAATACATACGTCAATTCAAGTGGGTGCATGTAAGAATTTGTGATTGTGGTATAAATTATTCTTAGTTAGCTTATTCTATATTACATCTTACAGATATTATATATGTAAAATCTTGAAGTGCATATTGAACTATCTATTCTATGGATGTTGTGTGTAAATATATGAAGTACATATGTATATATATGTATGTTATCTTATGCATGTGATATCTATCTATCTAATCATATGTACATCAAATCATCTATAATATATGAATAATACTTAAATAACATTGTGCATGTGATAGGTAAGTAATGCTATAGGCCATATAAGTACATGAAAGTTATTTGCGTACAAGTATAATTATACATAAATGTGCATGCACTATCTAGTTATCGATATATGTAAATCTTATGCATATGGTACGTATTGTACACATAGTAAGAAAACACTATCATACATTTTGTAAATAATCATGAGTTTATTTCCGAGCATGCAATATATATTTAAACGTGTGTGAATTATCTAATTATTGAGGTGCCTATTGTATTTAATTATTTTAATGCATGTAGTTAGTATTATGGATGTGCGTATGTATACATACATGTGTTATTCTTGTTTAAATAATATTTATCTATTTTAAGCGTGTTAAATTATTTATGGTGTGTGAAGTACTTGGGTGATAATGTGCATACAATATTTAACTAATAATGAACATATTTTAATCATAGGTTCATGCGTAATGTATGTAATTATGCAATGTGTATGTATATGTGCATATATGTATGTATTGATGCATACTGATCTTAATTATGATTAGTGTAAGTTGTATTTAAATAAATATTGTGAAATGTATGTACTTTATGTGGTAAGAGCATATGCAATTATTTTTACACATACTAGATTGCTTTGGTGTATTTATATATTTAATTTTAGGTTTGACAGAGTTTTGGTTGCACTGTGCTGCTGGCGGCCAGGACCTGGACGCCAAGGCACTGTTGGCGTCCACCCCCTGGACGCCAACCACAGTGGGCGGCCACCCCCTAGACGCCAACCCCATTTTGGCAGCCAGACCTTCACGTCAACTATGCAGTTGACTACAACCGATGTTGACGTTAATATCCTCATGCGTAACGGTTCTAGAATTGTTAATGCTCATGTTTTGGCTGGTTCCAGATTAGGAAACCCTTCCTAATGCGTGGAAAACCTACCCTAGTATGTATCCCCAACCCCGAGCCTATAAAATACCCATCTTAGGACGAGGAAAAGGCTTTTAGCATTTGGTGAAAACCCTAGCTCCGAGATGGTGAAAAGCTGAACTTTAGAAGGCCGGATCCGTCAACTGGAGGTGTTCCCCGAGGAGCTACAACATCTAGAGGACAGCCAATACATCCAAGAAGAGATCCCAACTCCGAGGAGCCATCTACATCGACTGGAGAAGAAGATCTAAGGAGTTTCTGAGCACCTTTTTGGCAGGGCTAAGAAGGGCTTCATCGACATATTCTGATCTTTGTAGATTTTTTTAAGAGGCAATTAAACCTAGATCTTGATCTTATACATGTCCCCTTAAGTCTTAGTATTTTTACGAATTTTTCCTCGAGTCCTGGAACCCCAAATTCACCCTTGTATGAAAAGTTGTCTGTATGTGCTGCTGGGACCAGGTTGACGACAACATAGGTTGCAGTCAAGTTCTTCAGTTGAAGTTGACGGCAACATCCCTTGACGTCTATTTCTTCAGGACCTGAAAGTGTACTTTTTGATCTTCTTTTGTTGTTTAAAAATTTCTGGACATTGGTATATACTGAAAATTTTTTAGGTGATTGTATACTGTTAGTAGGTCATATCATGAGGTTGCCTAAATTTTCTATGAACCATGTAAATTATTAAAATTTAGAGAGTGAATAAGGAGCATGACATGAACATGTTTAAATCTAGTATAAATAGATTTTGTTGTAAATTAAATTTTATAAATTTTCCATGATAGATTGAATACCGGTATTAGGTTTCTGTTCTGTTAATGTCCAAATAGGTTGGTGTGTACCATACTTAATGATATTTTGATAATTATGGCTGCAACTTAGATTTAATTATAGAAATTATATTTATTGTTCAAAAAATATGAAAAATTGCATATGTGACATACTTACTGCTAATGACCTGTGATAAAAATTTAAAATCAAATTGATGACAGCAAGTATAGTTATTAGTTAAACCATGGAAATTGTTCATATTAGATGTATTGAATTCGATCTTGTGCAATTCAGTAAATGTACAACATGTTTAGGACTGTAAAGTAAGATGTTTTCATTTTGAAAACAGTAGTATCATGATTAGGATAACTAAGACATGTGAAATTGATAATTAAGATGTGTAAAGTGATTAAGTATTATATGTAAAATATGTGAATAGGGTGTGAGAATGTGAATAAGTAAATGGGTGATAATTGGGCCAAGAATGACACTGCTACCCTAGAGGCTTCGAGAGCTTGACATAGAAAAGTCCCTATAGAAAGCTCTATGTGTGAAAAGTTTGTCCTAAGGGCATTGGGAAAAACCTGGAGGTGGACAAGTACCACTGGATAGGGTGGAGAGTGCTTCTCCCAGTCTGTGCAGTTACCAAGATTCACCACTACATTGCCTAGGTGGTGGGTATGTGATATGAGTTATGTGTTAAGAGTTATGTGCTATGAGATGCGATGAGTTATGAGTATGAGATATTTGTTTGAGTCCTCTAATAGGTAGTTAGGACTATGTGTCATGGCATTTTTAAATTATTGGAATATGAATAAGTGTACAATGATATGCAAAAGTGGCAGGTGATGAGTGCAAATGACATAATAGGTGATAAGTGAAAATGAATGAGTAAGTAATATGAGGATTACGTGAAGAGACAAGTAAAGAGAAAAGTTAATGTTAATAAGAATGTGCTTGCATGTGAAAAACTAATATATTAATGTAATATGTTCATATAATTTCATGTATTAGTTACCATAATTGTGATATCATGTTTAGTATCATGTTAGGTGTTTTATTTCTTTTTATGAGATAGGGCACATGAATCAACGTACGTCATCATGCCATTTATGTAACCTGAAAATTGAGCATGTGAGGTTCCTAAAGGAGTGGGATTGTGTGTGAATAAGACTAAATTCATATAATGGAGTCTATTCCATGCTAAAACAGCAAGTAAAATATAGTTATGAATGTGTTAAATATAAGGAAGAATGTTTAGATTCCATGCTAGCTGTGATGGGTGCTTAGTATAGAGTTCTATGTTTAAATTGTGTAGTATTGCCAATCAACTTGACTATGTTCTAGACTTTACAATTCATGCTATAAAATATGAAACCATGCATATGAAATTTATTTATATTCAACGAGCAAGCAAGATGTGAAATTTAATATGAAAAGTGCATGTGAAAAATGAATAGTCATCATGTTAGGTTGTTCTTTTCTCTATGCCTAATTCTCTATTCTATTTGTAGAAATAAATCATGAAATGAATTAATGTGTGAATGAATGATTCATGTTACATGTTAGGTGTAGAGAATATGTACAAGTGTATAATATTAGTATCCATGATTTAGAATAAATATGTGATAGAACAAAGCATGTCTAAGTGATTTAGGAATGTGTTGATAGTTAAAAGTATGTTCCATGTATATTCTTGTAGTTTAAATAATCGTATGTATTCTTTAGTGTTTAAAAGATTAATGTGAATGTGATATGTTTAAGATTAAGTCTTTGTTTTACTTGCTGAGTCTTTGGACTCACCCTTGCTTCGGCGTACAGGTGAGACATGTATTACTATTTTGAAGGAAGGCATAGCGAAGGTTGATCTCTTGGAGGAGTAGCTTTTGAGGAGCAAATTTTCAGTTGTACTTTTATTTTCATAGCTTGAATAAAAATATTGTATGGACAATATTTGGACAATGTAGTTCTTTCCTCATGTAATAATGTGGACATTGTAATTTTATTTTCGCTATATAGACTGTGGACTATGTGATGGTGATGGACTAAAGTTGAATTGTTTATTTTATTCCGCTGAAAGAAATTGCTATCTACGTACTTTTCAACCTATCGACTAGTGTTGGGTTTTATCCCACTATAATGACGCTCTTTATACCGATGGGGATTGGTATAATCGTACTAGTATGAGGAGGGTCGTTACACCAGCATAACAGAGAAGCCTTCTGAAGGAAAAGGCGGTGTCAAATCTTAGACAAAGCAGGTCTATAAATGCCCCGAGGGCGCAGGATGTTATAGGCCGATCTGGTACTAAAAGAACCATCAGAAGAATGGGACAAGATACAAATATCATTATCTTCCGAGAGGTGAACATTACTCAGGTTTTGTATATGCGGAACCAACAACCAGGAAGGGTGGGAAGGGTCCTGAAGCATCTCCTTGACAGTTACATGAGGGGCATTATTCGGGTCAGGAAGCAGAAGCCGTAATGGTGAGTTACCCGCCCAGCGGTCATGGAAGAAATCCACCGATTCCCCATTCTCCAAAATCCATCTTGAGTTGTCCTCAACATTAGCTTTAGCAATAGAAAAGACATTCTTAAGGAGACCAAAAGTAGGATGAGAGAGCAATCGAGCATAACGTGCCTAGATAGAAGAGCCATAATGGATATTCCAGAGGTATTTAGTGGCCATAGACAATTGGACATGGCATAAACTGTGAATGCCAAGACCCCCTTCAACAGTAGGGCGCTGAATAGTGTGCCAGGGTAAACAGTGACGCCTTTGGATCCCATCAAGCCCATTCCAGAAAAATGAAGCGCATGCTTTGTCCAACATTCCGATGACACCTTTGGGAAGAACCAGAGCAGAAGCAGTGTAAATGGGAATAGAAGATAGCACCGAGTTAATTAGAGTGACCCTCCCGGCCTGTGAACGGAATTTAGACTTCCAAGTGGTGAGCTTTTTATTGATCTTATCGAAAAGGTACTTGAAATCAGATATTTTAAGCCTTCCTTCTTTCAGCGGAACACCCAGGTAAGTAAGAGAGCTCTGTTGTTGTTTGAAACCGGTGATGGCTTTGATGCTAGAAGCAAGGGTTGCAGGAGCTTTCCTGGAAATAATAAACTGGCTTTTACGCCTATTTGTCAACTGACCCGAAAAGATGTCATAAGATTTGATAAATTGGAGAAGTCTTCTGACATTGTTGGCATGACCATTAGTAAAAATAAGGGTGTCATTTGCATACAAGAGATGTGAGATAGCAGGACAGGTGCGAGGTCCTGCAAAAGGCTTAATAGAACTAGAAGATAACAGTTGCCGAAGACCTCTGCTAAGAACCTCCTCCATAATTATAAATAGCTTCGGTGCTAAAGGATCACCCTGTCTTAATCCCCTGGAAGATTTAAAATAACCAGCTTGGTGGCCATTAACAAGAACCGAAAACCAACAATTTGAGATCAACATGTCCACATAGGAAATAAATTTATTGCAGAATCCAAAGTGACGGAGAACAGTAAAAAGAAACTCCCATTCAACCCAGTCATAAGCCTTCATCACATCAAGCTTAAAAATGACATTATGGCCCCTTATCTTTCGATTGAGATTTCTAAACAGATTTTTGGAAAGGGAAATATTGCCAGTGATAGATCGACCTTTAACGAAGGCACCTTGCTCATCAGAGATAATACCAGGAAGAATATGTGTAAGATGACTACACAAAATCTTGGAGATAATTTTGTGGCAGAAATTGCATAGACTTATCGGCCGAATATCGGCAAAAGAGCTGGGATTGCCCACCTTGGGGATGAGGGCAATGATAGTGGAAGTGATACCACGAGGTAAAGGAAACCCATGAAAGAAACCTTTCACAGCATTGTAAACATCAGGGGCAATAATATCCCAACAAGAAGTATAGAAAATACCAGAGAAACCATCAGGGCCTGGGGCACCATTACCATTCATGGACCAAATAGCATTTTTAACCTCTTCTTGAGTAGGGGGGGAGCAGAGCTGATCATTCTGGGTAGCAGAAATTGATGTGGGGATAACCTCCAGCAGAGTATTGTCAATCACATATTCACTAGAAGATAGAAGATTGTCAAAATAATGCACTGCAGCATCTCTTATAGCGGCCTGGTCATCACACCATATATTAGAGTCATTTATTTTGAGTCTAGATATGTAGCTGTGACGCCTGTTGCTTTGCACAATAGCATGATAGAATTTAGTATTCTTGTCCCCATCATCCATCCAATGGAGTCTAGCTTTTTGAGACCAGTACATTTCCTCACAACGCAGAGCATATTTAAGGTGAGCATTTGCACGGTTCAGGGACTCTCTATTACTCTGCGTAGGAGAGGAATCAAAGCACTCTTTAGCAGCAAACACCTCCTCATAAGCAGCTTGTAAATTACCATTAATGTTGCCAAAGACACCCACATTCCAGGACTTCAGAGCAGATTTGAGATTCTTTAATTTGACCTGGAGATTAACCAGGGGATTAGGGTGCCAACAGATGGACTCCTTCCACGTTTTTTCCACCAGAGCTTTGATGTTATCATGCATTGTCCACATGGATTGAAAAGTGAATCTGGCAGGAGGCTTGGGAATATTTGAACAGAAAGAAGAAGAGGGGCATGATCTGACGGCCCCCTGGATAAGTAGGAGACAGAGAACTCAGGGAGATGATTAGTCCAATCTGCAAAGAACAGAAAACAGTCCAGTCTAGCCTTTATAGCAGCAAGACCCACTCTGTTGTTGGACCAGGTAAAAGGCGAGCCAGAAAAACCTGGGTCAACCAGAGAGCTAGCAGATATAAATGCATTAAAATCGATCATGGAAGAAATATTTGAAAGACCACCACCAATCTTTTCAGAGGGCTTGGATATGCAGTTAAAATCACCACCCACTAACCAGGGCTCTGAAATATGAGTACCAAAATTCAACAGTTCGTGAAACATGGATTGACGCTCCCCATAGCTACAAGAAGCATAGACAAAAGTGATATAGCAAATAGTCTCATCACCAGCCTTATTAACCAAGGTAATTAGCTTTGGCTTCTAAACAAATATGGAACATGTACCATGGGTCTTTTATGTGGGCTACTTATGCCAGAGTGAGATTTAAGGTGGATCATGGCATTCCTTTCAAATCCTCCATTCTGCATGGCATGTCTAAAACTGTTTTCAGAATTGCTCATCAAAACATTATCAACAACACTAGATGGATTATTGGCGATGGTAACACTGTGGATTTTCTTAAAGATGTTTGGCTTGGCCAAACCTGTCTCAGTGATCTACTGACTGGTCCGTACATGGGTCCCAAGGCTTCTGTCCGTGATGTTATAAACAACACTGATCATCCTATTTGCAACCTCCTATCTAGTACTAATTTCTTTAAGGATATCCACCTCCTTAACCATGATGATACTTGTATATGGACTGCTTCGTCTGATGGCACTTTCACTACATCCTCTACTTACAGCTTACTATCTGTCCATGGCGTGAAAAGAATGGCCCTCACACGGCTGTGGCATCCTGCTTTCTATAAGCGTGCTGCTATGTTCTGCTGTAAGATTTTATATAGAGCGATCCCTGCGGATTCTCGTATTTCTGACCATGGGGTTGCTATTGTCTCCAGGTGTTCCTGTTGTAGTGCTCCTTCCTATGAGGATCTAAACCATTTATTTATTTCCAGTGAGATGGCTTCTCAACTTTGGCGGTGGGCTGCGCCTATTCTTAATGTCAACTTGACCTGTCATGACAATATCACCAGTCACCTATGGAATATTGTGTGCCACTGTAATCCTTCCAGCCCCCATGGTTTCATCTCCCTTTATGCCACAATGGTCCTTTTGTGGGAAATATGGCGCGCCAGATCTTTGATGCGGTTTGAGGGCAAGAGGTCTTCTGTTCAAAGAATTGCCTATAATATCCGCTACATGTTGTCTACTTCCATTGAGTTCAATATTTTCAAGGCGGGTTCATCTGATCAGTACCTGAAGAATGTTCTCTCCTTTGGTTTCTCTCCAAAGACCAGACCTATTACTTTCAAACTCATTAGAGGGATCCTGCCTATTGAGGGGCTGGTCCTCAATGTTGACGGTGCTAGTAAAGGCAACCCAGGTCTCTATGGAGGAGGTGGCTGTATTAGGGATAACAAGGGTACCTTGTTGCTGGCTTTTGCTCACTTCTATGGGTTTGGATCTAGCTTGGTTGCTGAAGTGCGATCCTTGTGTGATGGCATTCGTTTGGCTCTTGAGCATGGTTTGCATCTTTCTGAGATCAGATCTGATTCTACTACTTTGATCACTTCTCTTAGCAGCAATAAACTTCCTTCGTGGGAGTGTCTGCACTGGTGGAGGGAGGCTCAGTTCCTTCTGCATCGCTACAATATAAATTTTTGTCATACATACGGACAGGCAAATCAGTTGGCAGATGCCTTGGCAAACTTTGGATGTGTCTCTGCAACAAATGTGATCTTTTCTTCTGGTACTTCTTTACCTCGTCCATGTAAAGGGCCCCTAACTTTGGACCGGTCGGGGGTTCCTTCTATTAGATTTGTTCATTAGGGCCTTCCCCCCTCTGCTCTTCTTGTAAGGTCTCTTCCTTTAATAATCTAGGCCCAGGTGATTTGCACTGGTGGAGTGGTTCCACTCTATTCCCGGAAATAGGGTGCACTCTCCTGGTTGCTGACCTTGAGGACCTTTTCAATAATAATAAAAAAAAGAAACCATGGGACCCAAAGTAATTTGGGTACCAAAACTCATCTTTTTATTTGTCTTTGCAGAATGCCTAGCAGCCCAAAATCAAAACAAGTGGTACTTGGACAGTGGGTGCTCGAGGCACATGACGAGAGATAAAGAGAAATTTTGTTTGCTAGTTGAAAAACATGGTGGACAAGGGTTTTTGGAGGTAACAATAAAGGCCAAATAATTGGCACAGGTAAGGTAGGTAAGAATGCTTCTAACTCTATTGAAAATTTGTTGCTTGTTGATGGTCTTAATCACAATCTGCTGAGTATTAGTCAATTGTGTGATAAAGGCCACAAAGTTATTTTTGATTCAGAAGCATGTTAAATCAATGATAAAAAATCTAGTAGTGTTAAATTTTCTGGAAAAAGAGTCAATAACATTTATCTAGTTGACCTAGATGAACCGAAAAATAAAAACTTGTGTCTTGTTACAAACAAAAAGGATCAACTTTCTTTATGGCATCGTAGGCTAGGTCATGCAAGCTTCAATGTTTTGAACAAAATCATGAGAATGAAATTGGTAAATGGACTACCTAAAATTCACTTTAACAAAGAATTGAGTTTTTGTGATGCATGTGCATAGGGTAAACAGACTAGAAAATCTTTCAAATCTAATGCACCAATAATCACTTCAAAACCATTTGAACCGTTACACATGGATCTTTTTGGACCTACAAGAACACTTAGTCTCAGTGGCAAACATTTTGGCTTTGTCATTATAGATGATTTCTCTAGGTTCACTTGGGTCAAATTTCTAGCTCATAAAAGTGAAACATTGAAAAACTTTGAAGATTTCTTTAACAAGATTGAGCATGGAAACACAAACAAAATATGCTCAATTCTTACTGATCATGGGGGAGAGTTTGATAACAATCTATTTTTTGACTTCTGCAGAAACCAAGGCATTGAACATAAATTCTCCTCTCCAAGAACTTCAAAACAAAATGAAGTAGTAGAGAGAAAGAACAGAACCTTGGTGGAAATGGCTCACACACTTCTGGTGGAAAGTCAACTCTCATGGAGCTTTTGGGCAGAAGCTGTGAACAAATCATGCTGCATATTGAATAGAGCCATGGTAAGACCTGTCATAAAGAAAACCCCATATGAACTCCTGAATGGTAAGAAACCCAACATTGGATACTTCAGAGTTTTTTTGTTTCAAAGTCTTCATTCATAATAATGACAAAATTGATCTAGACAAATTTGAAGCTAAAAGTGATCCAGGAGTCTTCTTAGTATACTGAACACTCTAGGGCCTATAGAGTGTTTAACACCAAAAACAAAACTATGGAAGAGACTCCACATGTTGTCTTTGATGAGATTCATGCAAAATCTGATGAATTTTTTTTTTTTGATAAAGAAGGTCCTCAGAGTCTCAGCCAGGAGAGTGCACCCTCCCCCTAAAGGGGGAGAATGGACCGACTCCACCAGTGAGGGAACCTGGGCCAAAATAATTAAATTGATGAAATGAAAGTACATCAAGGAGGGGCATACCTCATTAGTCCAGCCTGATGTTCATCAAACCAGATTTATCAAAAACAAGAGGCCCTTTACAAGAGTGAGGAAGAGAAAGGGCACCCCAGAAGACCTTATTACATTTATGGGCAACATCATGATTTGCAAGTCTGTCCGCCACATGGTTTGTCTCACAGAAAACATGAATAATTGGGCTGAGATCTTCATGAAGCAGATCCTTCACCACACGCCACCATCTATAGATTTGCCAAGATATGCATCTATTTTGCTGAAGGGAAAGAACAAGGGATGAGGAATCTGAGTGGATAACTGAGAGGCAAGCTCCCAAATGATTTGCAAGCTGCAGGCCATCACAAAGCGTTCGAGTTTCAGCAATGAGACTCTTGCCTTCCCCATAAAAATTTGCAATGGCAACCAGCATGTTACCATGTTTGTCTCGGATACATCCTCTGCCACCACAACTCCCAGGATTGCCTTTGGAAGCCCCATCAACATTTAAGCAAAAATCCTCATTCGAAGGTATCCAACGGACCAGTTTGAACTGTTTTGCGGTGACAAGAGGAGAGAAGCCATAGTTGTGGAGGATTTGATATTCTGTCGGCGTAGGTGTAACCTTAAAAGTGGACTTGCTTAAGGCGAAGCAGATATGGAGCTTAATGTTTCTAATAATTTCCCCAGCACAGGTCTTTTTATTATCATATCTAGCTAAACATCTGCACTTCCAAAGCTCCCATAACATAAGCAACAAGCAATAAGCAGACACAAAGCCAAAAGGAGTCTGAATATTAGAGCATTGGATAAAGCTCCAAATCCTGGCGGTGATGTGATTGTGAAGATAAACTTTATTGTCGATTAAGGGAAGGAGCCATGTCCACATTATCACATCAGTTTCACTACAGATGAACACATGATTAAGATCTTCCACCTGAGGTGAGGTACAACAATGACATCTAGAGACCATAGGTATTCCACATTCAGAAATTCTACCATCAACAGGAGCCGCTCTATTGAGGAGTTTCCAGCAAAACAAGGAGGCCCGTGGAAGGAAAGAGGGATGCCAAATCTTCATAAAAGGGGGACGACGAGTCCCAGTGTTTCTAACAAGATTATAGGCAGATTTGGTAGAGAAATTGCCACTAGAGGTACAAGTCCATATACACTTGTCATCCTCATTACTCAGGTGCACACCATGCAAGAGCCCAGCAGGGATAAGACCCCTTATAGGATGGGAGGCGTCACACATAACCTCCTATAGAGAGACATCCTACATTCATAAGGGTCTTGAAGCATTGAAAGAATCGGCCTGTCCCCCATCCAGACATCTTTTAAAAAGTTAATTCTGTCACCCTTGCCATGGATCCATCTCATATTACTCTGGACTATGTAGTTAGCAGTCCTACAAATACTCTTAGACATACCAGGAATATGAGAGAAATTGTTAGCTTGAAAGCACAGCCTAGCATACCTGGACCATAAAGAGCTGCCGTAACGGATATTCCATATTTGCTTCACAGCTAAAGACATTTGAACATGATGAATATTACGTACACCTAGGCCACCCTCCACTTTTGGTCGTTGAATAGTGTGCCAAGCAACCCAGTGACGCCGACGGGAACCATCAATGCCATTCTAAAAAAAGGCCGCTGAACACTTCTCAATATAAGAGATAATGGACTTCGAAAGGGAGGAAGCCGCAGTAAGATATACCGGGATAGATGAGATCACCGAGTTGATCAAAATGATTCGCCCAGCTTGAGAAATAAGCTTGGATTTCCAGCTGCCAAACTTAGCATTAACTTTATCAATTAAAGATCCATAATCAGAGGATAACACTCTGCCAAATCTTAGGGGAACACCAAGATACATAAGCGGACCAGTCTGTCTCATGTAGCCAGTGAGGTTCTTGATCCTTTGGACAGAAGCAATAGAAGTTTTGCGAGATACCATGAAGGAACTTTTACTAGAGTTAATAACTTGTCCACAGGATTGAGCATACTTGTTAAGAAACTGCATGAGATGTTTAACATTGAGGATGCTACCATTGAGAAAAATAAGAGTATCATCAGCATACAGGAGGTGTGAAGGCGGCGGACAACCTCTGGGACCAGCATAAGGAGTGAGTAGACCAGTGGATACCATGTTTGTCAAGCCACGACTAAGAGCTTCTTCCATGATAATAAAAAGAGCAGGAGCAATGGGATCCCCCTGCCTAAGACCTCTAGTGGATTTAAAATAGCCAGCATGCATACCATTAACCAAAACTGAAAACCAACAATTGGAGAGCAACATCCCAATATAGGAGATAAATGTGGA
This sequence comes from Colocasia esculenta, assembly GCA_014218235.1. Taxonomy (NCBI): domain Eukaryota; kingdom Viridiplantae; phylum Streptophyta; class Magnoliopsida; order Alismatales; family Araceae; genus Colocasia; species Colocasia esculenta. The sequence goes on along the minus strand of CM024757.1, from coordinate 37,528,051 downwards.
AGCAAAGCCGAACTTCTTAAGGACTGCAAATAAGAAGTCCCACTCCACACTATCATAGGCCTTCCTAATATCTAACTTAAAGATAGTGTTCCCCCCTCTAGTTTTCCTATTGATGTCACGAACTAACTATCTGAACAGTGACACATTATCTGTAATAAATCTCCCTTTGACAAAGGCACCCTGCTCTTCAGAAATAATATTTGGCAAAATGGTAACCAACCTATCACACAAAATTCTAGAAACTATTTTATAGCAGAAATTACATAAGCTCATAGGCCGGAAATCATTGAAAGATGCAGGATGAGTCTTCTTCGGGATAAGAGCAATCAGAGTAGAAGTCACCCCCCTAGGAAAGGAATGATTCAAATGTGATGATTCAAATGTTTACAGGTATGATGAAGAAGAAGGAGAAATACTTGAAGAAAAAGCTGACAAGAACTTGTCGACAGACCTGAAGAAAATCAACAGAGTGCTTCAACAATAACAAATGTCAGGTATTCAGAAGATCACCCGCTTGAAAATGTCATTGGAAATGTGAATGATAGAGTTCAAACTAGATCACATTTTAGAAATATTTTTGAACAAGATCATTTAGCATTTATTTCTCAAGTGGAACCTAAAAATATAGAAGTAACTCTAAAAGACAACTCTTGGATAGATGCCATGCAGGAAGAACTTGGTCAATTTCAAAGAAACAATGTATGGAGCTTAGTCCCTAAAACCCAAGAAATCTCAATAATAGGAAAAGGTGGGTGTTTAGGAATAAGCTAAATGAAGAAGGAAAAGTTGTTAGGAATAAAGCTAGATTGGTTGCAAAAGGGTACAATAAAAAATTTGGGGTAGATTTTGAAGAATCCTTTGCACCAGTAGCTAGGCTAGAAAATCTTGTTAGCATATGCATGTTCCAACAAATTCAAACTATTTTAAATGGATGTCAAAACTGCCTTTCTAAATAGTTACATCAAAAAAGAAGTCTTGTTATACAACCACCTAGATTTGAAATTCCTGATAAACCTAACCATGTTTACAAATTGCACAAAGCTCTCTATAGTTTGAAACAGGCACCAAGAGCATGGTATAACAAATTCAGCAACTTTTTGGTTAGTAAAAACTACTCCAAAAATAAGGTGGACCAAACTCTTTTTACAAAATGTGTTCATAATCATATAATTGTTGTTCAAGTATATGTGGATGACATTATCTTTGGTTCCACTAACCCTTCACTGTGTGAAGACTTTTTAACACACATGCACAATGAGTTTGAGATGAGTCTAATGGGAGAGTTACAATTTTTCCTTGGCTTGCATGTTAAACAATATGAAGATGGATTCTTCATCAATCAAGATAAGTATGTCAAGGATCTACTAAAGAGGTTTCAGTTCGAACAAGCTAAGCCAGCATCTATACCTATGAGCACAAGTGTAAAACTGGAAAATGGTGAAAAAGGTAAACTGGTAAATGCAAAACAATACAGAGGTATGATTGGCTCTCTCCTATATCTTACTGCAAGTAGACCAGACATTCAATTCAATGTTTGTCTATATGCTAGGTATCAGTCTAGTCCAAGAGAAAGCCATTTGCTTGCAATTAAGAGGATTTTTAGATATCTCTCAAGTTCGTTTGATTTGAGTTTATGGTACCCAGCTGGTTGCAATGTTGATTTGATTTTATATTCTGATGCTGACTATGCTAGTTGTAAAATTGATAAGAAAAGCACTAGTGGGTATTGTCAATTTCTAGGTGGTTGCATAGTGTCGTGGGCATCCAAGAAGCAACACTCGGTTGCACTCTCCACTATAGAAGTAGAATATATTACTGCAGGGAGCTGTGAAGCTCAAGTGTTGTAGATAAAGAGTCAGTTGTGTGATTACAATATTGACATTGGATGCACACCTATCTTATATGACAACACTAGTGCCATCAATCTTTCCAAAAATCCAATTCAACATTCTAGAACAAAACACATTGAAATAAGACATCATTTTCTGAGAGATGAGGTTGCCAATAAGAACATTGAACTAAACTTCATTCTAACTGAAAAACAAGTGGCTGATATATTCACAAAAACATTGGCAGTAGACAGATTCACATCATTGAGAAGGGAACTAGACTTATGCAAATTTCAATTAATTTTATGCTAAAACTCAAGAATAATTGACCTTTTATGTAGTGACTATGTGGTATATCAAATGGTGAAATGTGGAAGGACAAGTTAGGCTTGTCTGGAAACTATCATTATGCATGAGGAATAGTCTCCGTCAAGTATCAATAGTCTTCTCCTACATAATGGTTATCAAGAAAAATTAAAATCTCAAAAATTTCAATTGGATTTTTCAGTCTTTGAAAGTTTCTCTCTTTCAATGAATTGCATGTTGGTGTATACTTGACCATGTTTATACTCTTCTTGTGCAAACTACTTGACATGAATATATCTGAATTGCTTGAATGATCATTTCAATATCATGATGAAGGGCCAAGTTTAGAGAGAGAAGTTCTAAGCGTTGTTTGCCCAGGCCGAGTTTCGCCTTGGCCGTCGGCCCTTGTGGTCGGGGGCGTACTTTTTACTACTCTTCCTCATGGCATCTCCTACGTTGGTTGTTGGGGGAGATGGTCAAGCTAGCGACGCGCCCATCCAAGCAAGGAAAACATATGTCCAGATTATCTCAGAAACCAGACCTCCATCGGCTGTGAAAATTGGAGTCAAAGCACCATGTTTCACAGATGCAGGGGAACCATCAGTATTCTTCACCCAGGAGGAGGTAGGGAAATCCATTAACACTCTTCGTCTTGCATTGATAGTGAGATGCGCTTATGGTCGCTGCTCCATCCCGGAGTTCAAATCGGCTATCTCCCAAAGGTTACACCTCAAATAAGATTTTATCATTAGCGTTCTGAATAATAGACATTTGCTCCTCTGTTTTGATGTTGAAGATGAATACTTAACAGTGGTTATGAGAAGAAGTCTGTATATCAAAGGTTTACTCTATAGATTCTTCAAATGGGAGGCTAAGTTTGATTTCAATGCTGATCCTTCAATTTTACCCATATGAATTGGTCTTCCTATGCTACCTGTTAACTACTATTACGAAGATTTCCTAAAGTCCATAGCTGGGAATGTGGGTCACGTTCTGTGGATATATGAGCCTACACTGGCTCTCATGCAAACCAGTGAAGCTTTTGTTTGTGTGGAGTTAGACATTAGCAAGCCTAGACCAGATAGAATTTGGATTGGATGCGGTTCAGATGGGTACTGGTAGAACATCAATTATTATGGAGTCCCTGTTGTCTGTAACTTTTGTCACAAGCTTGGCCATATTGAATCTGAATGCCTTAGGAAGAACAGAAAAAAGGTGCAAGATCCTGTCCCCCAGGAGGCCAATGTTCATCGTCAGGGTGACGTTCCAAAGAAATCTTGGCGGTAGAAGGTTGTCGTTGCCACCTCAGCTGATGCAGTCCAGAGGAATAAGTTCTCCCTCCTCCAGGAGGAGTTAATCCAGATGCAATCAGTGATGATCGGTCAGCTGGTATGGAAGAACAGGTTGAACCTAGTTTACTGAACCATGATACCCATCGGGGCTCTTGTGAAGCTCAACACACCCATACTTCCCAAGAACTCGTTGCATGTCAGGATGTGGAGGATGGCGAAGGAATCCCGGTTAAGGATAACTTCTCGATTCAGCAATCCTTGGTGGAAGCTTTTGTGGTTCCTCAAGAACAGGAAAGTCATTGACCTGATCCTTTTGAGCTTGTTACGATGCATGGGATGCATGGGACTGGTGACAAGCATGATATGCATGGTTCTGCGTCGACTCAACCTGCACCGTCTATGGCGGCAATTGGCGGTGCGTCTGGGAGGCCTTCGGTGACAGCTCCTGTTGAGGAAGAAAATCTATTTTGGAAACAACCTTCCTATTCTCAACATCCTCGCAACAAGCCTCCCGATCTTCTGCTCAAGAATATATCGGACCTTTCCATGAAAGAAAATATCTACATGCCATATGTTTTTGTCACTTCCGAGGGAATTGTTCAAAAGGAAGGAGGTATCTGCACGAGATCTAAAACTAAGGCAGGAGTTGGCAAGGCTGGATACTCTTCCTCATGACTAGTCCAATTCTATTCTGGAACATCCGAGGCATTTCTAACAGTGCCTCTAAATGTTCTATTAAAATAATTATTCTGAAGTATAAGGTGGATATCATTGCTATTGCTGAACCAAAGATCCCTTTGCAATAGGTGGCTAGCATGTGTAAGTCCTTTAAAATGTAAAATTACACTGGTAATAATGGAGAGGACTCAAAAATCTGGGTGTTTTGGCGCAATAAGGTTGTTCAAACTGTTAGTTATTCTAACCAGCAACTAACTATATCAGTCCTCAATAATAACACTACTAACTTTATCTTCATGGTGGTGTATGGGTCTTGCAATTCCAGCAGAAGACAATCCCATTATGATGATATTATTAGCTTATCCAGCTGGATCTCGGTGCCCTAGTTAGTTGGTGGAGACTTCAATTGTATCACTGGTTTATCTGAGAAGATGGGTGGTTGCCCCCCAGGTTACAGGCTATGGTGGATTTCAATGCTTGCATCTCAGCGTCCTGTCTGTTAGATGCTGGTTTCATCGGTCCCAACTTCACTTGATCGAATTACAGAACTGGCAGGGCTACTATTAAAGCTAGGCTTGATCGGTTTCTCATCAATAGTTCCTGGGAGACTTCATTCCCCGGATTTCAAATCCGCCACTCACCCAGGTTTCCATCTGACCATGCCCCACTGCTGGCTTCCTGTGAAAATTCTTCTAGAGGCCCAACCAAATTCATCTTTCAATCTATGTGGCTGTCCCATAACACTTTCATGGAAACGGTCCAAGCTGCATGGAGAGAGGTCAATGATGTTCACCATAACCACTTTCTTACTCTCCACCTCAAATTGAAGGCAGTTAGGAGTGCCCTTCGCTCCTGGAACAAGTTGGTGTTTGGTGATAATAACGATAATGTTAGCAAGCAGGAATATGAGGTTAAAATAAATCAGGAAGCCTTTGATATGAATTCCTCTGCATATAACTGCTCAAATCTAGAGGTGGCTAATGCCAACTACAAAAGAGCCCTTCATTGTATGGAGGTTTTCTTGGCCCAGAAAGCTCGGCTAGACTGGTTAGATGACGGTGACAAAAACATTACTTTTTACCATGCAGTGGTTCATGGTAACAAAAGAAGAAATAAAATAAGCAGACTTAAAGTGAATGGTATTTGGTGCGAAGACCAGGAGGTTTTATCTAAGGAGGCGGTGAACTATTTCCAATCCCTTCTCCAGTCCACGGATCATGAGGTTGATGCTTCTCTTCTTGATGCTATACCAGAGATTATATCTGCTGACCAGAATCATCTTCTGTGTGACACCCTGGAGAAGAATGAGGTTAAAAACGTTGTGTGGAGCCTAAAAGGCAACAGAGCCCCTGGGCCTGATGGATTTAGTGGCACTTTCTATATGTCATGCTGGGATATTGTGGGTGATGAGGTTTATGCGGCTGTCAAAGGCTTCTTCAGTGGCTTCTCTTTTCCTAGAGGGGTGACTTCAACTCACATCTCTCTAATTCCTAAGAAGGATCAGCCAGTTTCGTTTAATGACTATAGACCTGTGAGTTTATGCAATTTCTCTTATAAAATTGTTTCCAGAATTATATGTGATAGATTGACAAAGATTCTACCCACAATTATTTCGGAAGAGCAAGGGGCTTTTGTTAAGGGTAGATATATTTTGGATAACGTCTCCATGGCAAGGCAATTGGTGAGGGACATTGGCCGCAAAACTAGAGGAAACAATGTGGTTTTTAAGTTGGACATCAAAAAAGCATATGACAGTGTTAAATGGGATTTCCTTTTGGCGGTTTTGAAGAAATTTGGTTTCTCTTCCAGGTTTACTTCTTACATAGGTATGATGGTCTCTAATTGCTGGTTTTCCGTCATGTTTAATGGGTCCCCAACTGGCTACTTTCATTCTAACAGGGGTCTTCATCAAGGAGATCCCATTGCTCCAGCCTTATTCATTATTATGGAAGAAGCCCTCAGCAGAGGTATCTCTAATATGGTCAGAACTGGTTACCTTATCCCTTACTCCGGCCCCAGGGGCTGCCTTACCCCATCTCACCTCCTCTATGTGGATGACACACTTGTCTTTACTAATGGGAGTATCTGGAATGTCAGACGGTTGGTAGCTTTTCTTCAGAAATATGCTCATTCTTCTGGCCAGGACATAAGCCCAAGCTAGAGCTGTTTCATGCTTCCTGAGAAAGCTACCGCCCTTGCTACCAACAGAATTAAGGAGGTCACAGGCTACTCTAGAAACTACAGTAACATTACTTACCTTGGCGTTCCCCTTAAACCTGGTAGAATGATGACTGTAGACTTCAGATTTTTGGTTGACAAAGTGAACTCTAAATTGCATGCTTGGAAGTCCAAACTTCTATCTCAAGCTAGTAGGATAACCCTTATCAACTCTGTTATCTCTTCCCTCCCCATTTATCTTGTTGCTGCTTCGTATATTCCGAAGTCCATTATTTCTTATCTTGAAAAAGTGTCTGCTGCTTTCTTCTGGGATGGTACCGATGGCACCCACCGTCGGCATTGGGTGGCTTGGGCTACTATTCAAGAACCTACAAATGAAGGTGGGCTGGGTGTTCGCAGCCTCTGGTATGTGCAACTATCCCTGGCAGTTAAGCAACTCTGGAACATCAAGCAAAGCTCTTCTCTCTGGGCTTCATATGCTAGGAGGAGGTACCCTCTTAACAATGTTAAAAGTATCCCTGGTATTCCTAAGGCTATTTTCATGGAAGCCATGAAGATCCTCAACGATAACACCAGGTGGGTCCATGGTGATGGCAAAAACATCAACATTCTTCATGATATATGGGTTGGGGAAGCCCCACTTAGCAGCGTCGCTCAGGTTGACAGCAACAGTTCTGGAGATTCCTTGTATGAGGTGGTTACCAATACTTCTCATCCTCTTAGATCCAAGATACCTGGGTCGGTTATTGAGGGAGTAGTTCTCTCTAATTTTGAGGATAAATGTTTATGGGCGCCTTCCAACAATGGTTGTTTTTCTACTAAATCCACATATAATCTGATCAGACCATTGGGTGTGCATAGACCGGAATTAGCTAAGATCTGGCACAACTCTTTCTACCACAGAACTTCTTTATTCTCTTGGAAGATTCTTCACCGTGTTGTGCCTGTGGATGGTCGCATATCTGAAATTGGGATCCCATTGGTTTCTCGTTGTTCCTGTTGCAAGTTCTCTCAGTGTGAGGATCTGAATCATGTCCTTATACATAGTGACATTGCTGTTCCCCTATGGCGTTGGTTTTCTCCTCTCATCTCTCCTAAGATTAACTTGCACAACCAGATGATTGCCCGCCTATGGAGCTTTATCCAGCACTCAAACACCAGGTCGCCTTATGGTTTTGTGGTGCTCAACACTCTTATGCTTATGCTGTGAGAAATTTGGAAAGGCAGATGCTCAAGAAGGTTTGAATCCAATGGCTTTTCTACTGGGTTGATCATCAATAGAATAAAGTTCTGCATCATGCATTCAATTGCAAAAGTTTAGTTCACTGTGGCGTCCAGCTCATCGGAGATGCAAAGTCTCCATGACTTCGGTTATCATCCCTCTTGACCGGTCAAGAAGATCAAATTTATTAGGTGGATTCCGCCCTTATGTGATTACAGTCTGAATGTGGATGGTGCTTGCAAAGGAAATCCAGGGGACTGTGGTGGAGGCGGCTACATTAGAGACCCCCATGGCCATGTCCATGTGGCTTTTGCTAATTTCTATGATGCAGGGACAAGTATGATCGCTGAAATGAGAGCTCTGTGTGATGGTCTTCAGTTGGCTAATTCCTTAGGATTTAAACTATCCATGGTGAACTCGGATTCACAAGTCATTGTGAACTATATGCGGAGGATAAAAACGTACCCTGGCGAATCTATAGATGGTGGATAGAAGTCAAGACTTATTTCAGCCATGGGTCTGTTCAGATTTCTCATGTATACCGAGAAACCAACCAGTTGGCTGATTCCCTAGCTAATCTAGCGGTTCAAAATAGGCACAATGAAATCTTCTGGGGGCGCAGGCAATACCCCAATCTTGTAAAGGTCCTATGGTGCTTGATAAATCTGGCCTTATGCATATTAGGATGATGTAGCTGGGGTATGCCCCTTAATTCTTGTATTAATTCTATTTTTATAATAACTTTGGCCCAGTCGCCCTCACTGGTGGAGTGAGAACACTCTCCCTTATGGGGGACAGGTGCACTCTCCTAGTTTGAGGCCCTGAGGACCAGTTTTTACCACACAAAAAAATCATTTCAATGTCATGCACACATTATGGGGAAGTGAGTCAAAAATAACTTTTGAGTTAAATGCTTGAGGGACATTCTTTCATATCTATCTTGTCAACAACTCCCATTCAGCTTGTCAACAGATGATCCTTCTTCAAGAGATTCAATTCTGTCATTTCAGCAGTTGTCGACAGGTCTGTATCTTGCTGTCGACAGATATCTATTTTCAGCACTCTTTGCTTGCTGTGTCTTAGTGCTTGTAGACACACACCCTTCTTGTCGACAGATGCCTTACATTCTTTTGAGTTCTTCTCAGCCGAGTTCAACTTTATTTTATTAAAGGGGGAGAATTGGTTACTTATGCTTCATTACAACCTTTCATAATCACATAGTAGAAAAGGCATTGAATTAATCATAATGATTTTGAAATAATAATCTGTGAATGAGTCTAGGTTTGTATCATCTAGAACACACTGGACAAATCCAATTTTTTTAAAATGACTCTATTGAATAACACCTTTGTGGATGCTCTTATTTCTGAAAATGGTTTGATAAGTAAGAAGGTTCTTTAACTTAATATTCTACATTAGCCTTTGACCTCAAACATTCATTTGCTGTGTAAATCAAAAAGAGGAGAAAAGCTACCTATTTCTTCAAAAAAAAGGGGGGGGGGGGGGAGGCAGAGCAATTATAGTTCACATACTGAGTAACCGGGGACATTGGCATCACAAATGTCTGTCTTCGCGTCAAAAAGTCAAACTCTCAACTATGTACAATGGTATGATGATTAACTGCACTAAGTAAATAGGGGTATTGGCATCACAAGTGTCTACCTTCACGTCAAAAGGTGTATGTAAACTGACTTATCACTTACCCCAGAGAAACTTGAAAATTCCATAAAAAACTGAAATAGAGTGAAGTCTCCATAAATCCAATCAAGATCACTCTTCATGTTTCTTGTCAAATGTTAAATCGGAATATTCACTTCAAGCATCAACTGAACATCACACCACAAAGACATAAGTAATTCTTCAACAAAGATTTTATTCAATGAGTTATCTTATAAAAATCTACTTTATAAGGTGTATTCTATGTGTTACATTAATCAAGATTCTCGGAATATTATCTCCAAACCATTGTGCAAAATGAAATGCATTTATATTATTGTTTATGCAATCTTGTAATGAGTGTATCTCACAATTCTCACTCTTAAACTCTGTTCTGAACACTCATTCTCAACTCATACTTGTCGAAATCCCATTATGCACAATTTGTCTCAGTGGCTGTCAATAGATGGAGGCGCCTGTCGACAATCGAAATTCTGTCTTGTCTAGAACTTGAACCGGTTCACATTCTATCTAGTTTTGATGGGTCGTTTCCATTTCAAAAGGGTTTTAAATAACCCTAAAGGCTGGCCCATGACTCTTCACCCCCTCACCTTCCTCCAACAGTTGCCTCTTTTCTGTTTTAACCCAAACCCTTCTTTCTTTCTACTGCACAATCTCCATCTTCTCCCTCTGCTACTATCATTCTTCTCTCTTCCTCCTTCTCATCCATATGCTCCACTGCTCCCTCTGCCGCATCTTCACCATGTCTACCCAGCGAAAAACGGTTGCTTCACATCAACGAAGATCCTCGCAAGAAGTCGGCAACAGTTCTAGGGCTTCGGCAGAGCGACGAAGCAAGCACAGGGCAGACCGCAACCTAGAGCTCAATGTACCACAAAACTTGAATCTATGTAAGGTTCGGGGTGTCTTCAAGAAGATCATGCAGCCCAAAGATGTGGACTTACCTTCTCTTGAAGACATGTTTGAAGGCATGGAACCTCTCTTCGAAAAACAAGGCTGGATTCCTTTTTTGAAGTCTCAGAAGAAGTATTCCCGAACGGCTGTCACCGAGTTCTTCAACAATCTGGGGATGTCAGATGAACAGGATTACTACTCTACCGTCAAGGGTATTACCTTTCAACTCACGCCCAATCTTTTCAGCCGTGCCTTGCAAATACCCAACACGAGGGCTTATATTCTTCTCACACACCTAAATCTTTCTGAGTACCATACCCTCATTACCCAATAGCCATATGACTCTACCAAAGCCATTGCAAAGCTGAATGCCAACACATTTCCACCCCTCCATCGGATGATCCATCACATATTCACTACCCCCATTGCTCCAAAGGATGGTAGTAGAGAACTCGTCATAGAAGTTCATAAAAATCTTTTCTACTACTTCCTTCAAGGTCAACAAATCAATTTGCCAAACCTCATGTTTGACCTCATCAAACAATGCTACAATAATCCCAAATGATCAATGTCTTACACTTGTCCCATCACTTCTATCATCTCCTTTGTTGGGATTCCACTTACTGCGGGTGAGATTGTCACCCTCAAGACCAGGAGTGCCTATGACATCACCACTGCTCATAGGATGGGCTACAAATGATTGAAGGCAGAGTCACAAGGACTCTAAAAGGGCAAGAAGCTGAAGAAGAGCAAGATTTAGAGGAAGAAGAGGACAGTGAAGAGGAACTACCATAAGAACACATGGACATCTCTGGTGGTGATGAGGATGTACCACATTTTCCCACTGAGCCAGACACTCAGCATGAACCTCAAGTTCCAGTACCTGAGGATTTGAAACAATTCTTGGATGATCAACTGCTTCAATTCCAGACATCCATCACACAGCATATCAACAATCAATTTGATCAGCTGACTCAGCATGTGAACACTCGAATGGATGCAATTGAGGAAAGTCAAGCTCAGATCCAGAGGCATCTAGACAATATGTCTTCTCTTAGTGCTCAAGGTCCACGTCATCCCACTCCTCCTAGGGATGACACTCCTTAGAAATGTATGGGTGCATTTTCTTTCTAAAGGGAAAATGGGAATGTTGGGTTGACATTTAATGTTTTCATCTTTTGCACTGTAATGCTCTATGCAATGCTTGCCAATGTAGTGTTTTGACAATCAAGTTTATGAATGAAATCAACTCTTCTCTCTTCTATAATCTCTTGCACTTTCTATCTTTTTCAATGTTGTTAAAAAGGGGGAGACAATGATTGTATTCTTGTCATCATAAAAAAGGGGGAGAATGTTGGGTTGTGATTGCATGAACATCTATACGATTGTATGTTTTTTATGATGACACAATGGCAAAATGACATACACAATGCCTACATGATATCTAAATTGAAGTTTGTTTGTTGTAGGAGACTACATGAAAAAGGAAGTGCACAACTTGAAGAAACTTTAAGCAAAAAAGCTTATGGATGGATGATCCCAAGCAGTAGATGTCGACATCACCCTTGCATCTATCGACAACTAGTGAAGACCATCCAACAACAAGGTTCTGGAAAGCTAAAGAAAATAGTAGTTTTCGACAAGCTAGGACTCACCTATCGACAGCCATTGAAGAATTCCATCAATGAGGTTCTGGAAAATCAAGGCAAGCAGCAGCTGTCGACAGCCAGGATGTGCCTGTCGACAACCTAGCCCATGCTTTAGAAACTCAGTTCTGGAAGGTAGATCTGTTGCAGTAGCTGTCGACAACTGATGTGCATCTATCGACAGCCACCGGTTTATTTGCAACACGTGAGGAATATGTGCTCTTTATTAGGGCATCCTTTTCTCGTACACACGAATCCCAAGGGCTGTGTGAGAATAGGACACACCTATATAAAGACCTCTTAGCCTCTTTTTCACACCAAGGAGCCTCCACACCAATTCCAAAGCTTAGAAGAATCAAAGGAAGGTTCCCAGTGCTCTGCTCTAAGCTCCAAGCATCAACAACAAGAAGATCTGTCTGAGAAGACCAAGTTGGCGCAAATTCATCCTCAAGGCTCAAGTACCAACATCAGATCATCTACAACTCGAAGTCTAAAGAGCATCTGGACGAAGAATTTGAAGAATTCAACAACTCCATCTGTTTCTCCTATACTCTGAATTATTCCTGCACTTCAACTTTTCATTTCATGTGTGTGATGTTGAATTGAGCAATCCTTGGGCTCAATTCCCATGTGTGTGGTTTGATCTGAGTTCTTGTTCATCTCAGATCTTGTGTGAGTGTGGTTGTATGTGTTGAACTTGCTTTATAAGCAGTTTGGCATGTGTATGTGGCCGGTGGATGTAGGATACACAAGTTGTGTAATATGAACCACCTTAAATCATCGTGTCCTGTGGTTTGCTTTAATCTACCATTAGATGCTTGATAGGCACGATTATTTAATCTCACATATTTCATACTTCTAATCCTGTGTAAACACTCTGCACACACAATTAGACTTAAACTTGATCTATATTTTTTCAAGTTTTTCATAATTTGAGTTAATCTCAAAATTAAGGTCAATTTGCTAAAAATTAGTGGTAATCTATTCAACCCCCGTTCTAGATTCTCGTTAGAACTAATTTTTCACACTCTTCACTCATATCTAATTGCATAGAGACACTACGGGTATAGTGCAGGTGCTCATTGAAGAATGAGTTCACTTAATGATCTGCTCTCGTAATGATGTATGGTTGATGATATCTAATTGTCAGACATCGATTCTGTGGTCCTAGTTGTATAACTGATCCTTGAACTTGAGACACTAAGGATGCCTTGTTTAAATACTCCATTCTTTGATATCAGACTTATAGGTCTGGGAGTTCTAGATCTAATATAGTCGGTTATTGAGAATGGTAGCCAACCTTACAAAGGCAATTATGTGTCGATGAAGATCATCCACTCTCGGTATCATGAGAGGAATATCCTGTGTGTTCTTGCTCAAGTAAATCCTTAGCCACAGTCAATCAGATTGAGAGAGAAGGAGTTCTCCAGGAGAATCTGATAAAAGTAAGAATTTAATGGATTCAATATAGGTCTGACTGTATTGTGTCTTATATATGGTCTCTAGGGTATTAGATGGATGAGGGACTATAGTACATGGTAAATGTGGGCAGAAAGCTCTAATGGATTTGATCCCCCTATACCGTCTAAGGACTATGGTGTAGTAGCTTGGTATGTCCATAGTCGATGAGTTGAGTGAATTATTACAGAGGTAAAGATTCACTAAGTCAAAAAGAGTTCTGAGTTAGAAGGGTTCTGATGGATGCAACTCACGGCCAGCTTAGTATTGGGCCTAAAGAGTCGTACACAATGATAGATGATTGGATAAGAGTTATCCTAGAGGGTCGTACTAAAATGATAGATGATTGGATAAGAGTTATCCAACATGCTCTTTCCTCACAAAGGATGGAGACAAGATAGTCAGTCGCCAAGATGGTTGTGGCAACCGAATAGATCATCGCCAAGATAGTCCTGGCGATAAGGTCGATTGCCGCCAAGATGGTCCTAGCAACAAAGTTGACTATCGCTAGGATTACTGGGGACAAGAACAATAGTAGCCAAGAAAGTCTTGGCGACAGTGACCTATGTTGCCAACTTTGATTGGCGACATCCTATCTTGCCGTCAAGATAAGTATGGTTGGTCATACTCTGATCCATACATCGCATGGCCATGCGACGTGCATGCCGCGCGGGGTGTCAAAACCACCCTCTATTTTTAGGAGAAGGGGTTGTGTAGAGCTACAAGCTGAGCTCTTCACACCCATCTCATCCTCTCCTCCTTCCTCTCCCCCTTCTGCTCTCTTTCAAAGGAGAGAAGAGAAAGAAAAGAAGAGAGAGTCATGAGCTCTCTCTTGCAACTGCTGCTAGCTTGTTACTACTGCTGGGTCGCTGCTGCGACTTGCTTGTTGTTGCTACTTGGTGCTATTGGGAGCCACACCCAAGTAGAGAGGAGGTGCACAGGTGAGGAAGAGCTATCGTCATCGGTCACCACTTTGTGGACACCACTAGAGGAAGGTCGCGTGAACTCCTTTATCTACGGGACCAATTCTGTGCTTCAGGGGATATACGAGCTTCCCTAGGTGAGATTGTCTCACCCTTGAATGGTTTACATGAGAGTCATGCACCCGAACATCATTCCAGTCCGATATGTTCTTGTGGGAAACATGATTATTTTAGTTTAAACTTCATTTTCACTGCACATTAGTCGCTCTTTCATGTTTTCCTACAAGTGTCTCATTCGCAAATCTTTTATTAACACATTTACTTCACACATGAATATTATATTATCTTATTTTCTCATACATAAGCATTCATGCAAAAGTGATACAAAATATGTATCATGCTATTAACAATCATCAATAAGCAAGGGTTTCAAGAGCTTATACATGCTTTTAGTTTCCATAGTTTCACGGGTTTAATTAAATTTAAAACATAGCATTTAAAATGTTTTAATTGTAAATAAATATCTATAGTACTTAGAAAAATCTTTTAAAAAAATGAGTAAATCTCATGCACTAGATCAAGCCATAAAATTTTCATAACTTTCTGACAAACTTATAATTTATTGTGAATTATAAACTACAAACATGTATATAAAACAAATTCTAAAAAAAATACTTATCAAGAATAGTAAATCCTTTAGGCTGAAATATGTGAAGATACTAATGACAGGGATAACTCACAAAATATCATTATTTAACTCAATAGAAACAATGCATATACCAATTTTCTTCTATTTCCTACATAATTCCTCATGAATAACAAATAAAATACAACCACATAATAAAAAATTTAACTATATATTACATGATTTTAGAGTAGTATTAAAACAACTTAATGTCACATAGCAGAACAATCTCCACATCTATCTCCTACTTAATCACTCAATTTGCATTAAACAAGAATAAAACTAAAAACTCGTAATAGGAACTAAACCGCAAGGCGAACTAACACTCAGAACAGGTAGATGGCACAACCATATGCTATCAAGAAGTTATTTATGGCACACTATTGCACCGTCAAGGATCCTTGATGGCAAGATATCTTGTCGTAAAGTTCCAGTAGACAGCAAGACTAAAAGTTGGAGAATGGTGATCAAATCCAAAATTTGATTAATCAAAGCCATGTAAAAATATAAAAAAGTACACAACCTAAAGGATATGATCACAGATCTAAATCCCCAATTACTTGTATGGATTGCACTAAAAACACAAATAATTAAATTGGAGAAGCCTATCACAGCCCTAGGTGATCGCCTCATGAAAATCACCTCAATGCACGCTCCTCTAATCGATTCCCTCGCACAGTAGCACCTCCTACAGTTGATGAAGCAAAGCCCTAACTTGAGAATTGAGAACCTTCGATCTTGGTTGACGATGATGATTTTCCTCTTCTAAAAGAGCCCTCTCTCTCTCTCTCTCACGGGATAACTCTCAAGTGGAGCAAATGATCTCCTACCTAAAGCCTTAACCCCTTTATTTATAGAGTCTAACCAAGCTACGAAGTAGAGTCCTACTTGGATCACTACTTCTTGGGATATAGATCGAACTAAATCCCCCATGTTTATCTTCACAGAATCCAAACATGAAATGGAACATTAGTAAGTTGATGGTAGGATAAGCTGTCGTCGGGCCAAGATTGGTAGCAATGTTTATTGCCATCAAGAAGGCCTCGATAGCAGTCGAATATGCCGTCAGGGACCCTTTGGCCATAGGCGAAGAAAACCCCAAAAAAATTCAACAATTTAATCACATAAAAGAGATTAAAAATGTAAGGCATCACATCCTCCCCCCCTTCAAATGATCTTCATCCTTGAAGGTCATATTAAGGTATCTGCAATGACGTCCACTACCCGCTCGATGTCCTCTCCGACTAACATACACACTCGGGCCTAAGCTTGAGATCTTCTGACTAGTTTTGTTGTTGTTGGGGATGCTACTACGGCCATTGGTGGAGTTCCTTGTGGAAGAAGTTGCTTCATCTTCGGACAATTGTTAATCTTGTGATCTCGAACCCCACACTTGAGACACATTCCTGCTAACACCCAACATTCATCTCCTCTATGATGCTTTCCGCAATGTGCACACTTTGGTTGTTGCTCATCTTGAAACTTCCTACTAGGCATTGACTCTATCGGTACAAAAACTGACTACTGGACTTCTACGGGCTTTGTGTTCTTGCCTACCTCAAGGTACTATTTTGGTGACCTCTTCAATGATCCCTTCTCCTCTCTATACAGATCCATCTTGCTCTCCTAGTTGCATGTTGCACTAAGAGCCTCATCCATGCTCCTGTGGTCGAAAACAACTAGCCTAGCCCTCTGTGATAGTCAGAGCCCCATCACGAGATTTTTGACCTTCCTCCTCTTATCAGCAACAATGTGTGATACGTACTTGGACAACTCCGTGAATATGGCATCGTATGTAACATCCTAGATTTTCGACTTCTTGTCTACTGTGCTGGATGACTGGCCACTAACGCATCTGGTATGGCCGACGCGTTAGTGTCGCACCGTGGGTGCCCGACGCGACAGTCATCCGTGTCGCGACCAGTGGTTGGGTCGAGTTCTCGTCGCGCCTTGTTTCCTCGTCGCGTCTTCGTGTCGCGCCCGGTCAATGGGTCGAGACAGGATTCTGCTTTTTGGTCATTTGACACCTGTCAGAGTGGCGGGCAGGTCAGAGCGACCTGTCAGGTCATCGTGGCGTTCCTGGGGGACGCGTTCTGGTCGCGGTGTGGACGGCCATTGAGTTAAGGTTGTTTACACGACGCTCCGCCCCGTCGCGTCTTGGGGGCCAAAGGCTAAAAGCCTTGGTCGGTGCCCCTTCCCCCTCCTTTTCCCTTTCTCCCTTCCCTCCTCCTCTCTGAGGTAGGGAAGGTGATGGAAATCGACTTGGGGCATCACATGCACAGTGGAAGTAAAACAAAAAAAATATCTATTTCCATCTATGTACTTGATCGGGCTATGATGTACAGTGCATGTAAACATACATACAAATAAGGCGTGAGGCAATCTCACCTAGCGGAGATCGTATATCCCCTGAAGCGCAGAACTAGTCCTTATTTGAAGGAGTTTTCGCGAGACTCCCTCTAGCGGTATCCACATAGTGGATGATCGGTGATGACGATGACCCCTTCTACACTGGTGGTGCCACTCCTCCTAGTCGTACAATGCCACACAACAGCTAACAGTAGCAACAACAAGAGGGCTCAGCCCTCCTAGTTCTCCTCTTGCTTAGGGAGAGCACAACAGGGAGAGTTGGGAAGGGGGGATGAAGAAGGTGGTTTCTCTTCAAAAGCTCTAGCCCATAAACTTCAAAGAGAACCCCTTCTATTTATAGAGAGCCTAAAGGACACCTCATCATGTTATGATGACAAGGGACACCTCACAGGGACACCTCAACATGTCATGATGACAAGAGGGACACCTTGCAAGGACACCTCGTCATGTAATCATAACAAGGGACACCTCGTAGGGACACCTCACCATGTCATGATGACAAGAGGGACACCTTGTGTGACGGACCGGGGTATTTATGCCCATTAAGGCTCCATATCCAGATCCGCCTCCCGCGAACGGACCGAAGTCTCGCAAGGGATATCTCACACACGTGTCCAGTAAGAGTATAAAAGACAAACCACAAGAATATAAGACACAAGAAAGTACATGTGCTCATATCTGCTCACAAATTTGTACAATTGCCTCATTACATTAGTACATGTCCAATTAAAAGAGTACAACTACCTGGGCATACCCCGAGGGAGCACAAGCTCACACAACACTAACTACTAAACAACTGCTGGTGGTACAAGTCTGACACAACGCCGCTGCAAGCCAAACACACGGCAAGCCCTGAAAAGAACTGTAGGGGAGTGAGCCTCAACAAGTCACTGGCTCAGTAGGGGCTACCCAAAATAACACCGAGACCACGATACTCCTCAACCCCAAAGGGTTTCACTGGCAACACCAATAGCCAAACCATTTCATGCTCACATCATGATAATAAATAACAATTAAACATAATCGTGATAATAAACACAAAGTCCTCAGAAGGAAAGTAGGACTACAGGACTAACATAATATCATTAGTCAGCCCAACTACTAAAGTGCCTAAACCACAGTCTCACTGGTACACTGCTACAACAACTAGTTGCCTAAGCTATAAGCCACACAGGCAAGTCACTGCCCAGGCTACAAGCTTCACAGGCAAATCTCGAACACTTAAGTAACAGGACTGCTAACAAAGAGCTGGTCCTTTATACTCCAATCACACTACGTCGAGAGCCACACATAAATGGTAGGACTGGCTACAGCTAGCTAGTCCATCACACACTAAATCCATAATCGGAACCATGCCCAAGAAGGGTAAACCTCAACAAGTGGAAGGTCTCACACGGCCTCCACGGAGCATAGCTCTACTAAACCACAATATGCCTAAGCCACAAGCCTCATCGGCAAAATATCCACAAAGGTAACATAATTAATAATCACAAATTAATTCACAATAAAATATAAACAAATATCTACTTAAAACGGATAGAATACAACAAGTGGCAGGTCAAACCACAAGACCTCCACAACACACAAGTACCCGAAATGGTTGGTACACAATGTACCACCACAAAACTACAAAGTAACCTACGAAGGAAATAGGTACCTGCTACTCTGAGGTACCACAACACAAACACCGGAACAAAGGGTACAAGTAGGTGATAAACATCACATTGAACCATAATTATATTATACCTTTATTTAAGCACAATATTACAAGTAAAGCCTCAACCGGCAAGTTACACAAACCACAACTCAGTCACAACTGTGCCAACACCAGGGCACACCTCGAAAAGGTCAAACCTCGACCATGAGTCACAAACTCACGAACTACAAACTCACGAACTACAACTAGTGGCAAAGCACGAGTCAAGCCACAGCTAGAGCTGGCAAAGCACGAGTCAGAAAGAACGACGCCACCACACGGGAACGGACTACTAGCTGATCAGGCCAGTATCCAACCCGGACAACACAACACAAGAACAACCTCTCAACCTCGCAGTCACAGACGAAAGGTCCAACTGCCGCTCCACGAGAACAAGTCAAATAACTGTGGAGACCAACCAACACCAGACCTGCAGACACACAACTGCAGGCCCATGCCTGGCACCTCTAGAGTCTCTGGCCGGAGCACCCTAAAGTGAGGCACTGGAAAACAGGACTAGCTGGGGACCAGTGTCGACTACTGGTGTCCGTATCCCCAACTACGAGCGCGCTACAAGCGACACAAGAACAAACTCTGGGAAGTCGCTGAACCACTGCCGTCTTTCCCTCAGCCGGACGTACAACTCAAACTCGGGAGTGAGGGCGTCCAGGAAGACGACACAGACCTCGACGGTACCACACTGTACTGGGACAAAACCCCGAGCACAACAAACACACGTGCCTGGCTCACAAAGAACCTGGGGT
Source organism: Colocasia esculenta (assembly GCA_014218235.1). Classification (NCBI taxonomy): domain Eukaryota; kingdom Viridiplantae; phylum Streptophyta; class Magnoliopsida; order Alismatales; family Araceae; genus Colocasia; species Colocasia esculenta. The sequence continues at coordinate 37,508,433 of CM024757.1, read as the reverse complement.
ACCCGACTAGAGAGGCATTCCGGAATAGGCGCCGGACCACCACACTCGGCAAGCTCAAACCACGATATTAACACATATAACCTTTACTTATAATTCACAATATACAAGTGTTAGGATTAGCTTAACATCGGTCACCGTGTGACCCCAAAGCTATCCCATACCAACACATAACTGAACCACAAACTTGCCTATCATTGGTCACCTCATGACCTCCGTGGCAACACACACACACCACTTAATACATAAATCCATATAATATTATTCGAAAGACAACAACGGACCAGGGCTAGGTCGGTGTGGACCTTCACTGCCCAAACACCACAAAGTCATGGCTAGGCTCACACAGGAACCTCACTGCCCAGTTACTACGACAAATCATAAGAATTACATTACAACAAAGTGTGTAGTATACACACACTCAAACCACGTAAACAACACGTGTATATTACACCCTGGTTGGTGTACCACACGTCTTCCACGTAAACCACATGTCCAACACATGGACAATGCACTCCAAGAGTGCCACAGGTGCCAACGCACCACACATACTGCGTAAAGCAATTACGTACATCACACGTCATTCACGTAAAACATGCCCATTACATGAGCAGTATGCTCCAAAAGCATATCAAATGCTCTGGCTCACACCGGTCATCGCCATACACACACAAACACACAATATTCATAACCAGAAAAGCTACGTAAACCACACTGCATGGTTACATGCACAAGTTGGCGGCAACATCGACTGCCGCTTATAGGAAGTATACGACAATGGATCTGGCCGTCTATATCCTGGCTGATGAACCTAGCGTCAATCGATGTCGATGCTAAGCTCTTCAACCCCAGTTCCTGCAGAAACCCTAAACTGATTTTACAGGTTTTACAATCATCAAAGCAACGAGAAAACATGAGGAAACTATTTTCCAAGCCAAACATGCATCATTTAAGATTTAAACTACATAAATTAACCATTAAATTCCATCAAACCACCCTTAGAACCCCGCATGAATACCATGACCCGAAGTTGCCATTTTCATGCAGTTTCATGCTTTCTAATTATTCTATTACAACCTATAAGAACTACAAGGGTCGTTCCCTACCTCAGAACACGCTCAAACCCTCCGAATTCTCCCGGTTCACACCGAACCCTCCGCGAGCTCCCACGAGAATTGCACCATGCCACGGCGTTTCCTCGTCCGATTCGACAACGCCACACGCTCCACGATCCTCCAACCGCCCTTCAGTACCTGTTGGAAGCTTTAGAAACACGGGGACGCGAAGCTAGGGCAAGGGGAAGAGAGAGACAGGTGGGAAACCTGCTCTCGGGTGACCCTATAACCTGCAGAATTCTCTGGTTGGCATCAACCCCTCTGCCGCCAAAGACAACCGCCACTCTAAACGTCCACATCTAATGCCGCCAAGATCATGCCGTCAACGGCAACATACCTGGACGCCAACAAGTCAACGACCACCCCTGGCCGCCAACTCCTACTCAACTGCAGTAGGTCCTATTTCATTTCGGGACCTAACCTGCACCACACCTACACACACCACGCGTCTACACCACACTGGCCTTACAACAGCCATCACAACCACAACACACTGTTGGGTTGAGTGTATATTCATATCATTTCCCTCCTATTTTGATGATGACAAGAGGTGATTTTAAAGCAATTTAAATGAAACATGTCAAAAACATCATACCTGAAGTCAATGTTCAAAAAGCATGTTTCAAATCACATTTATCATTTATGTTCATGATAAATCATTTAACTAATGATATATGTGTTTAATTTTCAGGTACAAACACTTTTTGCAAAAGAAGTGTCGACACACCCCTCAATGGTGTCGACACAACACCTCAGTCTCAAAGGCAAAAAGCTGAAGAATTGCCTAGACTGTGTCGACACTAGTCCAGAAGCAGGTCGACACGAGTTGCAGATTCCAGGATTTACACTACTCAGGTCGACGCACTCTCAGGGCAGGTCGACACTGGATCCTGCTCCCAGAACAGCTATTTTCAGAACCAGGATAGCAGGTCGACACAATACCAAAGCAGGTCGACACTGGATCAGTTCCCAGAACAGCCTGTTTCAAGATTTGGGCAGTGTGTCGACACCACCACCAGGGCAGGTCGACACACTACGGAAAGATTCCATCCTAAGATGGATGTTTGCCACGTGTCAGCCTAGGGCGATGGGGTATCAACCTAGAATCGTGTGCCCTTGTACCCAAAGGGTATCTTTGGAATCTTTTGGGTATAAAAGGTCCCTAATCGGCCCCCCATCAAATCAGAAGAGACCCAACCAACTCTTAGAGCCTCCTGAAAGTTTCCTGGCGGCTACAAGAGGTCGTCTCCCTCCTCTGCTCTCCGTGTGCTTCCAGAAGACCAATTCTCACCAATTCAAGTGTGAGAATTGGAGTGTGATCCCTGTAGAAACCTCTGAAGCATCCCAAGGAAGCAGATCCAGTAGAAGCCTTCGTTGGAGAAGAACTCAAGGAAGATCCAACAATTCCAAAGTGCAGAGCATCGGTTTTGGACTTCAAGATTGCAAGCCTCTTCCCAATCCAAGCTTCTACAAGGGAGTACACTTGAAGAACGAAGTTATTTAATACAATTCATTGTACTTCTGTTCTTCTGAGATATCTTTTGAGATTATGCAAGTGCTTCTGCATAGCTCTCATTAGTGCTCTCATTTTCGACTAGATCTGTTGCTAGAAGGTCTATGTCTTGAGTTGGTGTCTAGCAAGTCTTATGTGAGCATTGTGCTCAAGTTGTGTGAGCATTGTGCTCAGGTTGTTGTGAGCCGTTGTGCTCAGTTTGAGTTGTCTAACTCAAGGTTGTGTTGAGCAGTCTTGCTCAGTTGTTCTAGAGTAGTCTTGCTCTAGAAGTTGTGTGAGTTGTAAGCTCTCAAGTGTTGGAGTTGTCAGGCTCCAGTGGTGTGTTACCCAGTTGTTTTAGTGAATCCTCACGGGGTGTGAGGGGTGGATGTAGGAATCACTTGGGTGATTTCCGAACCACCTAAAAATCCTTGTGCATTTGTCTAATTGTGGTTTGATCATTTCATCCGTTAGATGCTTGCATAGGATCGGTTAATATTCACTTAATCAACTTGTTTCACATCTATTTTACCAACTCACTCAAATCTCATCAGATCTGTGGTTTTTCACTGATAAAATTGCCTCTGATTCAAAAGTGTTTTTAAATTGTATAAGCTTCCGCAAAAAGTGGCTTAGATCTATTCATCCCCCCCTTCTAGATCTTTTCCACACCTTCACTTCGATCCTTCAATTGGTATCAGAGCGGGTTTACTTTGATCTGATTTGATCTGAGCAGTTTTTGTTTCTGAGTGTTGTGTGTTTGAGTGTTTGCCTGTTTGTTTGCTAAGCATTTTCTTTCTGCTTTAGAGTCATGGATTCCAAAGGTTTCATAGCTGAGGGTCATTCCATAAATAGGCCACCATTCTTTAATGGGACGGACTATTCTTACTGGAAAAACAGAATGCAAGTATTTTTAAGGGCCCAGAACTATGAGATCTGGAAAGTAGTGGAAGTGGGTCCCTATGAAAACCAGGGAGAAGAAGACACCTGGACTAGGGAACAAATAAGGAAAGCTACATTGAATTATAGTGCCATGAACATGATTCAATGTGCTGTCCATCCCAAGGAGTATTCGAGAATCTCAATGTGCAAATCTGCCAAAGAGATGTGGGATAAACTCGAATTACTCTATGAGGGAACATCACAAGTAAAGGAGACTAAGGCAAATATTCTAGTTTCAGAATATGAACTTTTTATGATGAAGTCTAACGAAAATATTTCTGAAATGTTTGCCAGGTTCATGGTGATTGTGAATGGATTAAAGGCCTTGGGTAAGGAATATACAGATGCAGACTTGGTAAGAAAAATCTTACGTTCACTTTCTTCAATTTGGCATACAAAGGCCACTGTCATTGAAGATTCAAAAGATCTGTCCAAAATCTCTTTGGATGAATTGATTGGATCCTTAATGACATATGAAATCAACTTAAAAAGAAATGAAGAACACATAATTAAGACCAAGCCTATGGCACTTAAGGCCTCTTCAAGCAATAAAGATAAAAGTCAGGAAAAGACAAGTTCTGAGGAGTCTGAGTCAAATGAGGATGAAATTGCCCTCATGACCAGGCAATTCAGAAAATTCTTGAAATACAGAAAAGGAAAAATGTCTGGGAAAAAGAAGTTTTTCTCAGGTAAGAAAAACACTTCCTCTTCTAATTTCAACAAGAATCACAAATCTGACGAAAATATTGTCTGTTACAGGTGCAACAAACCAGGACACATGAAGGGAGAGTGTCCTGAGAACAAGAAGGAAAAGCACAAGAAGTTCCAGAAATTTAAGAAGCCAAAGGCCATGGTAGCCACTTGGTCTGATGAAGACTCAAGTGAGGAAGAAGAAGAGAAGAAATCCTCAAGCTCTGAAAGTGAGGAGGTTTGCTTCATGGCCAACAATTCTGAAGAAAAGGTAAATACTTCTTTTGAAGACTTTACTGTTGAAGATTGGCAGGATGTGTATGCAGAATTAGTTGAAAAATATTCTGAATTGAGAAAAGAAAACAAACACATCAAAAAGAAAATTGAAAATCTTTATAATAACCAATCTTCAAACAACAGAACTTGTGAACTAGAAAATGAGATAACAGAATTAAATGAAGAAAAAGAAAATCTCCTGAACCTTATTGATGAACTAAAACTTGCCTCTCAAAAGGCCTCCCAAGAATTCAAAAACTTAACTGAAAAGCTGGAAATTGAAAAACAAGAAAAACAACAGAAGATTGAAGAAATTGAAACTCTTAAAAACCAGCTAAAAGAAAGGGATGAAGTTATCCAAACCTTCACAAAAGGTAAAGATAACTTAGAGGCACTGCTAGGAACCACCATGACAACCACCTCTCATGGATTAGGATTCAACAAAAAGAAACCCATGAAAGACAAATCTGGTGAGAAAAAGGGCAAAGCACCACTAATTAAATTTGTCAAGGGTCCTAATCTTGAGAACACAGAAATTCAACAAACAGCAAACAAAACCTTAAACAAAACACAAAACAAAGCAAAAACTCAAAAACAAAAAAGACAATCAGGTCGACACAGTCCCCTGACAGGTCGACACCAGTCCACAAGAACAAGGCTTCTGTGGCTGCTATGTCGACACCAGTACAGGAGAGGTCGACCTGCTCAACATCAAAAGCTGCAAACAACTCAACCAAAAATTCAAATAAAATTTGAAAAATAAGAAAAAGTCAAAAGAAATAATTCATGAAAAACCTTGGACCTCCAAGACAACATTTCAAGATGATTGGGCCAATCCTTGGAGCCAATGGTATGAAAACCCATGTTGGTATCATCCTCAATTCCTTTATCCAAATTTCTTGATGTACCAACAAAATCCCTGGATTCCACCTCCTCATCTGAACTCCAATTTTCAAATGAAAAACTCCGCTCCTATCAAAAACAAAAATCTTGGTGCTTTCATTCCTAAAAGAAAGAACAAACAGAAAAAGGCTGAAAACACCAATGTAACAAACTAAAAATCAAAAACAGGTCAAATTTGGGTGAGAAAAGATTTACTGACAATGTTCAAACATTCTGATGGTCCCAACTTTGTTTGGGTACCAAAATCTTCTCTCCACTGATCTTTTTGCAGGAAGGTCGTGCACCCAACACCAATGTATGGTTCCTTGACAGTGGGTGTTCACGACACATGACGGGAGACAGAGCTAAATTCTCATTCCTGCTTGAAAAGGAGGGGGGTCAGTTACATTTGGAGGTAAAAATAAAGGAAAGATCATTGGATCTGGAAAGGTTGGTCAAACTTCTTCAAACTCAGTAGATAATGTTTTATTAGTTGATGGTCTTGATTATAATTTGCTCAGTATCAGCCAACTATGTGACAAAGGTCACAAAGTTGTGTTTGAATCTAATTTTTGTAAGATAATTGATTCATCAACTGATAAAATCAAATTCTTTGGAAAAAGAGAAAACAATGTCTACATGATCAACCTTAATAAAAACTTTTCTGAAATCTTTTCTTTGTTGCAAATAAAGATGAAATTGCATGGACTTGGCACAAAAGATTTGGCCATGCAAGTTTCAGAACATTGAATAAGTTGTTAAGACTGAACTTGGTTAAGGGTCTTCCTGAATCTTTTCCTAATGTTGAAGATCAAGTTTGTGGGATATGTGCTAAAGGAAAACAAACTAGGAAATCTTTTAAAACCTTCAATGAGGTACTTACATCTAGGCCACTAGAACTTCTTCACATGGACCTTTTTGGGCCAACAAGAGTTCTAAGCTTAAGTGGCAAGAGATATGGTTTGTAATCATTGATGACTTTACTAGATTTACTTGGGTTATCTTTCTATCCCACAAAAGTGATACTTGCCTTGAATTCAGGAATTTCTGTACCACTATCTTAACAACTTATCCATATAAAATCAAAAACATTTTAACTGATCATGGGGGTGAATTTGATAACACATCCTTTTCTGATCTATGTGCTGAATTTCAAATATTTCACAAGTTTTCTTCACCTAGAACTCCAGAACAAAATGGAGTTGTGGAAAGAAAGAATAGAACTCTTGTGGAAATGGCTAGATCCATGCTCTTAGGAAGTAATCTGCCCAAATCCTTCTGGGCTGAAGCTGTTAACACAGCCAATCATATCCTAAATAGAGCTTTGATCAGACCAAAGATCAGAAAAACCCCCTATGAATTGTTGAAAAACAAAAACCAACTGTTTCTTATTTCAAAACTTTTGGGTGCAAATGCTTTGTACACAATAATAACAAAGAAAACCTTGACAAGTTTGATGCTAAGAGTCAGGAAGCTATCTTCCTTGGCTATTCTGAAGTGTCAAGGGCTTTCAAAGTGTACATTCTAAAAACCAAAACTGTTGAAGAATCTCCACATGTTATTTTTGATGAAAATTCCTTTTCCACTAATGATTCTAAATCTTGCAGGGAAAGACAAGACAATGAAGAGGATGACCTCATTGTGGATTCTTCACCAACTGTTGAGGAGCTTGTCAATAATGAAGAGAACCTGAACAACAACTCACCATCTTCAAGTGGGTCAGGTAACATTGCTCCAGAAGTGGGTACTTCTCAACAGGTAATTTCTGAACCTCGATATCTGAGAGATCACCCATTAGACAGTGTAGTTGGCAATTTGAATGATAGAGTAAGGACCAGATCATCCTTCTTGCAAAATATTGAAGAAGACCCACTAGCTCTAATTTCCCAAATTGAACCCAAGTCAATTGATGAAGCCTTATCCAGTTCTGATTGGATTAATGCCATGCATGATGAGCTTCATCAATTCGAAAGAAATCAAGTATGGGAATTAGTACCTAGACCTAGTGACCAAGCAGTGATTGGTACTAGATGGGTTTTCAGAAATAAGTTAAATGAAACTGGTCAAGTAATAAGAAACAAAGCTAGGCTAGTTGCAAAGGGGTATAACCAAGAATTTGGAATTGACTTTGAAGAATCATATGCCCCTGTAGCTAGACTAGAAGCTGTCAGAATTTTCCTTGCTTTTGCATCCTCCATGAAATTCAAAGTCTATCAAATGGATGTCAAAAGTGCATTCTTAAATGGATATATAAAGGAAAATGTTTTTGTTGAACAACCTCCTGGATATGAAAATGAAAAATATCCTAACCATGTTTTCAAGCTTAATAAGGCTCTCTATGGTCTTAAGCAAGCTCCAAGAGCTTGGTATGACCGGTTGAGTTCCTTTTTACTTGAAAAAGGATATTCTAGAGGTAATGTTGATCAAACATTGTTCACAAAAACAGTTAAAAATCAAATAATTGTAGTCCAAATTTATGTTGATGACATAATATTTGGATCAACCAATAAAGGCCTTTGCACTGAATTTTCAAATCAAATGAAGAATGAATTTGAAATGAGCTTAATGGGAGATTTAACATTCTTTTTGGGATTGCAGGTTAACCAAACACATGAAGGAATCTTCATCAGTCAAACCAAATATGTCAAGGAGCTATTAAAGAGGTTTGACTTTCAGAACCTCAAGCACTCAAGCACACCAATTGCAATTAATGCTAAACTAGAAGAAGATCCATCTGGTAAGTCAGTAGATCCAAAGACCTACAGAGGTATGATTGGCTCTCTGCTCTATCTTACAACTTCTAGACCTGATATTCAGTTTTGTGTGTGTTTATGTGCTAGATTCCAATCTAATCCTAAAGAAAGTCACATGCTTGCTGTTAAACGAATCTTCAAATATCTTGTTGGAACATGTGACTTAGGCATTTGGTATCCTGCTGGTTGCAAGTTAGATCTGTTTGCCTATTGTGATGCTGATTATGCTGGGTGTAAATTAGATAGAAAAAGCACAAGTGGCTTGTGTCTATTTCTAGGTGGGTGCCTTATCTCTTGGGCTTCTAAGAAGCAACATTCAGTTGCTCTGTCAACTGCAGAAGCTGAATATGTTGCAGCAGGTAGATGTGGAACTCAGATTCTCTGGGTGAAACATCAACTTCTTGATTACAACCAAGATTTAGGGTGTGTACCCATCCTATGTGATAACACTAGTGCCATAAATTTGTCTAAAAACCCCATTCAGCACTCCAGAACAAAACACATTGAAATTAGGCATCATTTCTTGAGAGATGAGGTTGCCAAGAAATCCTTTGAACTCCACTTCATTGAAACTGAAAAACAAATTGCAGACATATTCACTAAACCCCTTCCTGAAAACAGATTTTCATCTTTAAGGAGAGAACTTGGTCTTTGTAAATGTCCACCTTCATGATCTCTCTCAAGGTTTGGGTTGAGTGTAATGCATTGTCTAAGGGGGAGTTCTTTGCATCTCATAATTCTTTGCTTCCTTGAGTTACATTGTTCATATCTCTCTCACTTTCAATTCTATTCCCTTTTTACAATAAATTCTCCAACTCTTATTGTGTTGAAATTTCTTGGTATATCAAATGGTGATTTGGAGAAGGACAAGTTATGCTTGTCTGGACACTTTCACTATGCGAGAGTATATGTCTCCGCCAAGTACTAAGAAATTGATATGCAATTGTTGAGGGGGAGCTTCTATTGTTCAAAGAGGATACTTTTTCTGATTTCAAAATCTTGCTTATTTTCACTTCCATTTCTTTTTGATAATGAATTCTTCAACTCTTATTGTATTGAAATTTCTTGGTATATCAAATAGTGTTTGGAGAAGGACAAGTTAGGCTTGTCTGGAAACCTTTCATTATGCGTGAGTATATGACTCCGCCAAGTACCAAGAAATGGATATGCAATTGTTGAGGGGGAGTCTTTGTTGTCCAAGAAGAAAACTTTTCTGATTTCCAAAATTTACATATCTTTATTTTGATGAAAAGTGATTGAAATCATCATCTCAGGGGGAGCTAGAAAATTCACAAGTCATGACTTTGCAAAATTCAAAACTTTTCTTGAATCTCATCAATTCCTTGCATGATGTCATCATTTCGAAGTCTAGAGTCTCAAAATGAACCCTTGAGTGATCTATTATATTTTTTACTAATCAACTTTCAACTATATCTCTCAACCCACAGAAATTCAGATCTCTTCCTAGACTAAACATCAACTTGTGCCTTGAATTTAAAACATTTCCTTGTTTGCAACTGATGATTGGATGTATTTGATTTCTATCTCACAAACTCTCCAAAATTTTAAAAATCCAACAGAGCAATGGCACTTGTGCTGAGAAACTGCACACCTTCACAATGAATGAAGTGCCATGTATGTCATGAGGCACTATTGCTAACTCTGTTCAAAGGGGGATCAAAATAAAAATAAATTCAAAACAAAAGCAAAATGTGCTATGTTTTTGATGATGACTGAGTAACTGGAAATATTGGCGTCTACAAAACGTATATTTTCATGTCAAAAGGCCATCATTTACCCCTTTGAGACTTGACAATGACTAAATCTTAAGTATCCAGGGACTATGGTGTGTAAAAAGCACTAGTACTTGAGTGAAAGAGATTTATATCATTTGATAGTTTGTTAAAAGAACAAAATGTGAACATTATTGGAGATGTGTCTAGAAAGAATCATCTTCATTCCTCATCCAGTTGTTCTTTGAGATTGTGTTTTATTTTCAACACAATTGTATTTAGTCTAGATGACATCTTTAATTCTTTAAAGTTGAGAAATATGGTAGTTTATAGTTGATTGTTAGATATATTATATCCCTCAATTTCTCATTTTGTTGATTCAAGTCTTGGAATGCTAATATCCTGTTGGAAATTGTTTGAAAACTTGAATTGTGATGAATTTTTGCAAAATATAACAAATGAATTTTTAAGCCTCTTTAAAATCCTTGAAATGATAATTCCCCTCATTGCTTATCATTCTAAAGATGTCCCAAAATTTCTCAAAATTTTCCTCTCACAAAAATTCAAATTTTCTTCAAAGGTCAGGTCGACACTACATTCATCCTGTGTCGACACTAACCCCTTGCCTGATTGTTTTTCAAACCGTTCGGGTTCATGATAAGCCCTTGTTGTTCCTGCGGGGCAGTGCACCACTGCACCCCTTTTAGGCATCAGGTCGACCCGACGGCCACATTCTCATCATTTCCGGCAAGAAATCTTCACCATTTCTCTCTAAATCTCATCCTTCTTTCCATCACCTCTCCACTCTTCCATCCTCTACGAATTCCACTCCTTCCTTGCACCATGGTCAGGAAGTTGGGTCCCCGCCGTGGCGCAAGGTCCAGGCCTCTTCAAGGCCGATTCCGGCAGACATTGCCGTTGCCCAATCCGAAAGAAGATCTAAAAGAAGGAATGATCCTGCCGAGCAACCAGGATCCTCTTCAGCACCTCAAAGGGCAGCCAAGAGGGGTAGACCATCTTCTTCAGGCAGAGGTAGGGTTTCTAGAACAGAGAATCCGGGCTCTCCTTCTGGAGACTCTTCAGAGTCATCATCTTCATCTTCGTCTGAGTCCTCCAAGCCTCAAGACACCTCTAGTGAAGCCAAGCTCATTCTAAAGCCCAGGATAGTGGACTTATCAGATGTTCAGCTAGCAGACACATTTCCAGAAATTCAGACCTATTTTTCCTTTCAGTCTTGGTTACCATTCATTTCTGAGTTTCAAATTTCTTATCCAAGACTTGTTAGGGAATTCTACAAGAACCTGACATGCACAGATGAAGGGTATGAATCAAAGGTTAAGGGAATAGCAATTGATATGCCAACTGATATAGCTGCCTCTATTTTCAAAGTACCAGATGAAGGGGCAGATTATCATCAATTTGAATTTGATCTTCATGAAGCCTATTCCATCATGACAGGCCTACCTTCTGATGCATCTGATCCCAAACAAACCCATGTTACAAGATTCAACACAAATTCCTTTCCCCCTGTGTTGAGAGTCCTCCACCACATATTGACCACCATTATCACTCCTCAAGGTGGTGGAAGGGACAGGTTGACAGATATTCAGAGGTTTATTCTGTATTGCATGGTCAAAGATATCAAAATCAATCTTCATGTCATTATGTATCAAATCATATCTGAAACAACAAGGAAGGACCTCAAAAGATCTCTACCATATGCTGCACATCTGACCTCAGTCTTCCAGCATTTTGGTGTGCCCTTGGAGAATGAGAAATCCCAATCTATTCCTAAGCCCAACATCTACACCTTCAAGAATATTCAAAAATTTATGGGATTTAGACTGGAGGGAAATCAAGTTAGGAGAGGGCCAGTTGTGGTTGAGGCCCCCCAAGCTCAGGAGGAACAGCCTCATGATCAAGGGGAACAGCCCCAAGCTCAGGAGGAACAGCCTCAAGATCAAGGGGACCAGCCCCAAGCTCAAGAGGAACAGCCTCCAGCTGAAGGGGACCAGCCCCAAAGTCAAGAGGATCAGCCTCCTTTGAATGAGGAACAGCCTCAAATTTCAACTGGAGGTGACATTCCTTTTCATGCCCCACTCTCACCTCAGTTTCCCCATTTCTCTCCTCAACCCAATTTTCAAGCATCCACATCTTCTGGTGGGCCTCCTGTTCCACCAGAATTGATCTCCTTCCTGAATGATAAGATCGAAACCTTGAACTCCTCCATCCAAACCATGTCAGAAACATTTGAGTTGAGGATTCAAAGATTGGAGAACACTGTATCTGCCAAATTCATAGAACAAAAAGCTGCCTCAGACTATGTAGCTCAAACATTCAACAGACTGATTGGTACACTGGCAAATGCCTCATTACAACTGAAGGAGCACCAGCAAAAATTGGAGACAGTTCTCAAGGGAATTTTGGCAAATTCCCAAGCTGATGTCTTCAACACCAAACAGACATTACATGAGATCACCAGCACAAGACTGTCCTTTGCTCATTTTGTGGATGATTTGGAAAGCATGAGGAACTTCAATGAGCACATTGACACACAGATATCTGATTTGACAAAGGAATTCAAGATAATGCAAAGACCTGGTTGGTCAGCTGGATCATCATCATCTTCACAACCCATTGCAGCTGATCTAGCAAGAATTCAAGCTACCTTAATAGAGAATTCAGATAGAGTAGAACACTTCTTGCACACCAAACTCACAACCATTCAAGATCAAATCAAGTCCAGCTTGACTTTTATGGAGAAAAGAATGTCTGACATTGAGACCATCTTACTTCCCCTTCCTCCTCCTCCATCTTCTACTTAATGTAATTTTTCTTTTGATGATGTCAAAGGGGGAGAAGAAAGAAAGAAAGAGAAATGTTAATGTTCTTTTATAATCTTTTGGAATGATTGTAATGGTTCTCTTGATGAATGAAATGAAATGCTTTTCTGCTTAGCTTGAATGAAATCTTCAATTGTGACTTCAATGTGAATGAAAATCTTTATGTGAATGTGATTGTTTGAATACTTGTCAAGTTGCTTGACTTCTGTGTACAAAAATTCTCATTTCAAGTAACATTGTGTTCCACAAATACATCATCAACTGTTACTGAAAATATCAAAAGGTCTTTGACAAGTTTAAACAAAAAGAAAATAAAAATGTGAATAACAAAAATTGCTTAAAATCACACTTCATCAAAACCACATTGTAATATGGATTTATTGTTGCCATCATCAAAAAGGGGGAGATTGTTGGGTTGAGTGTATATTCATATCATTTCCCTCCTATTTTGATGATGACAAGAGGTGATTTTAAAGCAATTTAAATGAAACATGTCAAAAACATCATACCTGAAGTCAATGTTCAAAAAGCATGTTTCAAATCACATTTATCATTTATGTTCATGATAAATCATTTAACTAATGATATATGTGTTTAATTTTCAGGTACAAACACTTTTTGCAAAAGAAGTGTCGACACACCCCTCAATGGTGTCGACACAACACCTCAGTCTCAAAGGCAAAAAGCTGAAGAATTGCCTAGACTGTGTCGACACTAGTCCAGAAGCAGGTCGACACGAGTTGCAGATTCCAGGATTTACACTACTCAGGTCGACGCACTCTCAGGGCAGGTCGACACTGGATCCTGCTCCCAGAACAGCTGTTTTCAGAACCAGGATAGCAGGTCGACACAATACCAAAGCAGGTCGACACTGGATCAGTTCCCAGAACAGCCTGTTTCAAGATTTGGGCAGTGTGTCGACACCACCACCAGGGCAGGTCGACACACTACGGAAAGATTCCATCCTAAGATGGATGTTTGCCACGTGTCAGCCTAGGGCGATGGGGTATCAACCTAGAATCGTGTGCCCTTGTACCCAAAGGGTATCTTTGGAATCTTTTGGGTATAAAAGGTCCCTAATCGGCCCCCCATCACATCAGAAGAGACCCAACCAACTCTTAGAGCCTCCTGAAAGTTTCCTGGCGGCTACAAGAGGTCGTCTCCCTCCTCTGCTCTCCGTGTGCTTCCAGAAGACCAATTCTCACCAATTCAAGTGTGAGAATTGGAGTGTGATCCCTGTAGAAACCTCTGAAGCATCCCAAGGAAGCAGATCCAGTAGAAGCCTTCGTTGGAGAAGAACTCAAGGAAGATCCAACAATTCCAAAGTGCAGAGCATCGGTTTTGGACTTCAAGATTGCAAGCCTCTTCCCAATCCAAGCTTCTACAAGGGAGTACACTTGAAGAACGAAGTTATTTAATACAATTCATTGTACTTCTGTTCTTCTGAGATATCTTTTGAGATTATGCAAGTGCTTCTGCATAGCTCTCATTAGTGCTCTCATTTTCGACTAGATCTGTTGCTAGAAGGTCTATGTCTTGAGTTGGTGTCTAGCAAGTCTTATGTGAGCATTGTGCTCAAGTTGTGTGAGCATTGTGCTCAGGTTGTTGTGAGCCGTTGTGCTCAGTTTGAGTTGTCTAACTCAAGGTTGTGTTGAGCAGTCTTGCTCGGTTGTTCTAGAGTAGTCTTGCTCTAGAAGTTGTGTGAGTTGTAAGCTCTCAAGTGTTGGAGTTGTCAGGCTCCTGTGGTGTGTTACCCAGTTGTTTTAGTGAATCCTCACGGGGTGTGAGGGGTGGATGTAGGAATCACTTGGGTGATTTCCGAACCACCTAAAAATCCTTGTGCATTTCTCTAATTGTGGTTTGATTATTTCATCCGTTAGATGCTTGCATAAGATCGGTTAATATTCACTTAATCAACTTGTTTCACATCTATTTTACCAACTCACTCAAATCTCATCAGATCTGTGGTTTTTCACTGATAAAATTGCCTCTGATTCAAAAGTGTTTTTAAATTGTATAAGCTTCCGCAAAAAGTGGCTTAGATCTATTCATCCCCCCCCTTCTAGATCTTTTCCACACCTTCACTTCGATCCTTCAATACGATCCAAAAAGGATCCGAAAATAAGCGACGTTACATTATTATCACCTAAAAACAAATGTCGTCCTCGACATATAAAACAAATCACAACTATCCGGATTATCACCTAAAAATAAATAAAGCCGAACACATAACAAGTAGGATACTCTTTCTCTGCTTCAGTCTTTCAATTCTTCTCACAATTACTCTATTCTGTCGATACCATTGCCTTTCTTTAGCTTTCAACCGTAGGCATTCCTACCTTGCCAATGGTGCTTTATCTCCTTGGACTGAACCTGCTTTCACAATTTCTGGGCTGTGTTTGCAATATTTCTTCCGAGACCGCTTTATCTTTCTCAAATATCTTACACTGTAATATTCTTTCATGCCACCATTTTTTTTCTTTTTCTTTTTTTTCCCATTTATCACTGCTTGCTGTTATCCTGCCTCATCTACATTCACATTCACAACTGACACTTCTTCAAAGAAAATCAATCATTATCTTTGAATTTCTTGCTCTTTCATATTATTCTGCTCATACCGCTTAAAGTCAATCTCTGATTAAAAAACCATAATAAACTCTGTTTCCTTTATTCCACTGCGCAAAACTTTACACTTTCTCCTTATTCAAGCAAACTTGAACAATCTCTGAATATTAAATCTTTCTTTGCTTCCGCTACGCTACTCTGATCACACTAAACACATTTGCAAAATATTCCACAATTTTTGCTCATATTATTACTTTCAATTACTTTCTTCTGGCTTCAACTACTTCTCAAATCATCCCATTCAATTAATTCATGCTGAAGAAATTACTGCAATTTCTATTTTTCCAAACCATTATTGATATATTATACTCTTCATATATCTTTCTTGCTTTACTGACATTTTCTGGCTAATTCCCATAATTCTGGGGCATAAACTCTTCAAATATTCTTAATCAATCTCCTCCAGCATTTAAACCCTGAAATATCTTAATAACAATTCCTTTCTGTTCAATTAAATCATTTCTTTGCACCAATATGCAAACTCTAAATGACATTTCCTGACTCATCTGATCTTATTCACTTCATCATTTGCTAAATTCTTCCTTTCTTTAATCCATATCTTTTCTTTATCTAAACTGCCAATCATCAACTAAATATTCTTCTTGTGCAATGTTCACAAATTCTTATTGCACATTAATCCTTCTTTTCTCTCTTTCTTTATTCAACTGATCATTTCTATACTTATTTATACAAATCTTCATATCACACTTCCTGCTATCATCATTATTCATAACAACACTTTTCTCAGATTTCTGATCTCAGGCATATTTAATCTATCTGCCATAAATCACTGCTCTTTTATGTACTGATACTTCTTTTAAAGCTGCTCTGCCTTTCTTGATCATATCAAACTCTTCATAACTCTAATCACATTTCCATCCACACTGTTTCTTAATATCCTCTGACTCAAATCTCTAATGCCATAATACATTTGCTGAGATTCTCAACTGCAACTTATCACACACACACTGACCGGATCCTTATCACCTTGTTACCATACACCTGTCTCTGCCAACTTTCTATCTCATTATAACTTATTTACTGAATTCCATATCCAAACTTGTTAATCTCTTCAATTCCTTTAACTGCAAATCTTTAACAACCAAACTGATCTATCACAGAAATACTCTATACTTTAACTGCTTTAACTGCACTAGTGCCAGGATGCTACCACACAACTTATGCTACTATCCACATTGTGGCACAACAACTGCTCACAACTGCCAATCTAACAAACAGAAACACACAGTTTACGTGCCAAAAGCTCACTTAAAAACTACTTTATATCACACAAAACCTCAGACTTACTACCAGCAGTGAACATTAATCCATGTATTGGGACATTGTACTTTCAATGTCTTTTCATATTCTAACTGGACATTGCTCTGATACCAACTGTGACGGACCGGGGTATTTATGCCCATTAAGGCTCCATATCCAGATCTGCCTCCCGCGAACGGACCGAAGTCTCGCAACGGATATCTCACACACGTGTCCAGTAAGAGTATAAAAGACAAACCACAAGAATATAAGACACAAGAAAGTACATGTGCTCATATCTGCTCACAAATTTGTACAATTGTCCCATTACATTAGTACATGTCCAATTAACAGAGTACAACTACCTAGCGCATACCCCGAGGGAGCACAAGCTTACACAACACTAACTACTAAACAACTGCTGGTGGTACAAATCTGACACAACGCCACTGCAAGCCAAACACACGGCAAGCCCTGAAAAGAACTGTAGGGGAGTGAGCCTCAACAAGTCACTGGCTCAGTAGGGGCTACCCAAAATAACACCGAGACCACGATACTCCTCAACCCCAAAGGGTTTCACTGGAAACACCAATAGCCAAACCATTTCATGCTCACATCATGATAATAAATAACAATTAAACATAATCGTGATAATAAACACAAAGTCCTCAGAAGGAAAGTAGGACTACAGGACTAACATAATATCATTAGTCAGCCCAACTACTAAAGTGCCTAAACCACAGTCTCACTGCACACTGATACAACAACTAGTTGCCTAAGCTATAAGCCACACAGGCAAGTCACTGCCCAGGCTACAAGCTTCACAGGCAAATCTCGAACACTTAAGTAACAGGACTGCTAACAAAGAGCTGGTCCTTTATACTCCAATCACACTACGTCGAGAGCCACACATAAATGGTAGGACTGGCTACAGTTAGCTAGTCCATCACACTCTAAATCCATAATCGGAACCATGCCCAAGAAGGGTAAAACTCAACAACTGGAAGGTCTCACACGGCCTCCACGGAGCATAGCTCTACTAAACCACAATATGCCTAAGCCACAAGCCTCATCGGCAAAATACCCACAAAGGTAACATAATTAATAATCACAAATTAATTCACAATAAAATATAAACAAAGATCTACTTAAAACGGATAAAATACAACAAGTGGCAGGTCAAACCACAAGACCTCCACAACACACAAGTACCCGAAAAGGTTGGTACACAATGTACCACCACAAAACTACAAAGTAACCCACGAAGGAAATAGGTACCTGCTACTCTGAGGTACCACAACACAAACACCGGAACAAAGGGTACAAGTAGGTGATAAACATCACACTGAACCATAATTATATTATACCTTTATTTAAGCATAATATTACAAGTAAAGCCTCAACCGGAAAGTTACACAAACCACAACTCAGTCACAACTGTGCCAACACCAGGGCACACCTCGAAAAGGTCAAACCTCGACTATGAGTCACAAACTCACGAACTACAACTAGTGGCAAAGCACGAGTCAAGCCACAGCTAGAGCTGGCAAAGCACGAGTCAGAAAGAACGACGCCACCACACGGGATCGGACTACTAGCTGATCAGGCCAGTATCCAACCCGGACAACAAAACACAAGAACAACCTCTCAGCCTCGCAGTCACGGACGAAAGGTCCAACTGCCGCTCCACGAGAACAAGTCAAACAACTGTGGAGACCAACCAACACCACACATGTAGACACACAACTGCAGGCCCATGCCTAGCACCTCTAGAGTCTCTGGCCGGAGCACCCTAAAGTGAGGCACTGGAAAACAGGACTAGCTGGAGAACAGGGTTGACTACTGGTGTCCGTACCCCCAACTACGAGCGTGCTACAAGCGACACAAGAACAAACTCTGGGAAGTCGCTGCCCCACTGCCGTCTTTCCCTCAGCCGGACGTACAACTCAAACTCAGGAGTGAGGGTGTCCAGGAAGACGACACAGACCTCGACGTTACCACACTCTACCGGGACAAAACCCCGAGCACAACAAACACACGTGCCTGGCTCACAAAGAACCTGGGGTACCCGACTAGAGAGGTATTCCGGAATAGGCTCCGGACCACCACACTCGGCAAGCTCAAACCACGATACTAACACATATAACCTTTACTTATAATTCACAATATACAAGTGTTAGGATTAGCTTAACATCGGTCACCGTGTGACCCCAAAGCTATCCCACACCAACACATAACTGAACCACAAACTTGCCTATCATTGGTCCCCTCATGACCTCCGTGGCAACACACACACACCACTTAATACATAAATCCATATAATATTATTCGAAAGACAACAACGGACCAGGGCTAGGTCGGTGTGGACCTTCACTGCCCAAACACCACAAAGTCATGGCTAGGCTCACACAGGAACCTCACTGCCCAGTTACTATGACAAATCATAAGAATTACATTACAACAAAGTGTGTAGTATACACACACTCAAACCACGTAAACAACACGTGTATATTACACCCTGGTTGGTGTACCACACGTCTTCCACGTAAACCACATGTCCAACACATGGACAATGCACTCCAAGAGTGCCACGGGTGCCAACGCACCACACATACTGCGTAAATCAATTACGTACATCACACCTCATTCACGTAAAACATGCCCATTACATGATCAGTATGCTCCAAGAGCATATCAAATGCTCTGGCTCACACCGGTCATCGCCATGCACACACAAACACGCAATATTCATAACCAGAAAAGCTACGTAAACCACACTGCATGGTTACATGCACAAGTTGGCGGCAACATCGACTGCCGCTTATAGGAAGTAGACGGCAATGGATCTGGCCGTCTGTATCCCGGCTGATGAACCTGGCGTCAATCGATGTTGACGCTAAGCTCTTCAACCCCAGTTCCTACAGAAACCCTAAACTGATTCTACAGGTTTTACATTCATCAAAGCAACGAGAAAACATGAGGAAACTATTTTCCAAGCCAAACATGCATCATTTAAGATTTAAACTATATGAATTAACCATTAAATTCCATCAAACCACCCTTAGAACCCCGCATGAATACCATGACCCGAAGTTGCCATTTTCATGTAGTTTCATGCTTTCTAATTATTCTATTACAACCTATAAGAACTACAAGGGTCGTTCCCTACCTCAGAACACGCTCAAACCCTCCGAATTCTCCCAGTTCACACCGAACCCTCCGCGAGCTCTCACGGGAATTGCACCATGCCACGGCGTTTCCTCGTCCGATTCGACAACGCCACACGCTCCACGATCCTCCAACCGCCCTCAGTACCTGCTGGAAGCTTTAGAAACACGAGGACGTGAAGCTAGGGCAAGGGGAAGAGAGAGACATGTGGGAAACCTGCTCTCGGGTGACCCTATAACCTGCAGAATTCTCAGGTTGGCGTCAACCCCTCTGCCACCAAAGACAACCGCCACTCTAAACGTCCACATCTAATGCCGCCAAGATCATGCCGTCAACGGCAACTTACCTGGACGCCAACAAGTCAACGACCACCCCTGGCCGCCAACTCCTACTCAACTGCAGCAGGTCCTATTTCATTTCGGGACCTAACCTGCACCACACCTACACACACCACGCGTCTACACCACACTGGCCTTACAACAGCCATCACAACCACAACACACACGATCCAATAAGGATCCGAAAATAAGCGACGTTACACCTTGCAAGGACACCTCATCATGTAATCATGACAAGGGACACCTCGCAGGGACACCTCATCATGTAATGGTGGTTAATGATGATGAAGTGTCCTCCTTCCAGAAGGGGTGAGGTGGCATGATCCTAGTATGCTCCCTTAATAGATCCTTATCAAGGCTTATTGGGCCTTACCCAATAGGTCCATAATGGGTTAAATTAGGCTTATTGGATAACTTTTATCCAATCCTCTATTCATCACGTTATCCACCTTTTGTGTGTGACCCTCTAGGCCCAATATCGAGCTGGCCGTGAGTTGTTCTCGTTAGAACTCCTTCTGACTTAGTGAATTATTATCTCCATAATAATTCACTCAACTCATCAATTATGAACATACTAGGCCACTATGCCATAATCCCCAGACAATACGAGTGATCAAATCCATTGGACCTGTCTGCCCACAGTTACTGTGTACCTATAGTCCCTCATCCATCTATTATCCCAGAGACCATATATTAGGCATGGTGTTGTCAGGTCTATATGGAATCTGTTAAAGTCAAACTCTTATCGGATTCTCCCGGAGAACTCCTTCTCACTAAATCCAATTGACCTTGGCCAGGGATTTGCCTGAGTAAGACAATATGGGATATTCCTCTCACGATACCGAGAGTGGATGATCCTTTATTGACACATAATTGCCTTCGTAAGGTTGGCTACCATTCCCAATGACTAGCTATACTACACCTAGAACATCCAGACCTATAAATCCAGTATCAAAGAATGGAGGACTCAAACAAGACATCTTTGGTGTCTCAAGTCTAAGGACCAGTTACACAACAGAGACTACGGAATCTCTATCTGACAATCAGGTATCATTAACCATATAGCATTCCGAGAACGGATCATTCAGTGAACTCATTCTCCAATAAGCACCTGCACCATTTCCCTAGTGTCTCCACACAAGCAGCTATGAGACCAGCTGCTTCCATCATATGGACAGGTATATGGCACACCGTCTTTCCGATCATCTCAATGTCCTTCTTGAGTAACCTATGACTAGGAATATTTAGGATCTGTGTTTAAAGAGGATCGGCCTCACTATCATGATCTCATCATGATCCAATTCCTAATGCACTGACCCATGGACATCACAGTATATATATGCATGGAATATACAGTGAGAAAATACCATTATAATATTACCAAAAGATATTGTACATAATTATAAGTGCCATCACTCACGTGAATTGGCTTGCAGGGCACCTATAACTAGCAATCTCCCACTTGACCTAAAACCAATCACCTACATGTCTGATTCCCATCAGACCTCGATGTCGCTCAAAAACAATTTGAGTCAGTGGCTTTGTCAGTGGATCCGCAATGTTATCATCGGATGAAATTCTTTTTTCTGCTACATCTCCAAGGGCCACAATCTCTCTGATCAAGTGGAACCTCCTTAGAAGGTGCTTAGACTTCTGATGAGACCTAGGTTCCTTTGCTTGAGCAATCGCCCCGTTGTTGTCGCATAATAAAGAAATTGGATCTTCATGGCCAAACACCACTCCTAAATCTGTGATGAACTTCTTCATCCAGACAGCTTCTTTTGCTGCTTCTGAAGTAGCAATATACTCCGCCTCGGTAGTCGAGTCAGTAGTAGTCTCTTGCTTGGAACTCTTCCAGCTTACTGCTGCTCCATTCAGGGTAAAAGCATATGCTGAGTTAGACTTACTATCATCGATATCAGACTGAAAACTTGAGTCCGTGTAGCCTTCAACCTTGAGGCTACCTCTGTTGGATCGAAATGGCAAATACACAGTCCTAGAGGGGGGGGTGAATAGGACTTTTCTACCTTTTAGAAAATTCTTCTGAAAATCACAACACTAAATAAATATCTTAGTGCTTGTTGTGATGTGTGTGATTCAAGTGAAAGAGCTTGGCGGAAACAATCACACAGAAGATTGCCAAGAGATTTATCCTGGTTCGGCCCTTCCTACATGGAAGTCCTACATCCAGTCCTCAAGCCAACCACTTGAGTTTTTCACTAAACTGCCAAGGATTTGGCCTTCTCTCACCCTTGAGAGGTAATTACAACACCCACTTGCTCCACAGCAAGTCTTCCCTAAACAGGGGTAAAACACAATTGCCTTATACCAAAGGCCTTCCCTTCACAAGAGGGGTAAAGCAGAAAAACTTCTGCAGAAATAACAGAAAAGAAACCTTGTGTGTTTGCCTCAAAGATGAGCACAACACACACTTTCCAGCAGGATTGAATGAAGAGAAGTGAAGTCTGAATCCTAGCTGAAGCTACATGGGTGGACTTCAAATGAAGGAGCAATTGCAATTGCCACCCAACAGACAGATCTTCAGAACAGAAATTCCTGAAGATGAGCTCTCACACAGAGGCTGAACAGGAAGACTTAGAGAGCTTGCAAGATGAGCTTTTCAGAGTGATAGCTTGAAGGAATTTCTCTTTTTGTGCACACTTTGAAAATTGTTGTATTTCATGAGCTCTTCTCCATCTCTTTATAATCTTCAAAAGAACTAGCCGTTGAGGAAGATAGCCGTTGGAGTAAGATGGTTGTTGCATACTATCCGTTTGAGGAGAGTTTTGGGGATCCTTTGGATCTTGGGACTTATATCCATAGAGTCTTGAATCTTTGCCTCTTTCCAAAGTCCTTTTAGAAGCAGGAGCCGTTGTCACAGCTAGAAGATAAGCTCTTTGATACTTGAGCTGAGCAACCCATGCTAAAACATGTGTTCTAATAAATGCCTATTTGAAAGGACAAGACAAAGACAAAAGCAAATCCATACCTTTGTGGTAGGTGAGTCAGTGAAGTACAACACATAGTATGGAACCTAGTATTCTTAGTCCTTTCGGAAAATAAGGAAGACAGACAAAAGATGAGGTATGGGTCTGTCAGTGGTAGGTGAGATGGTCAGATACCATGCGTCTGTTTTTTACATAAATGCTTTGAGTCTTTTTAGAAAGAATAGATTGAGGCAACGGACATCAAAACCAGAAGTATATTTCAGAGAAATAATTTTTACATGAATGTAAATATATGAATGAACTGAATTTGTTGTCAGAAAATATATTAAAATAATAGTCTTGTATGATCTTAGGAGTATATGATAAGCAATAAGAAATATGTCATAGATTTTATATTTTACGAACAAGAATGACAATTTAGAACTGACAAAGGTGCTATAGCTGATAGTGTAGTCGAATTCAGTAGAACAGGTAATTCGACTCAGAAAGTGAACATGATTCGATTTAGAACGAAAAGTGTAATTCGACTCAAGAAGGAAATCGTTAGTCGAATGAGGTGTAAAGTTATGACTCGAATACAGTGTAAAGACGTTCGACTGTATGAGTCGAAGTCATGATCGAATACAGTACAAGACGTTCGACTGTATGAGTCGAAGTCATGAGTCGAATACAGTGTAAAGACGTTCGACTGTATGAGTCGAAGTCATGAGTCGAATCCAGTACAAAGACGTTCGATTGTATGAGTCGAAGTCATGAGTCGAATACAGTGTAAAGTTGTGTACCTAGAAAAGCTTTGGTCTTTCAGGATATTGAAGCTGTCTAGAAATTTTTGTAGTATATCTATATTTTTTGAAATAAATATATATAACTGAGAATTTATCATGGTAGACGCAAAATATTCATTTAAAGATTTGTCTTATCAAAAATACTTAATTTCCTGAAGTCTTGGAGGAAGTTGCTTCAACCATTCTCCCCCTTTTTGTTAATGACAAAAAAATCTTTAAATGGTAACTAGCTGATAGCCTGAATATATATAAAAATTTGATAAATTTTTAATACAAGAAACTGAGTAGCTGCCTTGTCTTTCTTTTCTCCCCTTTGTGACATTAACATAAAGGATATGAATGTAGGAAATGCAAGAGACAGGAGAAGATAGTAAATGCGTGGACCAAAAAGATAAGTGTTGGAGTTATAACTTTCAGAAAAAAAAATAATAATACAATGTTTTCAGTTGATGCCAGTGCTAGGAAGATAGAGAGCTGGGGAAATTTTAGCCAAGAATGGCTCTATAAGATTCCAAAGCTTTAGCTCATTGATGGGAAAATGTGGTCAAACTTTGAAGAATCCACATTGTATGTAGGGCTGGTGGGTAATTTCTTCAAAGATTTGATGTGGCGTCTTCTGTAAAAGGCGCGCTTGAGGTTAGCCTTGTCTGGATCCATTATATATCGGATTTGAAGGGAGTGACTTCTTAGAGACTGTCAGTGATAAGAACTCATGCAGAGTGATGTTCCAGTGGAGACCAGAGGAGAGGGCTGCATCCTTGGCCTGATAATAGTATGAGTATCTGTGTGCCCATTTAAGGCCTAGGTGCTTTCTTAGGTCAAGGAGGCTCTTGGAGTGATACTCATTCAGAGTGAGTTTCATTTTCTGGCACTTAAGATGATGATCTAGATAAGCTTTCTCCCATTGATCAGCAGTGAACCGTTCGGATTCAGCAAAGCTTAGTTGGAGGTAAGAAGTTCTTCTGAAATTTATGTATGTGAAGAAAGATGAACCTCTGAAAGCTGAGCTTAGACTTGTACTTGATCTTGAACCTTGTGGAGATCCGAAGGAATCTGTTGTAGAGGGTAGTAGCAATGCACCTCTATAGAGAACTGCTCCTACAAGGGGTGGATGGAGATCAGGTAACAAAGCTGCTGTCATTGATGGAACCACTGGCATTTGACCTCTGATGAGCATGTCATATTGTCCTCGAGAGACATCATGCAGACCAAGTTTGAACCTCTCAAATTAAGGCTTTCATGGCAGTGAATTTGGCTGAGATTCTCTGAGAAGAGTGGCAAAGAGATCATGAAACCAGAGAGAGATGTGAGTATAGATTTTGAGATGGTGGTTTCGTGATTGGGCTTCTTGAAATCTCATGGCTTCTTCAGGGTAGAGATCAACAAACTCTTGAGGAGTCAGACAGTGGCTCTTCTGAGAAACCACTTGAAGTTCAGAGATTGAGACTTGGGAGGTGTTGATCAAAGATGGAGCCAGTGTTCAAAAGTAAATCCTGGCATGTTGTGGATTTCAAGAAAGGCTCTAATTTGAAGATATTCTCTGAATAGAGCCATGAACTGAGAAGAATGGTAAACAAAGGCATACCAAAAGGAGGAAGGAGTAAGGCTGCTTTGTCTCCCAAATTAGGACCACGGGAAGCTGGTAATTGGAGACTGGGAACCATTTCAATGATTTGTAAATGGGTTTGCTGAGAGCCAAGTTTGGGAATAGTGGGCAAAGATGAATAAAACTGAGGAGGTTGGGTAGACAGGTTATTGCTACGTCCTTGAGTGGCTTCGGTTGGTATTGCAAAGGGTAGATAGAAAATTTGATATCTTTGAAGTGTGGATCTACTGGGATGCTTGGTGAAGGCATATCGAGAGCAGAGGATGAGGTGTTGTAGGAGTGATTTATGGAGGGTTAACAACAGGAGGAGCCGGAGAGGTAGGTCTAGAAGAAGGAGAGGGACGGATAGGATGGCCATCTTTCACTAGCCTTCTCTTAACCTTTCTCTTAAAAGTGAGTTTCAGAATCCTGAAGATGTCTTTTTCCTAGGGGTCCTTTTCTCACTCTGCCATACCAGGCTGCTGATCATCCACTGACTGTTCCTGTTGCTGCTCCTGCTGCTGCTCTTGAGTAGGTTGATAACAACTATTTCTAGAGGAGGCTTGGGAGCTGCTCATCCTTCTGCTGGGTTTCATCGGAAAAGGGCTGCTGAGATCCACTACTTGCTCAAGCACTTGAACTCTTAGAATCTTTTTCTTGAGTTGACTCTTGGTGCTGTGGCTCTTGAGCAGTAGCTGCTGCTTCTTCTTGCTGCTGTGAGGGTGAAGGCCCTGTTGGCTTGGGGGTGCCCTGCTGGCACACTAGCTGAAGCATAAGCTCTTTTATCTGCTTCACCTCATCAGCTAAACTATCAAACTTGACATCGATCAGTTCAACTTGCATATGAAGAAGAGATATATTTTCTTGTTGGGATTTAACAAGCTCCAGAATTGAGCCAAGATGGCTACTACTCTCCCTCTGAGACCTTGGCCGGGTCTCAAATGGAGAAGGGGAGTATGAAGGATCTCTCTCTTCAAACATTTGTTCCATAGGTGGGACAGGAACATCCTCAGATAGAATTCCTTTACCTCTGAGATCTTTCAAACTTCACAAACATTTCAGAGGAGCATCTTGCTCATTAAAAGGAGAGGCAGAATCTGAACTTCTTCATTTTGACTGGAGGAGGGATAGCTGAAGAAGGAGGCTGAACAACATATCTGACCTTTCTGGATCTGCTGGGGCTTCAATTTGAATATTTGCGATAGGAATGTCTTGGGTGAGCATGGAGAAATAAATTTTCATCTGGATACACTTCATGCTCACACTCCGGAACAGAGTCTTTAAACCACATGTTTTGCTTCTTTCCAACTAAGGAGTAATGACTCCTTCAAGAGTGATGAGTCCAATTTTCTCTCTGGTGCTCACAGGCACTTCTTCAGACAAATCCACAGAAAATTTCTTAAAGATAGGTAAGCAAAGACCCATATGGTAGAGACTCTTGTAGGTCCTTTGCTGCTATCATTTTCTCTAAGATGACTGCTGGAAGATTGACTTTGTGCCTTTGAATAGCCCAAAGAGTAGATTCCCATCTCTGGTTGTGATGGAGGAATGGGTACCTGCTCTAGGGGTTATAATATTGGTGATGATACTGTGAATCAACCTCTTCTCTGCAGATAGCTCATTTACTTGCAGACCTCTCTTGCACAGAGTCCCCAGATTCCCAATAATCCCTAGCTTCTGTTTCTCTAAGGGAATGAACTCACTGAGACAGTGTCCGATATTAGGACAATCCAATAGCTCCACAAGATATTCCTCAGAGATGGTGACTCTGGTTCCTTTAACATATCCTACAATGGTGTTTCCAGTTGAAATTTTCAGGGAGGCATAGAAAGACCTTACTGCACTGGCCACAAAAGGTTCTGAAATCTGACAGAGCTTGGTCCACCCCATTTCTACGAGGGTTTTCTCTACCCATGCTAGACTGCCATTCAGATGAGAGAACTCAACGGACTTCCCGGAACAAATGGGAATCTTGGCTAGACGTTGGAGTTGGTCAGAGGTAAGTTGGACGGTGTCTTGAGCCCTAGAAGATTCCATCTAGACAAATGGACGAGAGGGAATACTTAGGAGACCTTCAGAGGAGAAGGAGATATACTCGAAAAGAGTTAAAGATCCTACCTTTTTCTCGAAAGAATGAGGTCTATCAGAGGGCTTCTGAAGTTTCATCGTCGGAGAGCAAGAAGGCGCGAAGAAGAAGACAGAGCAGTCGAGGAGAGATTTCAAATGGGTGTTTCCTTAAGGAAACGAGGGGATATTTATATAAGAGTCGGATGACGACCGTCTCTTCATGAAAGGTCGTGATTTGAGTTACGAAGAGACAAGCCTTGATAGAGAGTTAATTAAGGATGTTTAAATGATAAGACGTTTCAGGAACTTAAGTAATTCGATTTAAGGATTCGACTGCATCAGTCGAGTGACAATTTTTTTAACATGAATCGAATACCTTGATTCTTCATGAATCTAATGTATCAGTCGATCTTTTACTTTAAAAAAATCAGGATATATTTTGACAGAGAACAAATATTCTTCAAGCATGATAATTTAAGAAAACTTTAATCAGGATTGCACATACCAATTTCTCTTCTAATAGATGTAAATCTATCTTCTGGTAGGGGTTTTGTAAAATATCTGCTAATTGATTTCTGTAGAAACAAATTCAAGAGAGATGTTTCCATTACTTACATGATCCCTGATGAAGTGATGTCTAACCTCAATGTGCTTTGTCCTTGAGTGCTGAATTGGATTTTTGGTTAAATTGATTGCACTTGTATTATCACACAGCATTGGAATTTCTTGAAGTTGATGACCATAGTCTTCCAGTTGGTGCTTAATCCATAGTAGTTGAGTACAGCAACTTCCAGCTGCAATGTATTCAGCTTCTATAGTGGATAAGGCTACTGAGTTATGTTTTCTGGAGGACCAAGATATCAAACATCCTGCAAGGAGTTGACAAGTACCACTGGTGCTTTTTCTATCTAATTTGCATCCAACGTAGTCAGCATCACTATATCCAATTAACTTAAATTCTGAACATCTGGGAAACCATAAACCTAATTTACTTGTATTAATAAGATATCTAAAAATCTTTTAACAGCAAGAACATGTGATTCTTTTGGATCAGCTTGAAATCTTGCACATAAACAAACACTGAACATTATGTCTGGCCTACTTGCAGTGAGATAGAGTAGTGATCCTATCATTCCTCTATAGATTTTTTGATCTGCCTTTTTACCAAGGGGATCACTATCTAGCTTAATGCCTGAGCTCATAGGTGTACCTAAAGGCTTACATTTGTCAAATCCATACTTGATTAGTAGATCTGAGATGTATTTGGTTTGACATATGTGAGTCCCTTCTTTGGTTTGCTTGATTTGTAATCCAAGGAAATAATTTAGTTCACCCATCATGCTCATTTCAAATTCACTTTGCATAAGTTCTTCAAAGAATTTGCAGAGTGATTCATTAGTAGAGCCAAAGATAATGTCATCAACATAAATTTGTACAATTAGAATTTCATCTGAAATTTTTTTGATAAACAGAGTACTATCTACTTTTCCTCTTACAAAATCATGTGATATAAGATAAGCACTTAGTCTTTCATACCAAGCCCTTGGAGCTTGTTTCAAGCCATACAGTGCTTTCTTTAATCGAAAAACATGATCAGGATTTTTAGTATCTTCAAATCCGGGAGGTTGCTCAACATACATTCTTCTTTTATAAAACCATTCAGAAAAGCACTTTTAACATCCATCTGAAATAAGTTAATATTAAGAGAGCAAGCATATGCTAATAGAATCCTGATTGCCTCTAATCTAGCAACTGGAGCATAGGTTTCATCAAAGTCTATGCCTTTCTTGGGAGTATCCTTGAGCCACAAGTCTGGCCTTGTTCCTAGTGATTACTCCTGATTCATCCATTTTGTTTCTAAAAACCCATCTGGTTCCAATAACAGGATGGTCAGAAGGTCTAGCACAAGTGTCCAAACTTTACTGCGTTGGAACCGATTTAGTTCCTCTGCATAGCAAGGATCCAAGATTCATCATTCAGTGCATCATTGATTGTCTTAGGCTCAATTTGTGAAACTAAAGCAGAGAATCACTTGGAATTTGCATACCTCTTGTTCTTAACCTAGATGAGGATCACCAATTATGTTTTCTTTAGGATGATCCCGGTGGTACCTCAATTCTTTAGGTAGTCCTTCTTGTGATTCTTCTTGTTGTTGAAGATCTTCTAGTGGAGGATCTTCTGATTCTTCATCTTTGTTTTGTTCTTCTTCAAGAGAAGTCTTTTCAAGATCCCTGCAAAGATTATCAACACCATCTTCCTCTTCTTCTATCCTTTTGATAGAGGGGTTAGTTTCATCAAACAAAACATGCACAGTTTGTTCTATCGTTAATGTCTTTCTATTGAACACTCTATATCCTCTAGGTTTGGAGACATATCCTAGCAGAAAACCTTCATCACTTTTAGCATCTAATTTTCCTAAGTTATCTTTACCATTGTTTAAAATAAACACTTACAGCCAAAGGTCGAAGATGACTGATGTTGGGCTTCTTATCCTTGTATAATTCATAGGAGTCTTCTTCAGGATGGGTCTGATCATACATCTGTTGATAATGTAGCAAGTTGTATTTACTGCTTCTTGCCCAGAAGTATCTTGGTAAATTATACTCATTTATCATAGTTCTGGCCATATCCAGTAATGTTCTATTCTTCTTTCTGCTACACCATTTTGTGAGGTGTTCTGGGAGCTGAGAAATTGTGTTCAATACCATTTTCTTCACAAAATTCCAGAAATTCTTCATTTTGAATTCTCCTTCATGATCAGATCTAATACTGGTAATCTGAAATTTTTATTCTTCTGAACAATTTTGCTGAATTTCAGAAAGGCTTGAAAAGCTTCAGATTTGGCTTGTAGAAAAGACACCCAAGTATATCTTGAGTAATCATTAACTAATACATAGCCATAGACTTTTCCTCCAAGGCTGACTGTCCTCATAGGTCCAAATAGGTCCATGTGAATCAATTCCAGAGGTTTGGAAGTTGTAACAATTGTCTTGGACTGAAATGAGGTCTTGGTCTGCTTTCCTTTTGCACATGCTGAGCATATTCCAGATTTTTTAATTTTCATCTTGGGAAGACCCTCAACCAGATCATGCTTTAATAATTTCTTGATTACTGAAGTGCTTGCATGACCAAGTCTTCTGTGCCACAATCAGCTTCTTCGCTTTTGGTAGTAGCCAAACAAAGATTTACTTCCTTTAATTCTGCTAGTTGCAAAGTGTACAGGTTCTTTACTCTTTGAGCTTCAAACACCTTTTTGCTGTCCTTCAGAATTACACACTTATCATTCTGAAAACTTACTAAATGACCCTTATCACATAATTGACTGATACTGATTAGATTGTGCTTGAGACCTTCTACATACATGACATCTTCAATTAAGTCTTTTCCTTTAGTACCAATAGTTCCACACCCTAGCACCTTTCCTTTTCCATTGTCACCATAGGTAACTTGACCAGATTCTTTTCTAAAACTTGTAAATAGCTTCTTGTCACTTGTCATATGCTTGAGCATCCACTATCCAAATACCATTTGGATTCCCTCAGCTGACCCTGCAAATAAAGCTAAGTTTTAACTTTTGGTACCCAAATTTTCTTGGGTCCTTGATGGTTAGTTTTAGGAATCCATCTTAAGTTTCTAGTAGTGCACGTGCTAACTGTGTGACCTAGTTGGTTGCAGTGTGTACAACATAAATCGAAAGAATTCTTCTTGTGTATATTTCTGTTGTATTTCTGTTTTTGTGCATAAGCATGTTGATTTACCTTTTTGGTACTTTTTATATCATCCTCTTTTACAAATTTAGGAGTTGGATATATTTTAGGATAAATAATATGTTTTTCATTTTGTGGGGGTATATAACCTACTCCATGTTTCCTTTTTCCTTTTCTTGCACCTTTCAGATTTATAAATAATGAAGTTTTGCAGGTAGTTATTTTATCTAAAGTGGCTCTTAGATAACTATTTTCTTCTTGCAATTTTCTTCATTCCTCAGTTCTCTTAGATTTGATTCTAATTCTAATATCTTGTTATTCTTATTTTTCAAATCTTCACATAATAGTTCATTAGCTCTTTTGGTTTCAGTTGAATCTTTCTTTAACCTTTCAACTTCATTTTTAAGAAAGGTTGTGTCTTTTCTTGATTTAACAAATTTAGCTTAATTATTTTTGTTTGTTTTACAACGGACTTATATTTTTCATAAAGTTCATTGAAGGCATCCTCTAGACTATCTGAATCAGATTCTGAGCAGGAAGTAAAAGATGTTTCAGAATTTACCTGTTCTAGTCCTGCCATGAGGGCTAGATTTGCCTTTTCTTCTTCAGATTCTGAGCTGGAGGAGTCTGAGTTGTAGCATCTTCGTTGTCCATGTTGCTGCCATAGCTTTCTTTTTGAACTTTTTGAATCTCTTTTCCTTCCCTTCTTCTTTTCAGATTTTTCTGCTTGGTCCTTCTTTTTGAGTTTGGGACACTCAGATTTGTAATGCCCCGGCTGGTTGCACTCATAACAGGTTGGCTCTTTTTTTATCTTTCTTGAAGAACTTTCTTGAGCCAAACTTCTTTTTCTTAGCTAATATTCTTTGTAATTTCCTTGAGAGCATAGCCATCATCATCACTGTCATCTGATTTTTCTTTGGAGTCTTCGGATGAAGAAGAATCTGCAATCTTTAGAGCATTTGAAATTTTCTTCTTTGAAGAGCTTTCAGAAAATCTTTCCATGTTTATTTCATGTGCCATGAGGGAGCCTATTAACTTATCAATGGACAATTCAGTGAGATCATGGGCTTCCTCTATGGCTGTAACTTTAGGGTCCATACATTGGTTAGAGATCGTAGTATTTTTCTAACAGTTTCTTCATTGGTTAGGATTTTTCCTAAGGCACTTAACCCTACAATTATGTTTGAGAATCTGTTGTACATTTGTGTTATATTTTCACTTGGAAGCATTTTGAATTGTTCATATTAGATACTAATATATCTATTCTGGTTTGTTTAACCCTATCAGTTCCTTCATAGGTTACTTGTAATTTATCCCACATTTCTTTTGCTGTCTTACAAGCTGAGAGTCTATTGAATTCTCTTTTAGATAAGGCACAACAAAGATAATTTTTGGCTTTATAATTTAAGGACATATTTCTCTTATCAGCAATAGATAAACCAGCAGAGGTGGAAGTTACTCCAACTATTTCATAATCACCTTGTTCAATTACCTGCCAAAGGTCATAGTCTGTTCCTCTGATGAAGCATTCCATCCTCATCTTCCAGTATTGATAATCTTCACCATCGAAGAATGGTGGTCTTGAAACTGATTGGCCTTCATAGTGGTTAGCTTCAGATGCCATTTCTTCTCAAATCTTTGGATTCTTCTGAGAAGACCCTTGCTCTGATACCACTTGTTGGATCGAAATGGCAAATACACAGTCCTAGAGGGGGGGGGGTGAATAGGACTTTTCTAGCTTTTAGAAAATTCTTCTGAAAACCACAACACTAAATAAATATGTTAGTCTTGGTGTGATGTGTGTGATTCAAGTGAAAGAGCTTGGCGGAAACAATCACACAGAAGATTGCACAAGAGATTTATCCTGGTTCGGCCCTTCCTACATGGAAGTCCTACATCCAGTCCTCAAGCCAACCACTTGAGTTTTTCACTAAACTGCCAAAGGATTTGGCCTTCTCTCACCCTTGAGAGGTAATTACAACACCCACTTGATCCACAGCAAGTCTTCCCTAAACAGGGGTAAAACACAATTGCCTTATACCAAAGGCCTTCCCTTCACAAGAGGGGTAAAGCAGAAAAACTTC
Organism: Colocasia esculenta; assembly: GCA_014218235.1. NCBI lineage: Eukaryota > Viridiplantae > Streptophyta > Magnoliopsida > Alismatales > Araceae > Colocasia > Colocasia esculenta. Next base: position 37,475,143 of record CM024757.1, on the reverse strand, counting down.
TGCAGAAATAACAGAAAAAGAAACCTTGTGTGTTTGCCTCAAAGATGAGCACAACACACACTTTCCAGCAGGATTGAATGAGAGAAGTGAAGTCTGAATCCTAGCTGAAGCTACTTGGGTGGACTTCAACGAAGGAGCAATTGCAATTGCCACCCAACAGACAGATCTTCAGAACAGAAATTCCTGAAGATGAGCTCTCACACAAAGGCTGAACAGGAAGACTTAGAGAGCTTGCAAGATGAGCTTTTAGAGAGATAGCTTGAAGGAATTTCTCTTTTTGTGCACACTTCGAAAATTGTTGTGTTTCATGAGCTCTTCTCCATCTCTTTATAATCTTCAAAAGAACTAGCCGTTGAGGAAGATAGCCGTTGGAGTAAGATGGTTGTTGCATACTATCCGTTTGAGGAGAGTTTTGGGGATCCTTTGGATCTTGGGACTTATATCCATAGAGTCTTGAATCTTTGCCTCTTTCCAAAGTCCTTTTAGAAGCAGGAGCCGTTGTCACAGCTAGAAGATAAGCTCTTTGAGACTTGAGCTGAGCAACCCATGCTAAAACATGCGTTCTAATAAATGCCTGTTTGAAAGGACAAGACAAAGACAAAAGCAAATCCATACCTTTGTGGTAGGTGAGTCAATGAAGTACAACACATAGTATGGAACCTAGTATTCTTAGTCCATTCGGAAAATAAGGAAGATAAACAAAAGTTGGGGTATCGGTCTGTCAGTGGTAGGTGAGATGGTCAGATACCATGCGTCTGTTTTTTACATAAATGCTTTGATTCTTTTTAGAAAGAATAGATTGAGGCAACGGACACCAAAACCAGAAGTATATTTCAGAGAAATAATTTTTACAGGAATGTAAATATATGAATGAACTGAATTTGTTGTCAGAAAATATATTAAATAATAGTCTTGTACGATCTTAGGAGTATATGATAAGCAACAAGAAATATGTCATAGATTTTATATTTTACGAACAGGAATGACAATTTAGAACTGACAAGGTACTATCGCTGATAGTGTAGTCGAATTCAGTAGAACAGGTAATTCGACTCAGAAAGTGAACATGATTCGATTTAGAAAGAAAAGTGTAATTTGACTCAAGAAGGAAATCGTTAGTCGAATGAGGTGTAAAGTTATGAGTTGAATATAGTGTAAAGACGTTCGACTGTATGAGTCGAAGTCATGAGTCGAATACAGTACAAAGACGTTCGACTGTATGAGTCGAAGTCATGAGTCGAATACAGTGTAAAGACGTTCGACTGTATGAGTCGAAGTCATGAGTCGAATACAGTACAAAGACGTTCCATTGTATGAGTCGAAGTCATGAGTCGAATACAGTGTAAAGTTGTGTACTTAGAAAAGCTTTGGTCTTTCAGGATATTGAAGCTGTCTAGAAATTTTTGTAGTATATCTATATTTTTGAAATAAATATATAACTGAGAATTTATCATGGTAGACGCAAAATATTCATTTAAAGATTTGTCTTATAAAAATACTTAATTTCCTGAAGTCTTGGAGGAAGTTGCTTCAACAACCTCCTCCATACACTAGTAAAAGATCCTTAGTCCTTCTTAAGTACTTAAAGATACACTTTACTGCCTTCCAGTGTTCTAAACCTGGATCTGCCTGATACCTACTCGTAACACTTAGAGCATGCGCTATATCAGTCTAGTACATAACATTGCATACATGATAGATCCTATAGCAGACGCATAGGGTATTCTATCCATGTATGCCCTTTCTTCTAGAGTCTTTGGAGACATACTCTTAGAATGAGAAATTCCATGTCCCAGTGGTATGAGATCTCTTTGGAATTTTCCATGCCAAATCTTTTGACTATGGTGTCTATGTACATGGACTGGAACAAGCCAAGTATGCTCTTAGATCTATCTCTATAGATCTGGATCCCCAAAATGTAGGATGCTTCCCCTAAGTCCTTCATGGAAAAGTTCTTTGATAACCAAGTCTTAACTGTGGATAGCATTCCAATATCGTTTCCAATGATGAGAATGTCATCCACATATAACACCAAGAAAATGATAACACTCCCACTTTCTTCCTATATACACAAGGCTCATCTCCGTTCTTAACGAAGTCATAAGATCTGATTACCTCATCAAATCTTATGTCCAACTTCGGGAAGCTTGCTTTAGTCCATAATAGACTTAAGCAACTTGCACACCTTATCTAGATTTTTCTTGGAAACGAATCCATCAGGCTGTATCATATACACCTCTTCTCGAGGTTGCCATTGAGGAATGCGGTTTTTACATCCACCTGCCAGATCTCATAATCATGGTATGCTGCAATAGCCAATAAAATTCTGATAGATTTTAGCATGGCGACGGGCGAAAAGGATTTGTCATAGTCAATACCTTGCCTTTGATGATATCCTTTTGCCACAAGCCTTGCCTTAAAGATCTCTACCTTTCCATCTACTCCAATCTTCTTCTTGAAGATCCATTTGCACCCAATGGGTACAATACCCTCAGGTGCATCAACTAGGTTCCAAACCTGGTTGGAGTACATGGAATCCATCTCAGAATTCATGGCCTCTTGCCATTTCCTAGAGTCTATGCTCATAATAGCCTCCTCGTAGGTTTGAGGATCAATATCCTCAGAGTCTTGTCCCTTGATATGTCCCACATATCTTTTAGGAGGGATAGGAACTCTACTTGACCTACACAAATTTGGAATTTGTGTGATAGGTACTTGAACAGACTCTTCTTGCAGAATGGTACTTGAGCCAGGTTCCCCAACCTCACCAATTCTATCACACTCCCACTGTTTCCACCAAGAATGTGTTCCTTCTCAAGAAACACTGCTCTCTTGGCAACAAAGACCTTTTGGTCCTCGGGTGATAGAAATAATACCCACAAGTTTCCTTGGAGTATCCCACGAATATGCACCGTTCTGACCTAGATTCCAATTTATTAGGATTGTGTCTCTTAACGTGGTAGGGCAGCCCCAAATCTTAGTAACTTTAAGATCGGGCTTCTTCCCTTTCCATATTTCATATGGAGTGGACACTACCGTCTTAGTTGGAACTCTGTTCAGAAGGTAAGCTGCGGTTTGTAGGGCATATCCCCAGAATGACATGGGTACGTTGGCAAAACTCATCATGGATCGCACCATATCCAACAGTGTGCGATTCCTCCTTTCCGATACACCATTGAGCTGAGGTGTATGAGGAGGAGTCCATTGGGATAGAATCTCATGGTCCTTTAGAAATTGAGTGAACTCTGTACTCAAGTACTCTCCTCCTCGATCTGAACGAAGAATCTTAATACTCTTTCCATTCTGATTTTCTACTTCATTCTTATATTCTTTGAATTTTCAAAGGCCTCAGAGTCGTACTTCATTAAGTACACATGTCCATACCTTAAGAAGTCATCAGTGACTGTAATGAAGTAAGAATATCCTCCTCTGGCTTGTATGGACATAGGTCCACATACATCAGTATGCATGAGTTCTAGTAACTCAGAAGCTCTCTCTCCAGTTCCACTAAATGAAGAGTTGGTCAACTTCCTTTGAAGGCAAGATTCATAGGTTGCATATGATTCATAATCAAATGGGTCTAAATATCCATCCTTTAACAGCCTTTGAATTCTACCCTCATGGATATGACCTAGCCTACAATGCCATAGGTAAGCTTCGTTCACCTTATCTCTCTTTCTTTTAGACGTACTAACATTCATGACATGTGAAGCAACATCTAATGTAAACAAACCATTGAACAATGTTCCTTTACTAATGATCTCATCATCCAAAATTAGTGAACAACCATTGTTCTCAAAAACAAACTTATATCCATTTTTAGTCAACATGAAATGGAAATGATGTTTTTGATGATAGAAGGAACAAAGTAACATTTATCCAACACAAGTGCGGCTCCACGAGGTAGTAGTTAGTTGACTTCGCCGACAGCAACAATAGCAACTTTTGCACCATTCCCCATTATTAAGTCAACCTCACCCTTTGCCAGTTTCCTACACTTTGTCAGAACCTGCAACGAATTGCAAATATGAGATGCACATGTGGTATCTAATACCCACGCATTAACATAATTTTCTGACAAATGGAGATCAATCATGAATATACCTGAAGCTTCTCCAAGCTTCTGCTTTGCCTTTTCTGCAAGATATTCCTTGCAGTTCCTCTTCCAATGCCCATCCTTGCCACAGTGGAAGCACTTTCCTTTATCCTTGGTCGGGTCTTTCTTGGCAACCTTTGCCTTGCCCGCTTTATTGCTTTGCTTTTGTCCTTCTTAAGGGTCTTCCGTGCCTTCCTCTTCTTGTTGATCTCATCAACGTGGAGAACTGGCTTCTCCTTCTTAATGGAACCCTCAACTTCCCTCAACATATTAAGGAGCTCAGGCAGGGTTGCCACTATCTTGTTCATATTGAAATTCATAATGAACTGTGAAAAGGAATCTAGAAGGGATTGAAGTATTAGATCCACACACAGGTCATCCTCGAGGACAAGTCCTAGACCTGTGAGCTTCTCGATCCACTCAATCATCTTCAGGACATGGTTCTGAACCGATGCCCCTTCTAACATCCTCATCCTAAACAGACTCTTTGATATCTCGTATCTTTGAGTCCGTCCTTGCTCCTCAAACAAGGTGCGAAGATGCAACATGATGGATTGAGCTTCCATCTTTTCATGTTGTCTTTGCAACTCGGGAGTCATAGAGGCTAACATATAACATTGAGCAAGAACCGACTCTTCCTTATACTTCTTATAGTGAGAAATAACTTCCTCACTAGTCCCTTCCACTGGCTCAGCCACGATCTCATCGAGGACATACACAATTTTCTCTGCCGTAAGAACAATTCTCAAGTTCCGAAGCCAATCAGTGTAGTTAGGACTAGTGAGACGATTGACATCTAATATGCTACGGAGTGGGTTTGCAAGCAACATTTTTCTAAAAAATGAAGATGTAGAGAAATAAATAACATGCAGACTTTTGGATTTGTAGAAAATTAAGACATGGATTTTTATCTCAATTTTATCCCACTATTTCTCGCAAGACACATGACACCCTCTAGCATGTGAATTTGAAGTTTCCTGCAAACTCTAGTGGGGATCGGGATCCAATTTGGCATCTTGACATGACCTCGAGGACTCGACTAATCATACCAAGCCCAAATGGTAGGCAACTCTTGTCAATCACAACTCTTGTGATTCCTGTCATAATTTGGCCTCCAAATCACCATGGCCCAGAGGGACTCCGCCAGCCATGATGTTTGGTAAGTCAACACCATCATTACAAGATGAGTTTGATTCGGTGATATGCTCCCGAGGGACTCGGCCAAGCATACCATGTCCTCAAGTCACCGGTAACATCTCCATGTCGTAGGGCAGATATCAAATCCCAATATAGGTGAGCCCGGAGTGACTCCGCCAACCCACGCTATATCAAGAAAAGACGTTTGTCCTATAATGATGGAAGGCCACGTGAGTCAATCTTATTGCTACATGCTTGCCGACATAATATATTAAAAGCATAGGGTTTTTATTTTATTTGAGTGGTCTCGTAGCTAAATAATACACGTTCCACACATATATTTAGCATATACTTACATCGCATGCAAATATGTACCTAGTAGGTGCGGAAATGAATATAAATCATATATATAAATAACCACACCAGATGATCATGGACCAAATTCTAGCGTGATCAAGCCTGAGCCAAAAGACTTGATCACTAAGCCCTATGTGTGTTCCCAACGCATCCCATGCACGGTGTTCATCCTCCTTTTCGTCATTAGCTTCGTCGGTGATTCCACGCTTCCGTCGTGCCTCCGAGAGTGATTTCAAATAATTACAATAATTACAAATGACTATAGGCACGCATACCTAAAAATGTACATTTAATCAATTAAGAAACCTTGATCATATCAAGGGGAATTACACCATTGGGAGAGGTAGAAATACACAACGATTTTAATGAGAAAGAGAAGGGGGCTCGCAGACCCCAATGAATCACCATCCACACATAGGTCCATGATCAACCGCCCACAATATACACATCACATGGATATATAAGCTACTAGAAATTAATTAAACACTTTAACTAATAAAACTATTAGATTAACTCTTAATCTAATACGTGGATTAACTCTTAATCAATCTGAATCGATCAAAATATCAAAACACGAACATCATAGCCTAACCTTGGCTCTGATACCACTGTTGGAAATCGACTTGGGGCATCACTGCGCAGCGGAAGTAAAACAAAAAAAAATATCGATTTCCATCTATGTACTTGATCGGGCTATGATGTACGGTGCATGTAAACATACATACAAATAAGGCATGAGACAATCGCACCTAGGGGAGATCGTATATCCCCTGAAGCGTAGAACTAGTCCTTGTTTGAAAAAGCTCTCGCGAGACTCCCTCTAGCGGTATCCACACAGTGGATGATCGGCGATGACGATGACCCCTCCTACACCGGTGGTGTCACCCCTCCTAGTCATGCAACGCCACACAATAGCTAACAGCAGCAAGTAGCAGCAACAACAAGAGGGCTCGGCCCTCCTAGTTCTCCTCTTGCTTAGGGAGAGCACAGCAGGGAGAGTTGGGAAGGGGGGATGAAGAAGGTGGGTTCTCTTCACAAGCTCTAGCCCATAAACTTCAAAGAGAACCCCTTCTATTTATAGAGAGCCTAAAAGACATCTCATCAAGGACACCTCATCATGTCATGATGACAAGGGACACCTCACAGGGACACCTCAACATGTCATGATGACAAGAGGGACACCTTGCAAGGACACCTCGTCATGTAATCATGACAAGGGACACCTCACAGGGACACCTCACCAAGTCATGATAACAAGAGGGACACCTTGCAAGGACACCTCATCATGTAATCATGACAAGGGACACCTCGCAGGGACACCTCATCATGTAATGATGGTTAATGATGATGAAGTGTCCTCCTTCCAGAAGGGGTGAGGTGGCATGATCCTAGTATGCTCCCTTAATAGATCCTTATCAAGGCTTATTGGGTCTTACCCAATAGGTCCATAATGGGTTAAATAAGGCTTATTGGATAACTTTTATCCAATCATCTATTCATCGCGTTATCCACCTTTTGTGTGTGACCCTCTAGGCCCAATATCGAGCTGGCCGTGAGTTGTACTCGTTAGAACTCCTTCAGACTTAGTGAATTATTATCTCCATAATAATTCACTCAACTCATCAATTATGAACATACTAGGCCACTATGCCATAAACCCCAGACAATACGAGTGATCAAATCCATTGGACTTGTCGGCCCACAGTTACTGTGTACCTGTAGTCCCTCATCCATCTATTATCCCAGAGACCATATATTAGGCATGGTGTTGTCAGGTCTACATGGAATCTGTTAAAGTCAAACTCTTATCAGATTCTCCTGGAGAACTCCTTCTCACTAAATCCAATTGACCCTGGCCAGGGATTTGCCTGAGTAAGACAATATGGGATATTCCTCTCACGATACCGAGAGTGGATGATCCTTTATTGACACACAATTGCCTTCGTAAGGTTGGCTACCATTCCCAATGACTAGCTATACTAGACCTAGAACATCCAGACCTATAAATCCAGTATCAAAGAATGGAGTACTCAAACAAGACATCTTTGGTGTCTCAAGTCTAAGGACCAGTTACACAACTAAGACTACGAAATCTTTATCTGACAATCAGGTATCATTAACCATATAGCATTCCGAGAACGGATCATTCAGTGAACTCATTCTCTAATAAGCACCTGCACCATATCCCTAGTGTCTCCACACAAGCAGCTATGAGACCAGCTGCTTCCATCATATGGACAGGTATATGGCACACCGATCTTTCCGGTCATCTCAATGTCCTTCTTGAGTAACCTATGACTAGGAATATTTATGATCTGTGTTTAAAGAGGATCGGCCTCACTATCATGATCTCATCATGATCCAATTCCCAATGCAGAGACCTATGGACATCACAGTATACATACGCATGGAATATACAGTGAGAAAATACCATTATAATATACCAAAAGATATTGTACATAATTACAAGTGCCATCACTCACGTGAATTGGCTTGCAGGGCACCTATAACTAGTAGAAGGCTCTCCCCATCTTTCCTTCTCCGGTGATTGGACCTTGGTGGCACCGGCAGTGTCTCGTGGCAGAGCTGGAGTGGCGTCGTGGAGTGAGGAGGAGGCGGCCGTGGTGTCATGAAGGCCCCTCGTGGGTTTGGTTCTTCATTTTCGGTAGGGATCTCTTGTGCCCTTTCCAATTCGGGTTATTGGGAGTCCACTTGTGTTGGTTGATGCTTTTACAGCTTTCCTCATTCTCCCCTCCCCGTGGTTGTGTGATTTGTGCTGTGTGGGCGACCCCGGGATGTAGCATCCTATCGATCGGTCTTCCATCTGATGTCGTGACCACAGAGTGCGTCGCAATATCAGAGGAGGCATCACCCCGGTCGGGCATGACCATATCACGACGCAGTTGGCCGTCACGATAAGGGTCGTGTCATGACCTAGTTTCCTGTCGCGACAAGCTTGTTGTCGCCACGCGCTTCCCTGTCACAACAGGGTGCTCGTCGCGGTTTCCCTTCCTGTCGCGATGGTATCGAGATGGGCTAGGATGTCGCGACAACACCTGGCTTCCTTCGGGTGTTTCCGTGGCCGCGGTTGGCATGTCGGCGTGTGCCCCAAGGCAGGTGTGCCCTTAGGACCTTTTGGTAGGGAATGCGGCAGGTTGGCTCGCTGCATTTAGTGACCGAAGGTGGCACCTTCGTGACCGTGTCCTAGCGGTGGCGCTAGGAGGCTCGCATCTGTTTAATAATCGATTGTCTGACTGCCAATCGATTATTAGAAGAGCGATGGTTTTTGTGCTGTCTGGTGGTGTTCCGGGTTCTCGGGCCATGCCGTGTGTGCCGGCGTTGGCCGAAGGTCCTCCTAGGGGTTCCGAGAGGTGTACCGTGCGTGCCTGTGCCTACTGGGCTTGTCTTGGTTACAAGCCAATAGTGCCAGTTTCTGTGGTGGTTGCCCCGCCAGTTCTCTTTCGCCCAGTGTTAGGCACTTGAGGACTTGTCTACGAGACAGGTTGTTACCGTTACCTGGGACCCCCATCCTCGGGAGCCTGTTGAGGGAGTTCTCCGGGCTACGAGCGTGCTCGAGTTGACAGCCTAGTGTGGCGGACTTTAGGGCTGAGGGGAAAACGGTGGTGGGCAATGGTGTAGATTCGCTTGTGGAGCTCCCTTAGCTGTGTCTATGTCGCCGAGGTTGTTGTGGCACTCCTTCGGTGCGGACCAGCAAGTCCTTCTCACTATCTCGCTCTGTGTTGGTTCCGGAGCCACGTAGGGAGGTTAGGCATGGGGCCGCAGCTCGGCCGGTCTACGGTGGTTTGTAGTTGTTCTTTGTTGTGGCTCACTAGCCTCACACTACCAGGGACGTTGTAGGCAGGAGTCAGCAGTTGGTGAGTTGGAGGTGTGGACGGTGTGTCCTCCTCTTAGCTTCCTGTGGCGGTGGCTTTGTTGCTCTTGTTGTGTCGGAGGTTTCCACGTTGCTTCCATGAGTTTCTTGTTGCCCAAGCCTGCACGGTGGTTGTAGCCTAGCCGTGTCTAGCTTCTGTGAGCGTGTTGGTTTGGCCTCTTGGGCTGTGCTTAGTGGCTTCCGCACTGCGTGTTCTCTCGGGATGCCTTGTTCAGGCATCTGCTGCGGTTACCGTGATATGTCCCTTGGTTCCGTCCGTGGTGGCACTGGCGTGTGTAGTTCCTTGACCTCGTGGCGTGTTTGAGGTCCAGGGTGGTTCTGCTTGTGGGCCCTCAACCTTGTGGAGGTTTGAGGTGGCCATGCCTATGGTTAGACGTTCCTTTCTCACGTGGTTGCTCGGTGTCTTTTGTGGTGACACTTGGTTGTTCCTTCCCGACCTCGTGGAGGTCTGGGATGATGGTGCTTGTGTCGTGAGACTCTGGTCTCACGTGGTTGCTCCGGTGTTCCGTGAGCTCTTTGTCTCGGCGGGTGCATGCCGAGGGTTGCTTCCACATTGTGTTTGACTCCGCTGGCTCTGCGGGAGACGTGTCTGGCCCGACCCTGGTTGTGGGTCATGGCGCACTCTGTTCTGCTACTTTGTAGTACTCTGCAGTAGGTGTTTCTCGCTTTACTACTTTCTAGAGTAGTTTGCTTCCACTTTCTTGGGGTTCCTACTGCTCTGGTTGGTAAGGGACTAGTTATTCTTACTAAGCCTTGTTCACGAGTCTCACCCCCCTACTCTCTTCAGGTAGGGACTCACTGTCGTAGGAGTTCATTGCCAGACGGTCGTGGTGGCAGTTTGTACGCCGTGTGTTGCCAGCAGTGTGAGTTGTGAGCATGAGCGCTTGTTCAGTGTGAGTTGAGAGTGGTCTTTTTACAAGTCCTCAGGGTATGCCCCTTAAGGACTGCACCTTTCTTTATGTACCTGTACTTTTATTTGGGACATTTTGTGCATAATTTCTTCATTAATGTACATACTTTCTTGTTATAGTTATTTGAATTCATTGCTTATCTCACTGGACTAAATTCTAACCCTTCCGGATCTTCGGATCCGTGGGTGGCGGCGTGACCTTCGGGGTCCCTGGCGGGGATCTGGGAGGTCGGTTCGCTACAGTGGTATCAAAGCTCAGGGGTCCAATAAGATTTATAATGAGTTAATAACTATGGCTGTCCCAAAGAAAGGTACTAGTACGCTGTTGGCCCGTCCATGTAGAGTTGCTGTTTGGTGAGCATTTGGTTCTTTGTTGCAGGTGGCTAGCTTTCCAGCAGGGTCCGAGTGTGAGCTACAAGAGAGTGTTGCCAATGTTGCTGGGTGCGCGTGCTACGAGCGTGGTTGCTGGTTCGCTCGTGCTGCGGTTGGGTTCGTCGTCGGCCTGCGCATCCGTGTGGGTTTGTCGCGAAGGCTGAGAGAGCCTATGTGTGGTGTGGCCTTCACCGGTGCAGGGTTGTAGTTTGCGGAACATGTCGAAGGTGTCCTTGCTTTGTTGGATGTCCCCTTGTTGTTGGGGAGTGTGCTGTGTTGGTTGGGTGTTTGGCCTCGTGTGCCTGTGCGCCGTTGTGTGCTGTGCTCTACTCAGTCGGCGTCTTTGCTCGAGCTAAGCAGATGCTTGTATGCCATGTTACACCGCTGGTTGAGCACTGCGACACCTGTCTGTGGTTGTTGTCGGCCTTGTGTTGACTTGATGTGAACTCTGGTGAGGTGCTCCCGGGGTTCTTCTCTGTTGGTTCTAGTGGAGGTGATGTTTTCCTAGAACTATGTTGTCCTCGTTTCTGGTGTTGTTGCGTTGCCCTCTGGGTTGAGGTGCATCGCTTGGCTACTTGTGTTCTGGTGATGTTCCCAGAACTGTTTTGTTGTTGTCCTAGTGAGGGTTCCTCTCTCTGGAGCTGCTTCTGTGCTCGTTGAAGTCTTCCGCTGTGTTACCTCCTTGGTTTGAGGTTTTTGTTGTCTGATTGGTTGCTGTTACGTTGCCCTCGAGGTTGAGGTGTATCGCTTGGTTTCCTTGGTGGTTCTGGTGGAGGTTCTCCCAGGACCTGCCTGCGTTGCTTCTACAGTTCTACTTGCTGCAGTGTTCTCCCTGATGGTCTGTGTTGTTTGTGCCGTTTGGTTAAGTTGCGTTCTGGTGAGGTTCTCCCAGGATGGCTCTTGGTGCTTTTGGTGGAGGTTCTCCCCAGAGCTGCCCTGTGGTTGTTTTGGTTGTCACTGCTCTCTTCTCCTTGTAGAGATGAGTTGTCGTTATTTCCAGTCGGACTGCCTATGTAACAGTCTGCTTGGGCTTTGTCGGTCAAGGTGTGGTGCTTTGACCGTGTGTCTGGCTGTGGTGCTAGCCAGGTTGTCTTCTTGTTCATTTTCGTGTGTCTCGGCTGCGCTGGTGGGACTTCGTGTGTCCCCGTGGTCGGGTGATTTGCCTCGCTTCTCGCGCCCTACGTGCTCTCTGTGATGGTGGTCTGGTGAGTGCAGTGGGTGTCTGGCTGGCTGTGCCTCTTGGGTGAGTGCTAGCCTTGTGCGATGTTTTTCTTCTTTATGTGAGGAAGAGGCCGGTTGTGTGCCTTCTTCCTCGGCTTTCCGTGGTTGCTCGGGGTGGTGGTGTTCTGCCATGGAAGTTGGTGCCGTGTTTCGCACTGTGGCGACCTTTGCGGTGAAGGTCCCTCCCCTTGAGCTGTCTTGAGGTTGAGCTGGTTGCTCCCCTCGTGCGCATTGTTTCCTTGTGGCACGATGGGTCGTGGTGTACCTATTGTGTTTTTCCGTACTGCACTGTTTTTCTTGGTTGTCTGACTGGAAGATATGGGGCAGCGTGTCCTATGTTTCGTGTGAGGCAGCACCAATTTTTCCTTTGTTTGTCTTGCTTGTGCAAGTATTGTTTTGGTGTGTGTTTTGCTTGTGCCTCAGCTGTGCTTTGGATGTACTTGTTGCCGTTTGGTGTGTGGCCCTCTCTGCCTTTGGTTGTAGGAGCAGTGCCTTGTGGTTGTGTGCTTCTAAGAGCCGACATGGTCGTTGCGCTCTTGAAGCTGCTGGGTTTCCATGTGTTTCTCTTGTGGGCCTCTGGTGGAGAGTCCCTTTTGGTTAGCCGTGTTGTTTCGGCCGTTGGTGCAGTTGTGTACTGCACCTTGAGTGATTTCCTGTTTCGATTTTCGTGTCTTTGTGTCGTGAGGTTCAGGGCCGGTGTGGCCTGTTCTGCCCTTTTTTTTGGCCTGCGGTTCCTTGCGTGTGACTTTTAGCAGGTCTCTTGTGGAGAGTCATTCCTGTTAGCTGTGTTGTTTCGGCCGTTGGTGCAACTGTGTTGCATCTTGCCGAGTTTTGGTGCTTGTGGTGGCACCATGTGCTCGTGATCGAATGGTTTGTTTTGTGTTGTCTGGAGCTTGGGTGCATTGTATTGTACCTTGGGAGGCTCCTGGTGCTTGTGTTAGCACCGTGTGTTGTGCCGTATTTCATGATCGTGAGCTTCGTGCGTCATTTCATGAGTTTGCTCGGTGTTCGAGGCATTGAGCTTTCCACTTTCAGGACACTTTGTGCTGGCCCATGCCTTGTGGTTGTACCATTATCACTGTGGGGTGGCTGCTTTGCCTTGTCTAGGTAGCCCTATCGGTGGTACGCCAGGCTTTGGTCGTAGTCTGTGTCTTGCTTTGGGGAGCGAGTGTGTTCGGTTGGGGTACCCTACTTTGGTCTGGGTCCCTCTGAGGTCGACGTGATGTCCTCGACCTCTGCAGTTGTTGCAATTTCCGTGCAGTTTGCCGACATCTTGTGTTCTTGACCTTGCCCAACTCAGATGTCTTCTTTAGTTTTGCATATGCACATGTGCCTGTGGAGCATTTGGTTTAGTTTGTCATTGCTCCACAATCATTGTGTGTCCTTGTCGGACCACAAGGATGATCTGGGTGAGATCTAGTGTTGCCGGCGGACACTACCTTGCTTGCCGTAGTTTTCTCCACGTGCGTGTTTTCCGCTTGGCTTTGGGTCACCCTTAAGAAACTCTCATTTGGCCTTGCTGTAGGTGCTAGTTGTTGCTAGTTGTACGGAGCCATTCAGCAGAGTCTTGCGGATGACCTCTTGGCGTCTTCCTCGGTTTGCCGTCATTAGCTGGGAGCTCTATCTAGTCGCTGGTGATAGAGTGAGTTACTGACCGGTTAGTCTCAATAGTGTGGTCTGTTGAGGGCTCAGTCGCGTGTTTTTCGACTGGCAGTTTCAGTGTTTTTGGGTCAGTTTGGTGCGCGCCGTGCCTGTGGAGTTGTCGACATCCGATTGTGAGCTCCGCGTCGTTTGGGGTGCACTCTGCGAGCTGTCGGATGTCTGTTTAGGCTCACCCCCCTACTCTCTTTAGGTAGGGACTCGCTGTAGCAGGAGTTCGTTTCCGGACGGTCGTAGTGGCGGTTTGTATGCCGTGCGTTGCCAGCAATGTGAATTGTGAGCATGAGCGCTTGTTCAGTGTGAGTTGAGAGTGGTCTTTTTGCAAGTCCTCGGGGTTTGCCCCTTAAGGACTGCACCTTTCTTTCTGTACCAGTACTTTTATTTGGGACATGTTGTGCATAATTTCTTCATTAATGTACATACTTTCTTGTCATAGTTATTTGAATTCATTGCTTATCTCACTAGACTAAATTCTAGCCCTTCCGGATCAATGGATCCGTGGGTGGCGGCGCGACCTTCGGGGTCCCTGGAGGGGGTCCGAGAGGTCGGTTCATTACATTGTAGTCCATGATTGACATTGCTCCTTGGGTCAATGTAAGGAACTCTTGCTCCATCTTGTCTTGCACATGCTTTCGCTACAAGTAAAAGCGGTCGTACCGACAAATATTTTCGAGGAAAATATTTCTTCGATAATACCATTGGAAATTTCAACGGAATAAGTTTCGTTAAAAATATTCATCAATTTTCGACGGAAGTTAATCCGTCGAAAATGCCATCGACAATGCCGACGAGTTTCCATTTGTCAAAAATACCGACGGATCTTCTGACGAACTTATTTATTGGAATTTTTGTCTCGTCAACCCCCAATTTTCCCCTCTCACCTTCCTCCCAAATCTCTCTCTCTCTCTCTCTCTCTCTCTCTCTCTCTCTCTCTCTCTCTCTCTCTCTCTCTCTCTCTCTCTCTCTCTCTCTCTCTCTCTCTCTCTCTCTCTCTCTCATCGCCTCGGGGACCGGGCCACCTCCTCCTCCACCTTGCGACCTGCACCGCCATCGTCGAGACTTGCGCCCCCCTTCCTTCCGGTCTCCGCTGCTACCTCTCCCCCTCTTGCGCCCCACCACTGTCGCCCTCCCCCCTTCCTATGCAACCAACCCCCCCCCCTCGGCCGACCGTGCACCCCGCCACTGCCCCTTCCCCTCCTGCGCCCCACCGCCGCTACCCACCCCCCTTATTGTGCAACCAACCCCCCCCCGGCCAGCTGTGCATCCCCCCACCACTCTGCCGCTACCCCTCCTCCTCCTGCACTCCACCGCCGCTTCCCTCCCCCTCCATGGTGCCCCACACCCTCATCTCAACCACCCCACCCCCCCCCTCAACCCCCCCCCCCACCCCCTCCATAGTGCTCCCACTTCCCCTCCTAGTCACCCCCCTCCCCCTCCACTACTCCCCCTCCTGGCTCAAAAACCCCCTCCACTACTCCCCCTCTTCTGCCAGCGACCCCCTCCCGGCCCAGCGATCCCTCCCCCTCCACTGCTCCCTCTCCACAATTCCCCCTCCCCCACCCCCTCATCCCCCCCCCCCCACCCTCTATAGTGCCTCACTCCCCCTCCCAAATTTGGTGCACTATTGTAATGATAATTTTTTTCACATTATGTTTATAATGTCATATTTGTGTGGATTTTACATGATTATATAATTGTAATGTATTTTTATTTATATTATGAATTCTTTTTAATTTGACGTAATAATATATTATGAATTCTTTTATTTAATTTTTGATGAACATTGCCATTCAATATCTTTATTTATATTATATTTTATAAGATGTCACATAGTTGATGCCTGGACATGATATACTTATGTTAAATGATACTTCGCAAGCCACTTAGGAGATTATATGGCAACATGCATCTATGTTAATTGGCGCACATTTAGTCATGGGGGCTAGTTGGATTGGTCTCACATTAAATTTATTCGGTTTGATTCGTATTATTAACCCAAGTTGTTAGATTTTGAATCAACTGAAAGATCCAATTTGATTCAATTTGGTTTGTCAGGTAAACTAAAAGCTCGTAAAAGTTAAAACTCTAGGTCCATTGGTATTTAAAAGGGTCCCAAACAAAGTTGTTAAAACCCCTTTTCTCATATGAGGAAAGCAAAGCAAGTGGGGCTTTGACTCCAAGAATGATTATAAGAAAACCCCATATACCTATGCAATGTAAGATGGGGTATAAATAAGCCAATGCAAACCCCAATGAAATGTGCATCCCAATTCAAATGGGATATGTGCCATCCATGACATAGCAATGCAAATGGGGTTTTAACTCCAAACAACTTGTAACGGCCCTGGATATTTATACCCAATAAGGGTCTATATCCAGATCCGCCTCCCGCGAACGGACCGAAGTCTCACAAGGGATATCATTAACACGTGTCCAGTACGAATATAAAAGACCACAAGTACAATATATAACACAGGAATGTACAAGTGTATATAACTGTAAACCGCAATGTACAAAATCCCATTACAAATATACATGTCCAAATAAAGAGTACAACTACCTAGGGCATACCCCGAGGGAGCACAAGCTCACACAACTCAACTACTCTACTGCTGGTGGTGCAAGTCCGCCACAAACGCCTTTGCTAGCCACACGAAACCGGCTAACACCTGAAACAAACTGTAAGGGAGTGAGCCTCAATAAGTCCCTAGCTTAGTAGGGACCTCCCACAACGAAAACAAAACAACACAAGAGACCTCAACCCCAGAGGGTCTCACTGGCAACACCGGTAGCCGAAGTATAACATGCATACACAAGCAAGTTAAACAACCACTAATTATAACACACCGGCTAAACCCCGGTCTTCAAAAACTAAAGGGAAACATAGGACTAGCTTAACACCACTGGTCGCCCTACAACCAAAACACCTCGACCACAAGCCTCACTGGCAGACCACTGCCTAAGCTACGGTCACATAGGCAAACCAGCCGCGCAAGGCATCGGATTGGAAACAACCAACCAACACCCACATACCAAACCATAACTAGAAATACACAGTACAAATATAAATAACACACAACACGTGGACAGTCACACCACAAGACCTCCATAGTACGCACGGTCTCACCTCAACACCAGTTGAGGTCGGGACTCACGTACCACCACAACACAAATCTACCCACGAGGGGTACATGTACCTGCTACCACAAGGTACAACACTGAACCATAGAACTGTGCCACCTCCAGGGCACACCACAACGGTTAACGGTTTCACAATTATAACCTTAACCAGCGGTTCACACATAAACCACAACCAGTGGTCAAACACGAGTCGATATGGAGACGACGTCACCACTCGGGAATGGACTACTAGTTCATCATGCCAGTATTGAACCCGGACAACAAAGCACAAGAACCACCTCTCAGTCTCGTAGTCACGGACGGAAGGTCCAACTACCGCTCCACAACAACAAGCGAAGAACAGTGGAGACCAACCAACACCACAACCTGCAGGTCACACTCCCCGTAGGCCTAAGCCTGACACCTTTAGGGACTCCGGTCCGAGATCCCTAAAGTGAGGCACTGGAAACAGGGGTAGCTGGGGACCAGTATGTCTACTGGTGTCTGAACCCCCAACCACGAGCGCGCCACAAGTGACTACACACCCACAAACACAAGTCGCTGCCCTCTATCATCTTCCCCTCAGCTGGACGTACAACTCAAACTCAGGAGTGAGGATGTCCAGGAAGACGACACAGACCTTGACGGTACTCTAGTACTGGGACAAGCCCTAAGCACCTGGTGCTAGGGTAACTGACTGAAGAGGTATTTCGGATTAGGCGCCGGACCACCAGACATGGTAAGCACACAAACCATGATATACATACTTATATGACCTTTACGTACAACCTACGGTACACAAGTGTAAGGGATGGCTTATCATCGGTCACCCTGTGACCCTCAGGCCATCCTACACACAACCGTTCATTAACGGGGTCATCACATAACTGCCAAGACCACACATTAGACTTATACACATTAACCATTAAACACCTATCATAATACATTAACATACTTAACACAAATCATAACCATACCATATCAATATCGGAACACAACCTTGCCTGTCATTGGTCACCCTGTGACCTCCATGGCAACACATACCACTTAACACATTAAACATTACAATAATCTTTAAAGAATAACTACAGACTCGGGCTAGGTCTACACAAGACCTTCACTGCCCAACACCCAACATTCCCTTCGGAGACCAAACCGCGTTGGACACAGCCGCCGCCACTTGAATCGTGTCGTCCTTTCTAGATGTTATTCAAAATGCTGTCGCGACAGGCCTTTGCAAAGCGACCACGTCGCGTCGGCCCGACACGACACCACTAGACCCAAACGGTCAAACCAACGGTCAACACATAGTCACGTCCAACAACACAGATGCGTTTCCACATGAACGCATCGGGTCAACCAGACGCGACATCAACGTCGCCTTAACATGATGAACAAAACCCGAAACGTGTCGACTCAGCGCGACATGTTCACATGAACGCGTCGGCTCTCCTGGCCGCATTTCAACAAAGACTGTGAATCTCAGCTCACAGGCTGAACCCACCTCTTCCCCACAGGAAAACCCACAACAGTTCTCATAGTTCAATCCATTAAAACTGTAAACAGGATAAACCCAACAAGGCAAACCACCCACACATGATCCAACCCTTAATCCCCAATCCATTCATGCTTTTAAACAGTAAAACAAAGGTAGGAAGTCTCCCTACTGGCAGAAGATGCCAAAGAACGCCAAAACTTCATCGTCGATGGCACGCCCATGCTCCGAGCATCGTCCTCGCGTGGTTCTCGCGCCGCACGAGCCATCCGAAGACGAAATCCACCAGAAATCAGTGGAGAAGCCACAACAACTCCTCCCCTGCACCGAACAGAGCCTCTCCTACTCTGTCTGGCCATAACGACACACTTAAAACTCTGATCGAAATCGCGTCCAAGGCAGACGCCACGTTTAACTTCAATAAATGTGTCCACCCAAGCTGACGCCACATAGAATCTGAAAGACACGCGTCATAGAGGCGGTTCACTGAATCGCGTCCGGCAAGGCCGACGTGTTCAGAATCGCATCGCCTACCTCCGCCGCGATTCCAAATAGTGAACTAGCAGCACAATTGGGCTGGCATATCCGGCCCACACTGCTCACTCTGTGCACAGAAACCACACAAACATCCCATTGACCATCTCTTGGTCAAGAGCACCACACATAGACCCGATAAACTCGGATCCGAACGACCATACCGTTACATAACTCCTATAAAAAGAAATCACATATGCTTACATATTGAAACATGGGATGTAAAGAAGCCAAATGGAAACACCAATGAGGTATATATCTCAATTTAGGAAAAAAAATTTGAGTACAAACTCTTCCTTCTAGACATTAAATCCTTGATTCGAACTTAATTCAATAGACACTATTATATGGATTGTTTTAATTATTTATTTTTCAGTTTAGTGATTAGTATTGCACTTCTTAATTTAATGTAATTCATTTACATGTATGTGTGAATTTGGTTTAATATTGCACTTGTTCGCATGTAATGTTTTGTTTTCGTTTTCCTTTCATATTTATGTGGTTTTTAAATTTGATTTATGCATGTATAGCAATTTATCACTGCACACACCTCACGAGAGTGTGTTAAACCCGTGTCAATGAACCTTCCCGCTCAAGACTTTGGGATTGATGTGCACGAGTCTCATTTTCAATGATGCGAATGTGTATATCTAACTCAGAGTCTTGAATTGTCCCATTTTAGATAGTCTGTGAATGTTTGATCATACTTAGGTGGTTATTTACTATAGTGTTTGTACAGTTTGTTGAAAATTTTGGTTGCGTCTTCTCACTCTTCTCTGGTATACTTTTATTGATTTTGAATATTTTCTTAACCACTTAGAAATAAGTGTTTAAGAGAATTTCTTAATCAATAAATATTTTTAGTATATCGGAGAGGTGTGGGGAGATGCTGCTTAAATTTTCAGAAAAATGTACAAACACATAGTAAATGGCCATCTGAGTGCGATCAAATATTGATGGATGGGTAAAAACTGATAATCTAATTAATTTGTCCTACCTATTTATTTTGACTTACTTGAACTATGTGAGAGTGGGTCAAGTTTTAACTCAACAAATGGCCAACCAAAGATTTTATGGTGACTCTTTTAAGTTATTATACAATTTGTAAATTTATAGTGATGCTCGTGAGATGACATTTAATCTGTGTAGGAAAAATGTCATATGAGAATTGGTCATAGATGCACCGTGGAATAGTTAATGGAGTTGTGATAGAGGAGTTTAAAGACAGAGTTGACAGTTTTATTCATTTTGCATTGAGGAATTCATCGGTAGCAGTTGCCCCGATAGGCAACATCTAATGTCCCTATTTGGCTTGTAAGAACAGAAAGTGGATATCGATATGGGATGTGTAGTATCATTTGTATATGAGAGGATTTGTTGCCCATTATGAATTATGGTTGTCTCATGGTGAGCTTAATATCCAGTCATATGTGAAGGGTTTGCAGAATTCCCAATATGGTAATCTAGAAGGGGGGGTTGAATAGATTACTGCCTATTAGAACGATTATCACCTTCTTTTCACAAGAACACAGATTGTTGAAGCAATATTTAGAATTCAAACTAAGTGTGGATGTGTGTGACTTGATAACAGATAGAGAGCAAACTATAAAGCATGTGTAGAGACACTGTGCCTATCAAGCATCTAACGTAAATTCGTGCAAACCACAAGACACGAAGATTTACGTGGTTCGGAGTACATAACTCGTGTATCCTACATCCACGGGCCACACACACACACGCAGAACAATCTGCTTATGAGCTAGTTCACAAACTACAACTCACACACACGTGTTATCTGATGTGCAACCACGATCAGATCAACACCCACACACGTGTATCAAGCACAAGGACTGCTTGACACAACACACACAGACACAGATATGAAAAAGTAAAAACAGAGAAGAGTTTGAGAGTTGAAGAACAAATCCAAATTTGTAAACTCTTCTGGCAAACGTCTGGCTGGACTTCAAGCTTCGTCTTGATGATCACAAGTTGATGGAGACACTTGAATCCACGACGTTCAGGCTTCACCTTCCGCTGAAGAGACTTTTCTTCTTGGTTCTGGGCAGTAGGTTGAAGCAGAGCAGCAGAACAAGACTTCTCTTGAGAACTTATTAGGGTTTTTGCTTGGAGGCTGCTTGTGTACGAGATTTGATTCAAAAGGATGTATATATATTGGTGTTTACATATGGAGTGACGTGGTAGAAGGAAACACCAAGTTTGGTAACTTTGAAACTTTCCGTTTCTGAAGATTTGTACGTCTGTTGACAGGTCATACACCTGCTGTCGACAGGGATCAACAGTGTGCCACGTTCCAGAAGTCTGGAAGTTCTGTTGAAGCTCTCACTGTGTGCATCTGTCGACAAGTGCCTTGGTGCTGTCGACAGGCACATGTTTTCCAGAACTATATGCTTTCTGACTGTATGCTTCTGTCGATAGGAGGCTTTGTTACTGTCGACAGGGCTTGTTTTCCAGAACATGTATGTTGCTGACTGTTGGTATCTGTCGACAGGGTCTTGATGGCTGTCGACAGGTACACTGTCTTTTGACTTTTCTTGATCTTTCATACTTGTTGTTGGCACATGTCTTGCATAGTATATCTCCTACATTAGTAAACATAGTTAGTGAGATATTATGAACATATATAATCAAGCATTGTACCAAGTTATTGTGACGAGTCATTTGTATGAAGATCTCATACATTAAACTCAATTCACATTGTTCACATTTGTTGACATTGTTCATCATTGTTCATCATCAAAAAACATGTTGTATTTATTATTTATAATGTGAACCCAACATTCTCCCCCTTCTTGATGATGACAAAATTAATCAATTAAATGCACAATTGAGTTTCTCCCCCTTTTGACAACATCCAAAAGCATACACCATATACATATGTATTAAACAAAGAACAAGGATTTGCATTTTCTGAATTGGAATTTCTGAGCAGTGGTTTATGGAAGGTGTATAAAAGGTTAACACACATTGTAACCTACCATATGCATGGATATGAAAAGCCATTTCATTTTCCTGAATGGTTTAAACATAATACCCAAGGAATTTTAAGTTAGAGCATTAAGAAAACACCGACTAAAATGAAGAACAATGCACTCTCACCCTTCGTTGTATAAATGCAGTGTAAGACAACACAATCCCCATTTTGTTGATAGGCAAATGATGCATGAAATGAATATCTATATGTCAAGACAATCATAAAATCAATGACCTTGGGATTTATGACTCAGTGGAGGCTTCACACTATTTCATTTTTCTTTATTTGCAATTCAGAAAGGCAATGGGAAAAAGTGGTACTTAAGAGGACTTCACACCTTTTGACGTGAGGACAGACATTACAAGTGCCCATACCCCCAGTTACTCAGTGGAGGTGTCTAGCATACCGTTGTACAGAGTTGATGAGTGAGCCTTTTGATGCGAGGGCAGACATTTGTGATGCCCATCACCCCGGTTACTCAGCAAAACACAACATTGTTCTATATTTATCCCAATATGAGGTTGATTTTTAATTTTCTTATGTGAATGTGATTTTTCAGAAATAGGTAGTTGTTCTCCAAGTATTGCTTTAAAAGCTCAAGATCAAGTAGTTTATATGATTAGCTATCAATATTAGACATACAGTTCCATGACCAATAGACTGATCAAGTAAATTGAGAACTATGTTTGCCTACAAAGAAATTATTTAGAGGAGTGAGGTGTTTATCCTTGAGAGTTGTGAAATTTTTCCAAAATGATAGAACCTAAACCCAAACATGAGTAGTATGTGAAAATCATAGTGGTATAAAGAATAGCTTAAATATCATTTGTACATGGTGTGGTCAAACATGCATTAACACCTTATAGACACCTTATATGTTAAACATGAAGCTACTCACAGAATGTGTGAAGAAATGGGCTTGAAGTTCCAACTTTCAGTGTGTCTGTCGATAGGGAGAAAATGGCCTGTCGACAGGATCACACAGACAAAAGATTAAGGGTTCTGGGAGGCAGAGACTGTACATATCTGACGACAGAGGAAAGTGGACCTATCGACAGATGTACACAGTATATAGAAAGATTGTTCTGTCTGGCCTGATCTGTCGACAGGGTGCTTGTAGGCTGTCGACAGATGCCTATTCAGAGGCAGTTTAAGAATGGAATGAAAGACAGAATTGATCAAAGGTTATGAGGGAATTGAGATAGACAAAATTGAGTAATTTCCTTCACATTAGCATTCATCTAACCTTAACTTGCTCCCCCATAATGTGTGCTATTTTGTACAAAGATACTCAAGTTCATGAAGACAAATTTGCACATCTAGACCAATCAAATAAGCACACCAAGCATGTAGTAAGATAGACCATCAAGTGTTTTCAGATTTTCAAAGAGAATTTTGAATGGGCATAATTGTAAAGAAACTAATTCCATATGTAGAGTACATGCCCCTTTCATGCCACATGACTATGGATACTTGGCGGAGAATATTTTCTGACGCATAATGAGAGTTTCCAAACAAGCATAACTTGTTCTTCCACACATCACCATTTGATATACCTCATAGTTAGTACACACAAGGGACATATGCTTAACATTTGTGTTAAGTTTCATTGCAATTTGCACAAACCCAATTCTCTTCTCAATGTAGTGAATCTATCTTCTGCCAGAGGTTTGGTAAAGATGTCAGCCAATTATTTTTCAGTGGGTATGAAGCTAATTTCCAAGGTTTTATTAGCTACCTCATCTCTCAAGAAATGATGACGAATCTCTATGTGTTTTGTCCTAGAGTGTTGAATGGGATTCTTTGATAGATTGATTACACTAGTGTTGTCACATAGGATAGGTGTGCATCCAATATCGATGTTATAGTCACACAGTTGACTCTTTATCCACAACACTTGTGTCGCACAGCTCCCTGCAGTAACATATTATGCCTCTGCAGTGGAGAGTGCAACTGAGTGTTGCTTCTTGGATGCCCACGAAACCATGCAACCACCAAGCATTTGGCAATAGCCACTAGTGCTTTTCCTATCAATTTTACATCCAGCGTAGTCTGCATCAGAATAAGAAATCAACTCAAAACTACTACCTGCTGGATACCAAAGGCCCAAGTCATACGTACCTGAGAGATATCTGACAATTCTCTTAACTGCAATTAAATGGCTTTCCTTTGGACTAGATTGGTATCTAGCACAAAGGCAAACGCTGAACTGAATGTCCGGTCTACTTGCAGTAAGATAAAGGAGTGAGCCAATCATACCTTGAAATTGTTTGGCATCTATCGATTTACCTTTCTCATCACTTTCTAGCTTAATGCTTGTGCTCATGGGTGTTGAGGCATGTTTAGCTTGTTCAAACTGAAACCTCTTCAGTAGCTCTTTAACATATTTTTCTTGGTTGATGAAGAATCCGTCTTCTAATTGTTTGACCTACAAACCAAGAAAAAATTGAAGCTCCCCCATTAAGCTCATCTCAAATTCACTGTGCATGTGTTGTGAGAATTCTTCACACAGTGAAGGGTTAGTGGAACCAAATATAATGTCATCCACATAAACTTGAACAACTATGATATGATTGCAGACTTTCTTTGTAAAGAGTGTTTGGTCTACCTTACCTCTTGAGTAGTTTTTGCTTACCAGAAATGTGCTTAGCCTGTTGTACCAAGCTCGGGGTGCCTGTTTCAAACCATAAAGAGCTTTGTGCAATTTAAATACATGGTTTGGTTTATCATGCTCTTCAAAGCTAGGTGGGTGAGAAACATAGACTTCCTCTTTTATGTAGCCATTCAAGAAGGCAGTTTTGACATCCATTTGAAACAATTTAAACTTGTTTGAGCATGCATATGCTAACAAGATTCTAACTGCTTCTAGCCTAGCTACAGGTGCAAAGGATTTTTCAAAGTCCACACCAAACTCCTGATTATATCC
Source organism: Colocasia esculenta (assembly GCA_014218235.1). NCBI lineage: Eukaryota > Viridiplantae > Streptophyta > Magnoliopsida > Alismatales > Araceae > Colocasia > Colocasia esculenta. The sequence continues at coordinate 37,450,429 of CM024757.1, read as the reverse complement.
CTTTGCAACCAATCTAGCATTGTTTCTTACCACTTTACCCTCTTCATTGAGTTTGTTCCTAAAAACCCATCTTGTCCCAATTACAGAAATTTCAAGGGTTCTAGGAACTAAACTCCAGACATTATTTCATTGAAATTGCCCAAGCTCCTCATGCATAGCATCAATCCATGAGTTTTCTTTTAATGCTTCTTCAACATTTTTAGGTTCCACTTGAGATACAAAAGCTAAATGATCCTGTTCAACTATTTGATTAACCTGAGACCTAGTTTGAACTGAGTCATTTATGTCACCTATGACATTCTCAAGTGGATGATCTAGAGTACCTCACATTAGTGACTGTTGAAGGTCCTGGTTGATCTTGCATTTGAGGAGGTTGTTCTGGAGGAAGGGTGGCTGGAGGACTTTCAGCTTGAGGTTGATCTTGTTGTTGTGGATCTTGTGCAGGTACTTCTTCTTCATTTCTGAATAGATGTCTGTCATCTTCGTCATCGTACCTGCGAAGATATCCACTTTTAGTTTTGAGAGTTGTTTTAGAGATTGCATTTGGTTTTTTTTGTAGTTCTCCAAGTGTTGTATCTTCAGTTTCATCTGCAAACCTGTAAAGATTAGAACTGTTAGACTTGGTTTGAGATTCATCAAATACAACATGTGGAGTTTCTTCCACTTTTCTAGTTTTCAGATTAAACACCCTATAGGCTCTAGAGTGTTCTGAGTATCCAAGAAAAATACCTTGATCGCTCTTGGCTTCAAACTTGTCCAAATCATTTTTATCATTGTTATGTATGAACACTTTTGAACCAAAAACTCTAAAGTACCCAATGGTGGGTTTTTTACCTTTCAGAAGTTCATAGGGAGTTTTCTTGAATACCGGTCTTACCATGGCTCTATTAAGAATGTAGCATGACGTGTTTACCGCTTCTGCCCAAAAGGTTCTTGCTAATTGATTCTCGATCAGAAGCGTGTGAGCCATCTCCACCAAGGTTCTATTCTTCCTCTCCACAACCCCATTTTGCTCTGGAGTTCTTGGGGAGGAAAATAAGTGTTCTATCCCTTGGTTCCTGCAAAAATCAGTGATAGAGGTATTGTCAAATTCTCCCCCGTGATCAGTGCAGATGGAGCATATTTTGTTGACATTTCCATGCTCAGTTTTATTGAAAAATTCTTCAAATTCTTTCATTGCTTCATTCTTGTGAGCCAGAAATTTTACCCAAGTGAACCTAGAGAAATCATCTACAATGACAAAACAAATAACGCTTGCCATTGAGGCTTAGTGTTCTTGTAGGTCCAAATAGGTCCATGTGCAACAGTTCATAAGCTTTAGAAGTACTCACCGGTGCTTTTGATTTGAAGGATTTCCGAGTTTGTTTTCCCTGTGCACATGCATCACAAAAATTTTCATTTTTATTGAATGGGATTTCAGGAAGTCCACTCACCAGTTTGAGCCTCATGATCTTGTGCAACACATTGTAGCTAGTATGACCAAGCCTACGATGCCACAATGTAAGCTCGTCCTGTTTGTTTGGTACAAGACACAAATTATCATTTTCTGGATCATCTAAGTCAACCATGTAGATGTTGTTTATTCTTTTTCCAGAAAATTTCAGACTTCCTGTTTCCTTATCAAGAATTTGACATGAATTGGATTCAAAGACAATTTTATGACCCTTATCACACAATTGATTTATGCTAAGCAAGTTGTGATGAAGGCCATCAACAAGTAAAACATTGTCTATAGAGTTAGAGGCAAACTTACCAACCTTACCTGAGCCGATGATCTGGCCTTTGTTGTTACCTCCAAAAATCACTTGACCTCCGTCTTTTTCCATGAGCAAACAGAATTTTCCTTTGTCGCCCGTCATATGCCTCGAGCAGCCACTATCCAGGTACCATTTGTTTTGATTATGGGCTGCTAGGCATTCCTGCACATGTGGATCAGACAAGAGGTTTTGGTACCCAAATTACTTTGGGTGTCGTCGTATCATTCATGCCAAATAGTAAATGCTTAGGGATCCAAACTTGTTTGTATTTCAATTTATTTGGATTGTTCCAGCATTGTTTTTCAGTATGCCCAACCTTTTTCCAGATTTTGCATGATGAAGGTTTATGAACAACAGTGGGCTTGATATTCTTGGGAGCATGCATTGGCATCTTACCCTTTTGTTGCCTTGTTAATTTTGGTTTAGGAGCATGCTTTTTGTTCTGTCGACAGCCCTGTTTGGGGCTTGTGGCAAATTCTTCACGTTGACTAGGAGCAAACTTGATAGCTTTAGGTTCCAGTTTTTTACCCTTGAATTGATTTTTCTTGTTCATAGAAGGGTTTTGTTTGCTAGAGCTTGGGTTAGGATCAATGAAATCGGTTAGCAGATTTTTGCCAATTTCCTTTGGCTTTGAATTTTGAAACCCAATCCCATGTCTTGCAACAAACACATTTGAACCTAGAATTGCATCCAGATTCTGTTTACTTTTGACAAAGCTAGATAAATCTTTAGACTTACCTTTTATTTCTTTTTTGGCTTGTTCCAATCTTTCTTTTAGATTAGCATGCTCACTTTTAAGAGTTTCAAGAGAGTTCATTAGATCATCTCTTTCCTTTTAAACTTCTTGAAACTTAAGTTTCATGCTATCCAATTCATCACTGTATGTTTGTTCATCAATCTTCATCATTTCAATTACCTTATTCAAGGATTCAATTTCTTCATTATTGTTTGATTCATGAACAAGGGAATTGACTTTCTTCTTGAGTGCTTTATTTTCAGACTTGTATTCACAGAATTTTTCAAATAGAACAGTATAAGCTTCTTCCCATTCAGTAATAGAATATGTTTCAAAGGAAGACTTTACCTCCTTGGAGTCATAACTCCTTGCCATGAGACACTGAATCTCATCATCTCCTGAGGTAGCTTGACTGTTTTCGTCCTCGTCTTCATCGCTCCATGTAGCCAACATTACCTTGGCTTTCTTGAACGTGAACTTCTCCTTTTTCAGCTTCTTCTTGAGCTCGGGGCGCTCTCCTCTCATGTGTCCCTGCTTCTTGCACTCATAGCACACAACTTCAGATTTTTTGTTAGAAGAATCAAATTTGTTGGTACCCTTTTGGAAAGGTTTCGAGTTATCTGAACCTCTTCTTTTGAATTTCAGAAACTTCTTAAACTGTCTAGTGAGCATGGCCATCTCGTCATTCTCACTATCACTAGTGGTTTCAGACTCAATACCTTCCTGTTGGGCATTCTTTTTAGAATCTGAATAGATTTTCTTGGAAGCTTTCAAGGCAATTGACTTCCTTGGATTCTCTTCAGTTTCTTTTCTTTTGACATTGAGTTCATATGTCATTAATGAACCTATTACTTCATCCACTTTCATTGTTGAGAGATCTTTAGAATCCTCAATGACAGTGACTTTGGTGTTCCATGAGGATGGAAGAGACCGAAGTATCTTCCTCATCAAATCCCTCTCTGAGTATTCTTTTTTAAGACCTTTCAGACCGTTTATAAGAATCATGAATCTAGCAAACATGTCAGAGATGGTTTCATCATTGTTCATCTTAAACATCTCATATTCTGAAACCAACATGCTTACCTTGGATTCTCTTACCTGAGACGTACCTTCATAAATCAACTCGAGCTTGTCCCGTATCTCCTTTGCTGAGGTGCATGTGGAGACTCTTGAGTACTCCTTTGGGTGGACTGCGCACTGCATCATGTTGAGGGTGCTCCAGTTGAGTGTCCCCTTGGCGATCTGGTCCTTAGTCCAGGTATCCTCGTCCTGAGGCAATTCGTATGCTCCTTTTCTGACTATTTTCCATAGTTCGAAATTTTGCGCTCGTAGAAACACCTGCATCTGATTTTTCCAATACGGATAGTCAGTGCCATCAAAGAAGGGTGGTCGGGTCACTGAGTGTCCCTCGGCCATATACCCCTTGTTAGACTCCATTAGACCGTGAATCTCCTGATCGTAAGATCAAATAAGCAAAGCAGTAAATCGGAGAAACTCAGCTCTGATACCAATTGAAGGGTTTGCGAAATTCCCAATATGGTAATCTAGAAGGGGGGGTTGAATAGATTACTGTCTATTAGAATGATTATAACCTTCTTTTCGCAAGAACACAGATTGTTGAAGCAATATTTAGAATTCAAACTAAGTGTGGATGTGTGTGACTTGATAACAAATAGAGAGCAAACTATAAAGCATGTGTAGAGACACCGTGCCTATCAAACATCTAACGTAAATTCGTGCAAACCACAAGACACGAAGATTTATGTGGTTCGGAGTACACAACTCGTGTATCCTACATCCACGGGCCACACACAAACATGCAGAACAATCTGCTTATGAGCTAGTTCACAAACTACAACTCACACACGTGTTATCTGATGTGCAACCACGATCAGATCAACACCCACACACGTGTATCAAGCACAAGGACTGCTTGACACAACACACACACACAGATATGAAAAAGTAGAAATAGAGAAGAGTTTGAGAGTTGAAGAACAAATCCAAATTTGTAAACTCTTCTGGCAAACGTCTGGCTGGACTTCAAGCTTCGTCTTGATGATCACAAGTTGATGGAGACACTTGAATCCACGACGTTCAGGCTTCACCTTCCGCTGGAGAGACTTCTCTTCTTGGTTCTGAGCGGTAGGTTGAAGCAGAGCAGCAGAACAAGACTTCTCTTGAGAACTCTTTAGAGTTTTTACTTGGAAGCTGCTTGTGTACGAGATTTGCTTCAAAAGGATGTATATATATTGGTGTTTACATATGGAGAGACGTGGTAGAAGGAAACACCAAGTTTGGTAACTTTGAAACTTTCCGTTTCTGAAGATTCTGTACGTCTGTTGACAGGTCATACACCTGCTGTCGACAGGGATCAACAGTGTGCCACGTTCCAGAAGTCTGGAAGTTCTGTTGAAGCTCTCACTGTGTGCATCTGTCGACAGGTGCCTTGGTGCTGTCGACAGGCACATGTTTTCCAGAACTGTATGCTTTCTGACTGTATGCTTCTGTCAATAGGAGGCTTTGTTGTTGTCGACAGGGCTTGTTTTCCAGAACATGTATGTTGCTGACTGTTGGTATCTGTCGACAGGGTCTTGATGGCTGTCGACAGGTACACTGTCTTTTGACTTTTCTTAATCTTTCATACTTGTTGTTGGCGCATGGCTTGCATAGTATATCTCCTACATTAGTAAACATAGTTAGTGAGATATTATGAATATATATAATTAAGAATTGTACCAAGTTATTGTGACAAGTCATTTGTATGAAGATCTCATGCATTAAACTCAATTCACATTGTTCACATTTGTTGACTTTGTTCATCATCAAAAAACATGTTGTATTTATTATTTAGAATGTGAACCCAACAATATGAACCAGCCAACTTTGCCTGCACAAGTATTTACGTAGACATGGTTGTCAATATTGCTAGTCCGAAGTTCAACATTCACGATGACCAATACAATGAAGAAGTTTCGAATAATACAGCTCAGAGATTTTATCAGTTACTTTGGGATGCTAATGAGCCATTATGGGATGGTTGTAATAAGCATACATGATTGTCTGCAGTGTTGCACCTACTGAATTTGAAGTCTGAATTTCATATGAGCGAGAGTTGTTTGATCGGCTTCTCTTACTCATCAAGAGTATGCTTCCTCAATCAGAGAGGTTACTCGATGATTTCTACCGTGTACAGAAGATGGTGAATGATCTGGGGCTTGGATTTATGAAAATTGATGCATGCCCTAATCAATGTATGTTGTACTACAAAGATGATGTAGATAAGACATCATGTTGTATCTGTAAGCATGATAAATTCAAGCTTAAGAGAGGAGACAAGTCAAAGCAGAAGGATGCTCCATATAAGTCACTGCAATACTTTCCTTTCACACCCAGATTGCAATAGTTGTTCATGTCCCCAAAGACAGCTGGACATATGACTTGACATGCAGAAAGAGTCCTTCGTGATGATGGTAAACTCAATCATCCTACCGATGGCAAAGCTTGGCCTTATTTTAGCCACACTCATCCTTCCTTCTCAAGGGATCCACGCAATGGGCAACTGGGTTTATGCACGGACGGCTTCAATCCTTTTGGAGGCATGGTGGAATCTTACTCATGTTGGCCAGTATTCTTAAAACCGTACAACATTCCGCCAGGCATGTGCATGAAGCGTGAGAATCTCTTACTATCATTGCTGATTCCTGGTCCAAAAAGTTCAGGAGAAAATATAGACATATATCTCAGACCGTTGATTGATAAGCTGAAATTGTTGTGGTCAGATGGGGTTCTCAATTATGATGCATCCAAAAAATAGAATTTCAATTTGAAGGCTACATTAATGTGGATAATAAGTTACTTTCCAGTGTACGACATGCTATCTAGATGGAGCACACATGCGAGGTTGGCATGTCCTTATTATATGGAGGATTCAAAATCATTAAAATCATTCGTGTTGAAATCTAGGGGAAAGCATGTTGGTTCGATTGTCATCGTTGGTTTGTACCAAGTGACCATCCTTTCTGAAAGCAGAAGGATTCATTTATGAAGAATACAATTGTCATCCAAACTGCTTCTTAACACTTACTAACACAAATCTCAAACACAACAATTACCTCTGCTAAGGTTCTTAACCATAATTTGTACACTTAACAATCCTTGACACACACTTTTTCTCATTATAACACTGTTCCCACTGCCGCTCTATCACACCATTACCTTAAACTTGCCTCTGCTATCTCTGTATCTCACTAAAACACCTTCAGAACATATCCTTCCCAGTACACACATTACCTTTTTTGAGTATCATAACTAAATTAACTAATTCCTTCAATTTCTGTAACTGTGAACCTTTAAACAACTACACTTTTACTGCAAACTAGCACACTGATATAACCACTCAATTTATACCACTAACCACACAATTTCTCTGCCAGTTTAACAAGCATAGGTACACAATTCACAAGCCAGAAACTCACGTGAAAACCACTTTAAACCACACAAAACCACTGACTTACTACCAGCAGTGGACATTAAACCATGTCTTGGGACATTGTAACCTCAATGTCTCTAATATTCTAACTAGACCATGCTCTGATACCAATTGCAAAGGCCCTGGATATTTATACCCAATAAGGATCCATATCCAAGTCCGCCTCCCGCGATCAGACTGAAGTCTCGCAAGGGATACGCGCACAAGTGTCCAGTAAGAATATAAAAGACAACCTCAACTGTATAAGACACAAGAAAGTACATGTGCTCATACATGTATACAACAAAGTACAATTGTCCCAATACATTGTTACAAGTCCAAGAATAGAGTACAGCTACCTGGGGCATACCCGAGGGAGCACAAGCTCACATAACCACAACTAACTTTACTGCTGGTGGTACAAGTTTTCCACAACGCCTCCGCAAGCTAAACAAGCAGCTAACCCTGAAAAGAGCTGTAAGGGAGTGAGCCTCAACAAGTCACTAGCTCAGTAGGGACCTCCCAGAAACAACACCTGAAGACTGAAGAGACCTCAACCCCAAAGGGTCTCACTAGCAACACTGATAGACAAACCATAACATACTCACATCAATCATGATTAATAGAAATTAAAACATAATTACAATAGCTAACACAGATCTCGGAAGGTAAGAGGAACAACGGGACTAGCACAACACCACTAGTCCGCCCAACAACTAAAATGTATAGGCCACATGCCTCACAGGCAACCCACTACAACAACTAGTCGCCTAAGCTACAAGCCTCACAGGCAACCTACCTATGTAGGTTAATAGGACTGGCATCAGCAAGCCAATCCACCACACACTAAACCACAATCAGAAGTTTATCTGAAGAAAGGTAAAATACAACATGTGGAAGGTCACACCACACGACCTCCACGGAGCACAAGTCCACCTCAACACCTGAAGAGGCTGGGACACGACGTACCACAACACAAAGGTACCCACGAAGGGTACAGGTACCTACTACCATGAGGTAACACTACGGAACAACAACCAGAACTGTGCCACCACCAGGGCACACCACAACGAGTCAAACCTCAACCAGCGAGCCACTACATGGAAACCACAACCAGTGGCAAAGCACGAGTCGGAAAGGAACGACGCCACCCCACGGGAACGGACTACTAGTTCATGACGCCAGTATCCAACCCGAACACACAACACAAGAACCACCTCTCAGTCTCACAGTCACGGATGGAAGGTCCAACTGCCACTCCACAACCACACAGTAAAGCCAAAGAATAGTGGAGACCAACCAACACCACACCTGCAAAACATACACAACTATAGGCCCATGCCTGGCACCTTTAGGGACTCTGGCCTAAGCTCCGTAAAGTGAGGCACTAGAAACACAGGACTAGATGGGGACTAGTACGTCTATTGGTATCCGTCCACCCAACCACAAGTGTGCTACAAGCGACTGCACACCCACAAACACAAGTCACTACCCCCAGTCATCTTTCCCTCAGCATGATGTACGACTAAAACACAGGAGTGAGGGTGTCTTGGAAAATGACTCAGACCTTTATGGTACACACCGTACCGGGACATGCCCTGAGCACAACGTGCCTGGCTCACACAGAACCTAGGGTACCCGACTGAAGAGGTATTCCGGAAGAGGCATCAGACCACCAGACTCGGCAATCACACAAACCACGATACACCAATATCATAGTTAGCTCGTCACCGGTCACCATGTGACCTCCAAGCCAACCTACACCGACATATATACAACCACAATAACATATAATAACCTTGCCTGTCATTGGTCATCTCATGACCTCCATAGCAACATAAAACACAATGGATGTTAACCATAACCATTAACTAACCATACACTAACTTATGCCCCTACACATGCTTTACTAACATTCAATGACTCAAACCACATTAACTAATAACAAATAACCAAGGCTAGGTTCACACTGGAACCTCACTGCCTAGCCACAGCCGAACACCTAAAGAAGTTGCAATCCGTATACCATCACATAAAGCATAGGTTTTGGCAATGAGACTATTCCCCACTCCATAATAGTGAGCAAATGCTACAAGCACCATACCATTGCTGTCCTGAATACAACCACCACCACCACAATATCCTAGATTCCCTTTAGATGCCCCATCTACATTTAAACAATAGCTAACATCAAGAGGTATCCATCGGATAAGCTTGATCTGTTTGGTAGAGAATTGAGGAATAAATCCATAAACATGAAGCACCTGTTGTTCCACCCTTGTAGGAGCACCTTTGAAAGAGGTCTTGTTGAGGGTAAAGGAAATATGTAGCTTAATAGAATTAATAATGTCATCAACCTGGACAGTCTTCTCATCATACCTATCAGCACATCTACCTTTCCACAGCTCCCAAATCATGATCATGAAACCATATAGGGATATAAATCCCATAGGGGATCTAATGTTACAATATTTAACAAAGTTCCATGTCCTTACTATAATATGGTCATGTTGTTTGTTAAAAATTTTGGTTGTGTAACGACCCTCCTTATACCGGTACGATTATACCAATCCACATCGGTATAATGAACATCGTCACAGTAAGATATTTACCCAACATTAACATTTGATTGAGATATACATGAATATTAAATAGAACAGCGGAAATAAATAATTATTCTTATTCCATCATCCACATTCTATCCACAGTGCATATAGTGTTTAAAAGAAGTACATATGTCCACAATTACAATTCCGAAATAAATCACATTGCTCAAATGAATTACAAAAGTTCATTTATTACATACTATGAAAAGAAAAGTACAATGAAGGAATCTCCACAACAAGCTACTCCTCTCGCTCGGAGTCGCTCCTAACTATCTCCTTGGAAGAAGTGGAGGCATCTGCACCTGTACGCCGAAGTAAGTATGAATCTAAATATACCCAGCAAGCAATCCATATACATCATCCTTACACACATCATATGCATATGCTAACATTCAATGGAAGTAATTAACACATGTAGTATCACTACAAGAAAAAGCGCATATAGAGACCGATTTAGAGACCAAAATTTTCGGTCCCTATTCGGTCCCAAAATAGGGACCAAATAGAGACTGAAAATTTCAGTCCCAAATATAGAGACCGAATAGGGACTGAATAGGGACCGAAATTATTTGGTCCCAAATATTGGGACTAAATAGGGACCGAATAGGGACCGAAATAATTCGGTCCCTATATTTGGGACCGAATAATTTCGGTCCTTATTCGGTCCCTGAATAGGGACCGAATTGAGACCGAAATTATTCGGTCTCTATATTTGGGACCGAATAATTTTGGTCCTTATTCGGTCCCTAAATTTGATTAAATTCAGTCACAATTCGATCCCTAAATAGTGATCGAATAGTAAATCAGTCTCTATTTTACAGACCGAATGATGGCTGATTTTATTTCAGTCACAAATTCTCAATAACGTGAGAAAGATTTGTGACCGATTTTGTGATGTCTCAAATTAATACCAGGTATAGCCGCTAGCATATTTGCAGCAGAAAATCATTTAAAGATTTATATTGTTTCATGTCGGCACCATTTCTGCACATATGTACACTGACAAGGTGTCACTGGATTTTGGTAATAAAATTTGGTTCGAAATTACCATAATTATCAGAAAAATATGTTTATACCAAAAATGTGGATATTGAGAATTTTTGATGCACGATTAATGAGGTAAATATGATTTATCTACTTTTAGGACAATTTATACTTGATAAATATTTTTTCAGGAAAATTTTAAATAAAAATTACCATAAACTTGTTTACGTAAGATTTAACCTGCATCTAAATGTGAACATGTGTAAGTAGTGGTAGGTATGTGTAAAAGTGTATATATTTATTAGTATATATATATATATATATATATATTTTTTTTTTATATGTGTGTTGTGTGTGTGTGTTAATAAAAGAAAAGATAAAATAATGTCAAAAAGATTATTAGGTATACTTACGTGTTTTAGCTAATACTCAGTCTTAGCTAGGCAAGTGTTCTTGTGAATTGAAGGATTCTTATTCTTCTTCTTTTCTTCTGACTGTGTTTTGGAAATAGTACTAGTAGTGTCAACACATCTATCCATTAGTGTTGACCTATCTATCTAGTAGTGTCAGTTAACACTATCTATCCAGTAGTGTCAACACTATCTATGCAGTACTAGTGTTGACCTATCCGTACTCATGTGTCAACACTATCTATCCAGTAGTACTGTCACCATTATCTATCCCGTAGTGTTGACCGATTTATCCCTTATAGCGTCGACCTATCCCTTCATAGTATCAACCAATACCTTGTACGTAGAGAGTTGACACTTTCCTTCAGAGTGTCAACACTCTCTTCTATTCAGGTTGACACACTCTGTTAATTTTCAAATCAACTTATAACTCATGTCTCCAGTGACTTAATTAGGTCGACACACCCATATTCTAGGTCGAATAAAAAACTCTTTTTTTTCTTCCAGAATATGGAGAACAATATGGACCTTTCACAAAATTTTAAATAATTAATATGAATTCTCAGGTCTACACACACAACGAACTCACACTTTAATCGTCTGTGTTGTTATCTATCAAAATTAGGGCTGTAAATGTGTAACACCTTGATTTTGTTTATAAAAATACTCGGTCATTTGTGTATAATACATGATGATGTTCCAATTAGTTCGAATATTATGCACACCTCCATTACTAAAATAAAGCTCGGTAATAAACGCACAAGAGGCCCATAAATTAATAACCTAAATAAGTAAAATTATGTTGATGGAAAAGGATTAAAATAGAAGTATATTATATTAAAGAAATATATGGAATTTTATATATGTATATATATATATATATATATCAATTATGGCACAATGATTACGTAAGGTAATCACTGTTCATCCTGCGTAACTTGGGTTACGTAAGAACTGTATTACTTGTTTAACCCAGGTGAAATCCTTTCGAAGATTTCATCGCCATCGTTCGTTGCAATCTCGCATGCGGATAAACCCCACCTTTAAACCCCACCAATGATCCTTATCTTATCCTCCCGCACATGCTGCTGCTGCTATGCTTTGCTACTCCTACAACTGCTCTACTGTTACAACTGCTTTACTGCTACTACTGCTTTGCTATTGGTGATGCTATGCTTAGGACTGTTCATTTGTCGGTCCAACCCGATAAACCGAACCGAACCGCGGTGCGGTTCGGTTCAACTAACTAAAGTTCGGGTCAATGAACCGAATCAAACCGGTAAATGGTTCGGTTCGATTTTTTCTTCCTTAAAATTGAGCCGAACCGAATGAACCAAAACAACCCTAAAAAGCCCTAATCTGGTCACATAGCCCCTTCTCCCTCCCGGTCTCAGCTCGGCCTCTCCTCTTTCTTTGCTACACAGCGGAGTGTCGGAGCCCCTGCTCTTCGGCCTCTCCCATCGCCCCGAGCACGAGCAGTCGAGCCTCCTCGGCCAAGGTGGTCGTCGCCGTCCGTGCAACATTCTTGGACAATGTCGTCTTCTTCTTCGTCGGTGTCTTTGACATCTTCTAAAACCAGCAGAGACTTTGCCTGCTTTCTTGGCTAAGAAGACCAGACGTGTTGGTGCTGCAGGTAGGACTGTTCATTTATCGGTCCAAACCGATGAACCGAACCGAAATTTCGGTTCGGTTCGGTTCACAAATGAAAAAAAAAGGGTCAATGGACCAAACTGAACTGTTTGACTGATATATGGTCTGGTTCGATTTTCACCTTATGAAAACCGAATCGAACCGTTGACCCGGTCTAACGTCACATTACTCCGTTGCGCCCTTCCCTTGCCCAGTTGCCCTAATCCGAAGTTGTGATTTGCGAACCCTCAAAATTTCAAACCCGCTCTGCGGCGGCCTCCCTGGGTTTTGAGGAGAGCAGGCGACTCGGCGTGACGGCGAGTCAGTGACTGCGAGGGTCCAAGCTTCAGGGGTTCCAGCACTCCAGCCGTCCAGCCTGGTCCAAGACTCCAAGGAGGCTGGGATCCTCCTTCTCCAAAGAGAGGGTGGCGCGTGACGAGCCTGGCAGCGTGTGGACCGTGTTGTTGCGCAGACGACAGTGAATCAGTGATCTCCACTCTAGGCTTCAGGGGTCAAGCTCGCCGGTCGATGGCTTGTGAGTTGTGGGGGCGAGCCGGGCGGCAGCTCGTGTGAGTGCGTGACAGACCCGGACTTGGCGACTTCCATCCCTTCCTTTCACGGAGAGAGGCGGCACATCGGCAGACTCGGCACTTTCGCGGCCTCGCCTCTCCAGCTCTTCCTTCCGCCTGCGGCTGTGGAAGGCAGGGATAAGGTTGGTTTTTTTTAAAAAAAAAATTGTGGCTAAGGAACCTGCTGTGTGACTGTGTCTGTGAATGGTGGTTCTGGTGGACTGGTGAGGGTCTTGAGGGAGACGACCCAGTGGCGGGCCTGGCGGTGCTGGCCTGGTGGCGAACCCCAGCTGAGCTGACATCCATAGGATGATAGGACCATAGCAATCTGATGTTTATCCCCTTTATTAGAGTTTATCTTGCCATTGTATCATCTTCGGGAGAATCTGGACCCCCAAAAGCCTTGCCGGCTTGCCCCGCTTGCAGGTTCTGCATTTTTCAAAGTTAACGGGTTGTGATTAGTTTTCTAGTTAATGGTAGCTAACAAATTATGTTTTTCGGCTTACAATTAATGTCTATAATCTCTAGGTGTAAAAATTTTGGTACTTTATATTATAAAGTACAGATATTAAGATTGATATTAAAATTTTGAAGCATGCAGACTAAAATTTGTTTTATTTTACTTATTTTATTTGTTTGTTTTCTTTGTATCTTTTTGATGCAATTATAAAATCCTAGGAATTATGTATTGTATATCTCTATGAGTTTAGTTAGAGAGTTGAGACTGAGTTTTCTTTGTACTATGTAGTGTTTGATTCTTTTTGCTCAGGCACCATGGTAAATCCAACTACAGTGGTTCATCTTTTTCGGTGAACTGAAAGGTGGTACTAAATCCTCCTCCATCTCACTTGTTCACATTTACTTGGAAAAAATCAAGAAAACTCAACTCCAAGGATACAACAATGGAATACTGGAAGTGAACAAACTGAAATGACACAAAAGTCATCTATTTATGATTGTTTGACACTAAAACTCAAAGATAAAATCCAACATTTAAAGCCCAAAAGTGGCAGTCGAAACTGAACAAAATAAGACAATAAGATAAATCCCAAAATTAAGATAACAGCCCAATATTCTTACTGTGAACCCCACAGCCCACTGGTCAGCATAAGGCCCATTAATTAGGCCCAACCCGAACTGAACAAACTGGACCGAATCAAATTGATTCGGTTCGGTTCAAAATGGTTCATGCTGGGAAACGGTTCGGATCGGTTCGGTTTATAGTGTAGTTCGGTTCGGTTCGGTTTTGAGAAAAAATAGAAAAAACTGGACCGAACCGAACCATGAACAGTCATTTGAATATTGTATAGCTCGATTCATTTGAATATTGTATAGCTCGATTCGCGAATACTTAATTTGCCAAATAGGAGTACGTACGTGACCACACTCAGAAGCCCATTGCCATTGTTGAGTCCAAAAATTTAGGCCCAATAATATAATGCTTTGCCCAATGTGAAATTGGACTGTCCCAAGAAGAAAAATGCCCACTCAGGCCCGTTCTTTGCTCAAGACCCATATTAGCTAACAAATTAATTATTCAGCTCAGAATTGATCTCCTTAAGTGTGTCTATATATATTAGCCACAAAAAAAGGGCCATCCCCAAACTATATTCATCCGACTTATCCGAGTTCGAGAACACTTTTGCAAGAGATAACACTCTTATCATGCATCCAACTAGTTTTGTCCTGCTGACATTGATGGATGCGCACCAGACAAACCTCATTCCAAAGTTCTAGGAATTCATTCAAGTCAGAGTATGCAGTTCGCCTTGATAAAGATGTCATGTTCTACTGCCCATTACAAGTTTTTTGTTTTGTTCAGTTCATGGTTTTGTAGAAAATTGTTATCAAGAGGTCTCGAGTTTAACATCCAGAACCCTTTTCACCAACTCATGTTAGAAGATTAGAAAAACTCTTAAAAAAATTTCTTAAAAGTTCTTAAAAATTTGTCATTGATGAGAATAAAATCCACAACCTCGTGATACACGTCCGAGTAGGTGGCTAAGCTTGTCATTCACCAGCCCTCCTAATTATAACATGGAGATGATCACCATATATAGTGTGGATTGAGAGGTTACCAACTTACCATGGCTCGAATCATAAGTTAAAGAGAAAGATTTATTGCACTTGTATATTGACTAGGCAACAAGTCCATGTAACATCTAACAATTGGATTGCCACTTCCTCACTCCTCATGTGAGGGGTGCCACATAGACTATTATCTAGTCATATTACACTTAAAGTGCAATATACAAATGCAATAAATTTTTCTAAGTTAAATTGTTAGCCATCTCACACTTTATAAGAGATCACCCTTCATCCACTCACATTGTTATAATTACCTCCTTCTAAGCGCAGGAATGGTAGGATTTATTGTTTACAAACCAAAATGAATTTATTATACAACTACCTTGCATTGACCCACTCATTCCTTAAGTTTGATCCAACTGAAATGATATCATAGGCAGACCCAAAAAATTTCATCTAGTAAGATATTTTCTTTAGAAAACTTTTCAACCAAATTAATTTAATAATTTTTTTTAACTCAACAATAATATTTTAAAATTTCAATGGGATCACGTGACCCTATTAATTCAATTCTTCTCTAGAACTGCAGCACCAGCAGACTCTCCTGGATTACCCCTAGAACATCCATCAGTATTTAATTTCCATTCCCCCAGATGTGGCTTCTGCCATCTGACAACTCTGGGCAGTTTAGGTAAACACTAGTCAGACAGCCCCAATTTAGATAGAATAATTCTCTGAAGGGCAGAGGACGGACTTTTGGATCATATATATGTAGCTCTTCCTTACAACACTCGTATAGATGAAGGAATACTAGGGTAAAAAACAAAAAAACATGGCACTCAAACATGCCTCCTTTCTTTAATTCATTTACATGTATGTGTGAATTTAGTTTCTTATTGCACTTGTTTATCTGTATTCTACTTCTTACTTTAATGCAATTCATTTACATGTGTGTGTGAATTTAGTTTATTATTGCACTTGTTTATATGTATGATATTGTTTTTATTTTCTTTTCATATTTATGTGGGTTATTATTGCACTTGTTTATATGCATGCTTTAGTTTTTATTTTCTTTTTAACACTGCACACACTTCACGAGAGCGTGTTAAGCCCGTGTCAATGAACCTCCCGTTCAAGACTTTGGGATTGATGTGCACGAGTCTTATTTTCAAAGATGAGAACGTGTATATCTAACTCAAAGTCCTGAATTGTCCCGTTTTGGACAGTCTGTGAATGTTTGATCGCAGTTAGGTGGTCATTTACTATGTGCTTGTATTATTTGTTGAAAATTTTGGGTGTGTCTACTCACTCCTCTCTGATATACCTTTATTGATTTAGAATATTTTCTTAACCACTTATTAGTAAGTGTTTAAGAAAATATCTTAATCAATAAATAATTTTGGTATATCGGAGAGGTGTGGGGAGATGCTGCCGAAATTTTCAGTAAATAATACAATCACATAGTAAATGGTCATCTGAGTGCGATCAAATATTCACAGATGGGTAAAAAGTGATAATCTAAATAATAAATCCTTCCTATTCATTTCGGTTGCGTCGAAGGATGTGTGATTTAGAATTTTAAGTTATTTGTCTATTGATATTGTTTGGGCGTAGGACAGCAATGGCTTCAGACCGTTCATGGATGTATCGCAGAATAGTTGATCATGTGGTGTCCCAGGAGTTTAGGGTCGGAGTTGAGAATTTCGTTCAGTTTGCATTGGGGAATCCAAATGCAGAAGTAGACAACCAAGGTGGCATCCGATGTCCTTGTATGCTTTGTAAAAATTTGAAGTGGAATTCCCCATGGGAAGTTCAATGCCATTTATACAGAAAAGGGTTTGTTGAAGGTTATATGAATTGGACATGTCATGGTGAGGACTTCTGGTCGCACGAGCCTAGTAATGTGAAGGCACAAGTACGTACGTGGATATGGTTGTAGATGCTGCTGGTCCGGCATTCAGTGTACATGTGGATCCTGTATACGCTGAAGACGTGCCGAATAAGGGAGCCGAAAGATTCTATCAGTTACTTAAGGATGCTGATGAGCCATTGTGGGATGGTTGTCAAAAGCACACTCGGTTGTCAGCGGTGTCACAGTTGTTGAACTTGAAATCTGAATTTCATATTTCTGAGAATTGCTTTGATCGTCTCCTCCTCATCATCAAGAGCATGTTACCTCCAGATGAAAAGCTGCCTCCAAATTTTTATCGTGCCAAGAAGATGGTGAATGATTTAGGACTTGGATATGTGAAAATAGATGCATGTCCTAATCATTGTATGTTGTATGACAAAGAGAATGCAGATATGGTATCCTGTTCAGTTTGCCGTCATGATAGATTTAAACCTAAAAGAGGGGTCAATTCTAGGGGAAAGGATATACCTTATGCGTCATTGCGATATTTCCCCCTTACACCCAGGCTGCAGCGGATGTATATGTCTTCAAAGACAGCTGGACATATGAGGTGGCATGCAGAAAGAGTACGTCGGGACATGGATATTATGACTCATCCTGCAGATGGCGAAGCTTGGATTCATTTCAACCATGTTTATCCTATCTTCTCAAGGGAGTCACGTAATGTGAGGCTTGGTTTATGCACTGACGGATTTAATCCATTTGGAGGTTCAGTGGCTTCCTACTCCAGCTGGCCAGTGTTCGTGACACCATACAACCTTCCTCCGAGCATGTGCATGAAGCGAGAGAATTTGTTCCTGTCCTTATTGATTCCTGGTCCGAAAAGTCCTACAAAAAATATAGACATCTATCTAAGACCGTTGATTGATGAATTGAAATTATTATGGACTGAGGGGGTCAATACTTATGATGCATCTAGAAAGCAAAATTTCACCATGAGGGCGGCATTGATGTGGACTATAAGTGATTTTCCTGCATATGGAATGCTATCTGGTTGAGCACACATGGGAGGCTAGCATGTCCGTATTGTATGGATAATACCAAATCGTTTGTACTTAAACATGGTGGGAAGTCCTGCTGGTTTGATTGCCATCGTCAGTTTTTACCAGCTGATCACCCTTTTAGAAGACAAAAAGATGCATTCCTAAAGAACAGAAAGGAACGAGATGAAGTTATATTCGAGAGGTTGTCCGGTCATCATATGGCAGCACATGTTGAAAATTTCCAGATATCACACAACAGATGGGCAGTACCCGACACCTTTCAGGTTTTGGGAAGGAGCACAACTGGGTGAAGAAAAGCATTTTCTGGGAGCTACCTTATTGGTCGACTCTTCTTGTGCGGCACAATCTAGACGTGATGCATATCGAGAAAAATGTCTTTGATAATGTATTCAACACAGTTATGGATATCAAAGGTAAAACAAAGGACAATGTGAATGCACGCTTGGACTTGTCCATGCTCTGTAAACGTCCAGAGTTAGAAATTGTTGAAGTAAATGGGAAATCAAGTAAACCAAAAGCAGTTTATGTGCTTGGAGGAGGACAAGTAAAGCAAGTGTGTCAGTGGCTGAAACAACTGAGATTTCCTGACGGTTATGTGTCAAATATTGCTCGTTCTGTCAACGTCAGTGAGGGAAAGATATATGGAATGAAGAGTCACGACTGCCATGTATTCATGCAAAGGTTGCTACCTATTGCATTTCGTGACATCTTGCCGAAGCAGCTATGGGGAGCGTTATCTGAGTTGAGTCGATTTTTCACGATTCTATCTGCATCAGAACTCAGGCTTCAGGATGTGCAAACTATCGAACAGAATGTGGTCACCACTGTATGCAAGTTGGAGAAGATATTTCCACCTGGTTTCTTCGATTCAATGGAGCATTTACTCGTACATCTACCATATGAAGCAAAGGTCGGAGGGCCAGTACAATATAGATGGATGTATCCATTTGAGAGGTATATGCAAATATGAACTATTTCCTTCGTACGATTGCACCTTACGTAAGTGATAGCTTTTCTAATTGTCTCTTACATTGTGGATGTAGGTGTATGCATGACCTTAAAATGAAAGTCCGAAATAAAGCAAAAGTGGAGGGTTCTATTGCTGAGGCATACATTATGGAGGAAATCTCTAACTTTTGTGCAATGTACTTTGAAGCAGACATTCAAACTCGTCGGACAAACCTCCACGTAATGATGATGGGGGGGAATCTGTCGGTTCAAATCGACTCTCAATATTTACTCATCCTGGACGTGCCTTCGGACGTTCTTCAACTCGAATGCTGGATGACAGAGAGTTATGTGCCGCAGAGATATATATTCTTTTAAATTGTTCTGAGCTAGAATGTTATGTTGAGTAAGTACTAATCTCACAATTTAAATTTATATGTAAGTTTTTTGCCTTTATTCTACCTATTCAATGTGGTCTGCTATTCATATTGCAGACAATTTGATTCAGAATTAATTCAAAAAAATCCACAACTCACTGATTTTGAGGTTGAAAAAGAACGAGAGAAGTCATTGGCCTTATGGCTAAGAGAACGCGTAAGTGTACACCGTCAAAGAGTATTCAACAAAATTCATTTCACTTTATAACTAGCCTTTTCTACACGCAGGTGCAAGAAGGTTTAATTACTGATGAAAGAGTTCGTCAGGTAGCCTACGGCCCATCCAAAATTGCACAGAATTATCCTGGATTTATTGTCAATGGGTATAGGTTTCATACGAAAGACTATGGGCAGAATAAATCTACCATGAACAGTGGCGTATGTGTAAAAGGAAGTACATACAATGAAAGTGAGTATGACTACTATGGTATTGTAGAGGAGATCCTACAATTGCAATATCTAGGACAAGACAATCATATATTCTTGTTCAAGTGTCATTGGTTTGATCCGAATTCCATTCGAAATGACACAACACATGGGATTGTCGAGCTTAAGCATAAGTCAAAATTGAATACTTATGAGCCATTCATCTTAGCCACACAAGCCCAGCAAGTGTATTATACAAGCTATCCTTCATGTACAAACAAAGAACGAAATGATTGGTGGGTAGTTTGCAGAGTTAAGTCAAGACTATTCTCTGATTATGAATTGGACATGACTGATCAGACACCTGAAGAGATCAACGCAGAATTCTTTCAAGAAGACTTTGTTGAAGATGTAGAGTTGACAACTCATATTGGAGAAGACGAATCCGAAGCACCAATGTCCTTGTCTCACGGAAATGAGGTCGAAGAAGTCGATCCACGTGAGATGAAAGACAGTAGTGCTCGTCGTACAGATATTGAATATGAAAGTTTGGTGAGGAAGAGGAATATACCAGTGATGAATGTGAAGATGATGAGGAAGATGGGGTTGAATTAGACATATCGTCATCATCTGAGGAGGAAATGGATATCAATTAAACTATGGTAGAATTTTTTCACACTTGTAGAGTATATTTAAAGCAGCTCACTTTCACTATAAGCAATTGACTAGTAAACATTATGATTTTATGTTCTCTATGAAGATATGGTGCGTGGAGGAAGATCTGGTAGCAGTTCTAGGAGGGGCATTCATGGGAGGGCTTTGTTCCCAGCATCTGGTATGTATATTTTTCTAATATAGTCATCAGCTGTGTATTTTTCTCTGTATATTATTTATGTGTACTTGTGTAGTGTTAATGCCATTAATTTTGTTACAGTTTCTGGTTCTCCTTCGAGTGAGCGGACACCTCCTCTACCTAGCGGACTAGGTTTGTATATTTCAATTTTCAAGTATTTTTTTAGTCATTATTTACACATATTATTAATGTTATTAGAATTGTTACAGTTGCTGGTCCTTCTTCTGCATCTCCTAGCGTGCCTGCAGGTATGTATATTTCAATTTCCAAGTATTTTTGTAGTAATTATTTATATATATTATTAATGTTATTAGAATTGCTACAGTTGCTAGTTCTTCTGCTCCTACCGTGCCTGCAGGTATGTATATTTACAAATGTACTTTTATTGTGCATTCATCTTCCTCATTACTTATGCGTTCTATTCTAGTTACAGCTGTTGGTGCATCCTCCGAGTCTCCTCCTGTAGTAGCTGGTATGTATATGTAAAGTTATACTTTAATGTATGCATTAATTCTGATGCCATTAAAATGTCACATGCTCAGGTCACTCTACACATTCTCCAGATGCACCAGTAGATTTGTATATTTAACTGTTAGGGTATTTCTGTAGTCATTATTTAGTATTTTTGTACATTACTCATGTTGTTCATCATTATTTTCCAGGTTCGGTGCCAGAGGATGCTGGTAGTCTGCAGGAGGGCAGAGGTAGTTTTTATGAGAGCACTCTGCGGGAGGTCTGGATTAATGGGTACGTAATCAACATGTATGTATTTCTTATGGGCAATGAAGTGAATTTAGTTCAAAATTGACATTATGCAGTTACATCATTGCAGTGATAAAATAGAGCCTACTCAAGCATCTCAATTCATCACAAGAACATTACAAGCACATTTTCCTGGGCCAATTCATAGATTCAATGATTTTCCGATGGAGGTCCAGGAGCACTTGTATCAGATGTTCATGGTATGTAATTTCGTATTGTAATTTAATTCTTATCGTATTCATACATGCAGTTCACTAACTCTTATGTATATAGAGCCAGCATCGATTCACGAGTCGTACGGACGAGGCGCGGTCTCGATTTGTATGGACGATGACCGCAAGATCAAATTTCAAGCATTTGATGTATAACGCGAGAAAAAATGTAGAGAAACATTCTCAGAGTGCAGACCCGACTCTTTGGAGGGAGCTGGCGCCCAGTTGGATGAGGGGAGAATATTGGAAAACTCTTTGCAACATCTGGGCTGCAGAGAGATGGCAACAAAGCATCCTCAATAATGAAAGTTAATCGGGCTGCGAATCCAGAAGCAAACATGCATACTGGTGGGTCTGTCTCTTTTGCGACCCATCAGTCCAGATTGGTAAGTAATTTGTCCATTTATGGTCTCTTTTATTTATAAAGGTACTCATTTATGTCATGTTTTTTCTGTGAAATAGGAGAAGGAGCTAAAAAGGCAGCCGACATTTTCCGAGGTGTTCGATAGAACACACAAGAAAAAAGGAACGGATGCATACATTAGCGATAGAGCCCGAGTGGTTGCAGTAAGTATTTAGAAGATATTCACTATTTAATTTTTCACATTAATATGAATATTAACTACTATCATTTTTTCTGGTTTCTTGCAGGAGTCATACAACCAACAAATGACAGAGAAGTACGTCGGGGAGGACGAGCAGCCGTCGTTAGATCCTGAGGTATGGGTTGCGGCATCTGGGGCCCCAAAGAAAGGCCATGTGTATGGTTTTGAGCACAACATCGACACGAGCCGGGTGTTATCTGGAGGATCCAGCTCAGGGTCACAGACCAGTGCATTCCACGCAGGAGTTGGTACTCCAGGTACTTCTCCAGGACAGCTGATGGGCTTCATTGATAGTAGGATATCGGGCTTAGAGTCTCGTCTGGCGGATTCGATGGAGACTCGTCTGGCCCAGATGCAGATGCAGGTGACCGACGCACTACAGGCCCAGCTCTCCCAGTCCCTCTCCCAGGTTATCTCCCAGGCCTTCTCCCAGGTCAACATTCCTCCTCCACAGGCAGCACCTCCTCCACAGGCAGCACCATCGACATCAGCACACGCCCCTCACGTGAGTAAATTTATTTTATTTCAGAGGTTTAATTTTAACAGTTAACTTAGTTTAACTTTAATTTGGGTTGATCGATGCATAATTTCTTGTTAAGCGAGTTAGGTTAGTTAAAAAGGGAGAACTTAGGTAAAAAATAAAAATTTTCGATTTGAGGGACCAAAATTAGAAATACTCATCCGATTAGCTTCCGGTTTGTTCCAGCACGGTCGGGCCGATGAGTGTGACTTGTGGAAACTGACGGAGTTCAATTCGGACTCCCGGTTTGACCTCGACGCTCTAAGTCGTCTTAACCAAGTTAGTTTAGTTACAAAATGAAAAACTTCGGTTTGAGGGTCCAATGTTAGAAATACTCTTCTAATTGGCCTCCGGTTTGTTCCAGCACGGTCGGGCCGATGAGTGTGACTTGTGGAAACTGACATAGTTCAATTCGGACTCCAGGTTTGACCGCGACGTGCCAAGTCGTCTTAACCAAGTTAGTTTAGTTAAAAAATGAAGAACTTCGGTTTGAGGGACCAAAATTAGAAATACTCTTCCAATTGGCCTCCGGTTTGTTCCAGCACGGTCGGACCGATGAGTGTGACTTGTGAAAACTGACGGAGTTAAATTCGGACTCCCGGTTTGACCTCGACGCTCCAAGTCGTCTTAACCAAGTTAGTTTAGTTAAAAAATGAAAAACTTCGGTTTGAGGGACCAAAATTAGAAATACTCATCCGATTGGCCTCCGATTTGTTCCAACACGGTCGGGCCGATGAGTGTGACTTGTGAAAACTGACGGAGTTCAATTCGGACTCCTGGTTTGACCTCGATGCTCCAAGCCGTCTTAACCAAGTTAGTTTAGTTAAAAAATGAAAAACTTCGGTTTATGGGTCCAATATTAGAAATACTCTTCCGATTGGCCTTCGGTTTGTTCCAGCACGGTCAGGCCGATGAGTGTGACTTGTGGAAACTGACGGAGTTCAATTCGGACTCCCAGTTTGAGCTCGACGTTCAAAGTCACAAAAAAAAGCTAGTTTAGTTAAGAAATGAAAAAATTAGGTTTGTGGGTCTAAAATTAAAAATACTCATCCGATTGGCCTCCGGTTTGTTCCAGAACGGTTGGGGCGATGAGTGTGACTTGTGGAAACCGACGGAGTTCAATTCGGACTCCCGGTTTGAGCTCGATGCTCAAAGTCAATAAACAAGTTAGTTTAGTTTAGAAATGAAAAACTTAGGTTTGTGGGTCCAAAATTAAAAATACTCATCCGATTGGCCTCCGGTTTGTTCCAGAACGGTCGGGGCGATGAGTGTGACTTGTGGAAACCGACGGACTTCAATTCGGACTCCTGGTTTGAGCTCGACGCTCAAAGTCACAATAAACAAACTAGTTTAGTTTAGAAATGAAAAACTTAGGTTTGTGGGTCTAAAATTAAAATACTCATCCGATTGGCCTCCGGTTTGTTCCAGAACGGTCGGGGCGATGAGTGTGACTTGTGGAAACCGACGGACTTCAATTCGGACTACCGGTTTGAGCTCGACGCTCAAAGTCACAATAAACAAACTAGTTTAGTTTAGAAATGAAAAACTTAGGTTTGTGGGTCCAAAATTAAAATACTCATCCGATTGGCATCCAGTTTGTTCCAGAACAGCCAAGGCGATGAGTGTGACTTGTGGAAACCGACAGAGTTCAATTCGAACTCCCGGTTTGAGCTCGACGCTCCAAGTCGTCTTAACCAAGTTAGTTTAGTTAAAAAATGAAAAACTTTGGTTTGAGGGACCAAAATTAGAAATACTCATCCGATTGGCCTCCGGTTTGTTCCAGCACGGTCGGACCGATGAGTGTGACTTGTGAAAACTGACGGAGTAAAATTCGGACTCCCGGTTTGACCTCGACGCTCCAAGTCGTCTTAACCAAGTTAGTTTAGTTAAAAAATGAAAAACTTTGGTTTGAGGGACAAAATTAGAAATACTCATCCTATTGGCCTCCGGTTTGTTCCAAAACGGTCGGGCCGATGAGTGTGACTTGTGGAAACTGACGGAGTTCAATTCGGACTCCTGGTTTGACCTCGACGCTCCAAGTCGTCTTAACCAAGTTAGTTTAGTTAAAAAATGAAAAACTTCGGTTTATGGGTCCAATATTAGAAATACTCTTCCGATTGGCCTTCGGTTTGTTCCAGCACGGTCGGGCCGATGAGTGTGACTTGTGGAAACTGACGGAGTTCAATTCGGACTCTCGGTTTGAGCTCGACGCTCAAAGTCACAATAAACAAGCTAGTTTAGTTAAAAAATGAAAAACTTCGATTTGTGGGACCAAAATTAGAAATACTCTTCCAATTGGCCTCCAATTTGTTCCAGCACGGTCGGGCTGATGAGTGTGACTTATGGAAATTGACGGAGTTCAATTCGGACTCCCGGTTTGACTGCGACGCTCCAAGTCGTCTTAACCAAGTTAGTTTAGTTAAAAAATGAAAAACTTCGATTTGAGGGACCAAAATTAGAAATACTCTTCCAATTGGCCTCCGGTTTGTTCCACACGGTCGGGTCGATGAGTGTGACTTGTGGAAACTGACGGAGTTCAATTCGGACTCCCGGTTTGACCTCGACGCTCCAAGTCGTCTTAACCAAGTTAGTTTAGTTAAAAAATGAAAAACTTCGATTTGGGGGACCAAAATTAGAAATACTCATCCGATTGGCCTCCGGTTTGTTCCAGCACGGTCGGGCCGATGAGTGTGACTTGTGGAAACTGACGGAGTTCAATTCGGACTCCCGGTTTGACCTCGACGCTCCAAGTCATCTTAACCAAGTTAGTTTAGTTAACAAATGAAGAACTTCGGTTTGAGGGACCAAAATTAGAAATACTCTTCCAATTGGCCTCCGGTTTGTTCCAGCACGGTCGGACCGATGAGTGTGACTTGTGAAACTGACGGAGTTAAATTCGGACTCCCGGTTTGACCTCGACGCTCCAAGTCGTCTTAACCAAGTTAGTTTAGTTAAAAAATGAAGAACTTCGGTTTGAGGGACCAAAATTAGAAATACTCATCCGATTGGCCTCCGATTTGTTCCAACACGGTCGGGCCGATGAGTGTGACTTGTGAAAACTGACGGAGTTCAATTCGGACTCCTGGTTTGACCTCGATGCTCCAAGCCGTCTTAACCAAGTTAGTTTAGTTAAAAAATGAAAAACTTCGGTTTATGGGTCCAATATTAGAAATACTCTTCCGATTGGCCTTCGGTTTGTTCCAGCACGGTCAGGCCGATGAGTGTGACTTGTGGAAACTGACAGAGTTCAATTCGGACTCCCAGTTTGAGCTCGACGTTCAAAGTCACAATAAACAAGCTAGTTTAGTTAAGAAATGAAAAAATTAGGTTTGTGGGTCTAAAATTAAAAATACTCATCCGATTGGCCTCCGGTTTGTTCCAGAACGGTTGGGGCGATGAGTGTGACTTGTGGAAACCGACGGAGTTCAATTCGGACTCCCGGTTTGAGCTCGATGCTCAAAGTCAATAAACAAGTTAGTTTAGTTTAGAAATGAAAAACTTAGGTTTGTGGGTCCAAAATTAAAAATACTCATCCGATTGGCCTCCGGTTTGTTCCAGAACGGTCGGGGCGATGAGTGTGACTTGTGGAAACCGACGGACTTCAATTCGGACTCCTGGTTTGAGCTCGACGCTCAAAGTCACAATAAACAAACTAGTTTAGTTTAGAAATGAAAAACTTAGGTTTGTGGGTCTAAAATTAAAAATACTCATCCGATTGGCCTCCGGTTTGTTCCAGAACGGTCGGGGCGATGAGTGTGACTTGTGGAAACCGACGGACTTCAATTCGGACTACCGGTTTGAGCTCGACGCTCAAAGTCACAATAAACAAACTAGTTTAGTTTAGAAATGAAAAACTTAGGTTTGTGGGTCCAAAATTAAAAATACTCATCCGATTGGCATCCAGTTTGTTCCAGAACAGCCAAGGCGATGAGTGTGACTTGTGGAAACCGATAGAGTTCAATTCGAACTCCCGGTTTGAGCTCGACGCTCCAAGTCGTCTTAACCAAGTTAGTTTAGTTAAAAAATGAAAAACTTTGGTTTGAGGGACCAAAATTAGAAATACTCATCCGATTGGCCTCCGGTTTGTTCCAGCACGGTCGGACCGATGAGTGTGACTTGTGAAAACTGACGGAGTAAAATTCGGACTCCCGGTTTGACCTCGACGCTCCAAGTCGTCTTAACCAAGTTAGTTTAGTTAAAAAATGAAAAACTTTGGTTTGAGGGAACAAAATTAGAAATACTCATCCGATTGGCCTCCGGTTTGTTCCAAAACGGTCGGGCCGATGAGTGTGACTTGTGGAAACTGACGGAGTTCAATTCGGACTCCTGGTTTGACCTCGACGCTCCAAGTCGTCTTAACCAAGTTAGTTTAGTTAAAAAATGAAAAACTTCGGTTTATGGGTCCAATATTAGAAATACTCTTCCGATTGGCCTTCGGTTTGTTCCAGCACGGTCGGGCCGATGAGTGTGACTTGTGGAAACTGACGGAGTTCAATTCGGACTCTCGGTTTGAGCTCGACGCTCAAAGTCACAATAAACAAGCTAGTTTAGTTAAAAAATGAAAAACTTCGATTTGTGGGACCAAAATTAGAAATACTCTTCCAATTGGCCTCCGATTTGTTCCAGCACGGTCGGGCTGATGAGTGTGACTTATGGAAATTGACGGAGTTCAATTCGGACTCCCGGTTTGACTGCGACGCTCCAAGTCGTCTTAACCAAGTTAGTTTAGTTAAAAAATGAAAAACTTCGATTTGAGGGACCAAAATTAGAAATACTCTTCCAATTGGCCTCCGGTTTGTTCCAACACGGTCGGGTCGATGAGTGTGACTTGTGGAAACTGACGGAGTTCAATTCGGACTCCCGGTTTGACCTCGACGCTCCAAGTCGTCTTAACCAAGTTAGTTTAGTTAAAAAATGAAAAACTTCGATTTGGGGGACCAAAATTAGAAATACTCATCCGATTGGCCTCCGGTTTGTTCCAGCACGGTCGGGCCGATGAGTGTGACTTGTGGAAACTGACGGAGTTCAATTCGGACTCCCGGTTTGACCTCGACGCTCCAAGTCATCTTAACCAAGTTAGTTTAGTTAAAAAATGAAAAACTTCGGTTTGAGGGTCCAATGTTAGAAATACTCTTCCGATTGGCCTCCGGTTTGTTCCAGCACGGTCGGGCCGATGAGTGTGACTTGTGGAAACTGACATAGTTCAATTCGGACTCCCGATTTGACCGCGACGCGCCAAGTCATTTTAACCAAGTTAGTTTAGTTAAAAGATGAAGAACTTCGGTTTGAGGGTCCAAAATTAGAAATACTCATCTAATTGACCTCCATTGCTTATAGTTTTATTTAATTTATGCTTCTAAAATAAGTTATTGCTTATAATAGTATTTAATTTTAACTTATTATTGTTATATATGTATTGTAGGTTCCTTCATCGGGTGGAGTGGGAGGACACGAGGATGAAGACGAAGACGAAGCATCATGATTTTCATTTCATTATTATTATTGTTGTAGACATTTTTATTATTGTTGTTGACATTATATTATTGTGATGTTGTGGATATTTTTATTCTTATTGTGGACATTTTATTATTTTGATGTTGTGGACATTTTATTATTGTTGTGTTGTGGATATTTTTATTATTGTTGATGTTGTCGATATTTTATTATTATTTTGTTGTGGATATTTTTATTATTTTTGTGTTGTAGACATTTTATTGTGGACAATTATTATTGTTGTGGATATTATTTATTTTACACAGGTTATTTTCCTAAAAATGTATATATTTTAAAAAAAAAATTAAAAAATAGAGACCGATTATAATCAGTCACTATTCGTTCCCTATTTTAGGGACCGAATATTCGGTCCCTAAATTGGGACCGAACTGTGTTGGTCCCAATTCAGTCCCTAAAAATAGGGACCGAATAGGGACCGAATCAGATCGGTCTCTATTTAGGGACCGAACATATTCGGTCCCAGTTCGGTCCCTAAAATAGGGACCGAATTATTTCGGTCCCTAATAGTGACCGAAATGATTCGGTCCCAATTCGGTCCCTATTTGTAGGGACTGAATTGGGACCAACTCAGTTCGGTCCCTATTTAGGGACCGAATATTCGGTCCCTATTCGGTCCCTATTTTAGGGACCGAACTGGGACCGAATATGTTCGGTCCCTAAATAGGGACCGATCTGATTCGGTCCCTATTTAGTGACCGAATAGGGACCGAATTTAGTCGGTCACAGATTTGTGACCAGAAGTTTTTGACCGACAAATTCGGTCACTATTCGGTCCCTATTCGGTCTCTGATCTGTTTAGGACCGAATAGAGACCGAATATTTCGGTCTCTATTTTCGATTTTTCTTGTAGTTATGGTTCATACAATTTAAATTACTATGCATGGAACTTATAGCATTAGAGACACATGATACATGCTTTATATTACTTACAACAATTTAGTATAAAACCTATAACGTGCTTTCTACACATTTTAATTAACATGCTTAAACGATTCAAATTTCATTCAAATCATATTACAATGTATACAATTTAAGCATGAAACTACACATAAAGTAAGCATCACACCAAGCATGGATTCTATTTAAATTCTCATGAATTTAACACAATGATACACACATTTTACTTGCTGGTTTAACATAAATTAAACATATTCACAATGGTTTACACTTGTTCACATGCTAACACATTCACTTTACACTTTCACATGCTCATTTACACATTGCACATTTCACAATTCACTTACACATATTGACACATTACACTTACTTGCCATGACACATAGTCCAAACCACCACTAGAAGGACACACATATACACATACACTTATCCATCACCTAGGCAACACAGTAATGGATCTTGGTTAACTGCGTAGAACCGGGAGAAGCACTCTCCACCCTAACCAGTAGTACTTGTCCACCTCCAGGATTTCATCCTATTTGCCCAAAGGATATCACACACATTGAACTTTCTCGTAGGGACTTTATTACGATACAGTTTCACAGCCCTCTATTGTAGTAGTGTCACTAATGGCACAGTTAACACATTAACTCTTTATCCCATTCACTTACATTATTCACATACACTTAACTCACACACATGCATTTTAACACATATACATGATCAATTTACATGGCATGCTTTTACTGTTTCAAAATGATAATTGACTCTTAAATTAGCTCTAAGCATGCTGCTAACAAATGAATTTCACATTATTAACTTGGCATCTTTAACATGGTCGTTTTCTCTCATTAAATCCATAACAGTACCTATTATTATCAAAATGCAACGAAAATTTAATCACAGGTTCCCAACTGTAAACCCATTACGTGCTCAATCTTTCATATTTTTTAGATTTGTAAAACAATTTTAGTAATTAAAACATGATTCAATCGCATTTACTACTAAATTTAACTACTCATGTCCACCGGTATCTGGATCAATTTATTGTGGTCTTCATTGATGATATCTTGGTGTATTCAGTGTCAGAGGAGGAGCATGCAACACACTTAAGGATCACTTTGCAGACATTAAGAGATCACCAGTTGTATGGTAAGTTTAGCAAATGCGAGTTCTGGTTGAAAGAAATTCAATTTTTGGGTCATGTTATCACAGCAGAAGGAGTTGCAGTTGATCCGGCCGAGGTAGAGGCAGTGATGAAATGGGAGGAACCAAAGATAGTGACAGAGATCAGAACCTTTTTAGGTTTAGCAGGATATTACAGACGGTTCATCCAAGATTTCTCGAAGATAGCAGCTCCCATGACAAGGTTAATAAGGAAAAGGGTACCCTTTGTATGGTCTTCAGATTGTAGGCGTAGTTTTACAGAGTTCAAGAAGAGGCTTACCACAGCACCGATATTGGAGATTCCGTCAGGTAGTGGCGGATTTGTTCTATACATCGATGCATCAAGGAGAGGTTTGGGAGCAGTGTTGATGCAGCATGGCAAGGTGGTAGCTTATGCCTTCAGGCAGTTAAAAAAGCATGAAGAAAATTATCCAACGCATGATTTAGAGTTAGCAGCAGTTCTTTTTGCATTAAAGACTTGGCAGCACTATTTATATGGTGAGAGGTTCGAGATATTCACTGATCATAAGAGTTTAAAGTACATCTTTTCCCAGAAAGATCTGAATTTGAGGCAGCGTCGGTGGATGGAATATTTGAAAGATTACGACTTCAGTTTGGCATACCATTTAGGTAGAGCTAATGTGGTGGCAGATGCACTAAGCAAAAAGGCAGTTATGGATCAACTTATAATCAGAGAATGGAAATTGTATGAAAATGTGGCAGAAAATTCATTGTATGTGCCTAATAATCAGTAGCGAGCAATATTAGGAAGCAATGTAGTGGAACCTTCCCTATACTGGCAAATAGTGGAAGCACAAAGGACAGATGATAGTTTAGTAGATATTGTAAGAATGGAAGAAGTGACTCTTAGTGATGACAGTGTGGTCAGACTCAAGGGTCGATTATATGTGCCAGCAGATGCTGAGGTTAGACAGAAAGTGTTAGAGGAGGCTCACAGGTCGAGATGCACCATTCATCCAGGCAGTACCAAGATGTATCAAGATATGAAGAAGCACTTTTGGTGGCCCAATATGAAGAAAGAAATTACAGAGTTCATAGAAAGATGTGCAGTTTGTCAGCAGGTAAAGGTAGAACACCAGAGACAGGAGGACTGTTACAACCGTTACCTATTCCACAGTGGAAATGGGACGATATTGCTATGGATTTCATAGTTGGTTTGCCCAGGTCAACAGCAGGTCATAATGGCATTTGGGTTTTTGTAGACAGATTGACCAATGTTTGAAGATTATTACCAGTAAGTATGTCATGGTCAGTGGATAGATTAGCCAAATTATATGTGGAAAGAATAGTAACTTTGCATGGAATTCCAATCACCATCGTCTCAGATCGAGATCCCAGGTTCACATCAGGCTTCTGGAGAAGTTTGCAGAGAGTAGTTGGCACCGAATTGAGGTACAGTTTGGCTTATCATCCACAGATAGATGGGCAAACAGAAAGAACAATCCAAACAATAGAAGATATGTTGAGAGCTTGCTGCTTAGTTTGGGGAGATGTATGGGAGTGCCACTTGGGTATGGTAGAGTTTGCCTATAATAACATTCATCATGCAAGTATCAGAATAGCACCTTATGAAGCATTATATGGCAGACCGTGCAGGACACCACTAAATTGGCATGTGGTAGGTGAGAGACAGGTTATGGGTCCAGAGTTGATCCGACAATGTGTAGAGACAGTAAAGTTCATCAAAGAAAAGCTTCAAACAACGCAGAGTCGCCAGAAGAGTTGCGCAGATACCAGACGTAGGCCTTTGCAGTTTGAAGTCAAAGATTATGTCTTTTTGAAGGTTTCTCCTACGAAGGATGTGCTCAGGTTCAGAAAAAGAGGCAAATTGAGTCCGAGGTATGTTGGCCCATTCTAGATAAAAGAAAGACTTGGTGAAACAACTTACAGATTGGATTTGCCAGTAAATTTTACAAATGCTCATGACGTGTTTCACGTCTCAATGCTCAGAAAGTACATTAAAGATCCTACCGAGGTGGTTAGCTATCATAGAGATGGTTTGATGCCAGACATGACTATGCCAGAATATCTAGTGTAGATTACATGTCGCAGAACCCAGAAACTCAGAAATAAAGAAATTGAACTAGTGAAAGTCAAATGGGAAAACAAGCAAGGTGGAGAAGATACGTGTGAACTAGAAGATGAAATGATGAAAGTGTATCCATACTTGTTTGAGTAAGCTTTTAATTTCTTTAGGTGATAGTACCATGCTTGTTTAATTAAAAATTTTTGGTGTTGAGTTTCCGCTTTAAATTTTGAGGATGAAATTTCTTTTAGGTGAAAGTAATGTAGCGTATTGACCGTTCGGATAATGGCTAAATGGTTGTGGAGGTCCTTGTGAGGTCCATTAATATGTGTTTCAGGTGTTTACACAGGTTGTGAGGCTTCGTGGGCCGGCAGTTTGGGCCCAAAGCACTCACTGGTTCACTGTCTGTGAATGCAATAGTACTGGGGCTCGAGTTCTGAACGTGACGGCCCTAAGTGTCGCATTCTTGAAACCGTTGTTTGGCGGTCGTCGTCTGCATGCACACCGCATGTCGTGCGTTGCGCAACTTGCTGACGTCGGCCTTGGGAAGGCGACGACCTCCTATGTCGCATTCAGGTCGCGACGTAGGGCTACGTCGCGTTCCCAACTATGATGCGTATTTATGTAAGATCGGCCAAACAGAGCTTCCACAAGCTCTGCTCGGCTAGGGGAGGTTGTTGCGGTGGTTTTTCGGGCGATTGAGCATCTTGGTGTCGTTTTTGGCGTGGTCTCACCTCGAGAACGTGCTACGGAGCGGGGGAAACGCTGGGTTGTGGTTGTTCTTCATGTTCTTCGCAGAGGTAGGGAGATTCCACCTCGTTTTATTGCGTGGATTGCATGTGGTGCATGTTTAGATTGTTTAATGCTTTATAAACGGTAGATACCATGCTAGGGCATTGAGAAGAACATGAAAAATGGGTTTAAACACCGGTTTACAGGGTTTATGGGGGAGATCCGGCGAGGGGTCCCCGGATTAGGGTTCCTGCCTGTGAAGGCGACGGACCCTCCTGTCGTCTTCTGAATGTGACAGGCCGACCCATCGCGTTCTGCTTTTGAACGCGACCTATCGGGGTGTCGCGTTCAGAAGGCGACATGGGACCCTGTCACGTTAACGGGTCCGAGGGGTTTTATGTGTGTGCATGTTGGCATGGCTATCCAATTATCATAATTTGTTGTACTTGGCAAAGGTGAGCGGTGCATTGGCACTTGTAGCGCTTGGGGAGCATGCTATTCACGAGGTTGATGTAGTGTTAACGTGGTTTGTGCTGTGTGCACATGGTTTGTGTGTGTATGTGGCGAGTAGTTCGATGCCAACCGTGGTTACCTCTTCAGTTGGGAGCCCCACGTTTTGTGTGAGCCAGGCACATGAGTGCTCGGGGCTTGTCCCGGTACTTGTGTACCATCGAGGTCTGTGTCATCTTCTTAGACACCCTCACTCATGTGTAGAGTTGTACGTCCGACTGTGAGAAAGACGGTAGTGGGATAGCGACTTGTGAGAGTTTGTGTTTAGTCGCTTGTAGCGTGCTGGTGGTTGGGGGTTACGAACACCAGTAGACATACTGGGCCCCAGCTAGTCCTGTTTTCCAGTGCCTCACTTTAGGGAGATTGGGTCGAAGTCCCTAAAGGTGCCAGGCATGGGCCTGCGACAGTGTGGTCCGCAGGGGTGGTGTTGGTTGATCTTCATAGTTTGTTGGCTTGTTTTGATGGAGCGGCAGCTGGACCTTTCGTCTGTGACTGTAAGACTGAGAGGTAGTCCTCTGTGGTTTGTCCGGGTCAGTAGCTGGTGTCACGAACCAATCTTCGTGGCTCGAGTGTGGCATTTTCCTACTTCAGCACGTACACCTGGTTGTGGTTTGCTGTTTATTCATTAAAGCTACTTTTATTAATAGCATGTGGTATGTAGAGTTTACAGTTTTAATATCCTGCTTAGATAGTTCTATAAATTGCTAGCGTAGCTTTCTACTGATGTTACTTGTGAGTTTGTTTTGCTCGGTTTCTAGGGGAGCTTCCCTAGTGAGTCAGTGACTTGTGAGGCTCACCCCTACTCCTTTCAAGTGAGGGAGAGCAGGAGGCATCTTATCCTTTGTCTAGTTCCAAGCCGCACCGTAGCGGGGCTAGGTCTGCACCTCCAGCAGTGTAATCATTTTTATTTGTACACCTCGAGGTATGCCCCAGGTTGCTGTTGTAGTTGTGTCTGGTTACAGTTGAGAAATGGCTATGTATATTTCATGTAAATATCTATGAGATGGCAATATTATATATATTTGAGAAGTTTCCTTTATATTTATACAGACTTGTGACTGGTATCCCTTACGAGGCTTCGGCTCGTTCGCGGGAGGTGGAGTCGGATCAGGCACATTATTAGGTTAACGGGTCTGAACGACGAGGACCACTACACCTTCACTACCTGAAATGTTAAAGAGAGCAGGCATGAGCGCACTCGCCCAGTAGGATTTACATCGTCCAGCAATGATATAAGTATTTAATAGTTTAAAAGCTAGAAGGTATGAACATGCTATGTACAATGCAATTAAAACGGCGGTGGTAACACGTGTGCAGTGTATCCTGCAAGATTGTGAGATCAAGAGATGTAAAGATCAATCTAGAAATAAGGTTGTATTCAAGAGTTCAAGATATTGTGAACAATGATCTAGCAAGATGGTAACTTCATGAACAAAAGCAATATAACATGTAACAAGATGGCCATTTCACTAGCAAGCATTTTGAGTAACCCACTCGGAGCACTCCACAAGAATATCACGCAGGATCTACTGGTGCCTCATGCAAGTACATCCTTTGGCCACTCGAGTTAAGGACCAGCACACAGTAGCAGGTGTGAAGCAAGTAAGTTTATCACGTGCAACAAGTACGTGCCATGCCAAGCACCAATCATGATTTCGCACCACGCCAGGCACATGACTTTGTTAAGGGATCAACCTAACAATCAACTCCTGGGGTAACGAACATCTTTGGGAAAACTGGCCAATCAACACCTTGGCGTAAACAAGACTTTGTCGGGGGCGAATCCAACAATCACACCCATAGGTAACAGGACTTTGCCAGAATCTCCAGGACCAGATACGGGCCCTCAGTCAGGTTCGTATTGTGCAACACTGGCATGTGTCCCAATGAGACCGTCGACTTATGGGTGACAAGAATGAGTTTTGAGTCCATGACTCCAATATCATTACTGTAGTTCAAGAACGTATCGCAAGAAGGCAATGTGTGTCAATAAGGATAGACTGGTCGAGAAAGTTCAGGACTATCATGTCAATAGTAATGATTATTGAGAGTGTCATGTCAATAATGATATAGAGTTCAAGGGTACGTTGGGAATATCGAGTCAAGAGTTCAATCTGGAAGCATAACGACACATTTACATAGATTCTATCTTTAATAACTTGGTTTCATGTGTTATACTGGATCACTCTGAGAAAGTCAAGATGAGGAGAGAAAGATCTCGTCAAGAATGCCGAGAGAGAAGAGATACATGCACAATAACTTCCGGGTACTTCATTGGTACAACCTGCTCATTGGCCATGTGGGAATCCATGGTCAGAGGAGACTTACGGAGGCCTTGTTCAAGGGGTCACTAGTCCGGCGGAAGGAATATCCGATGGAGAGTTCACCACAAGCCAGGAAGGGGCTTTCCTATCGTGCTAGAGTGTATGTGCAAGCAGCGCGTGAGAATCGCTCAAGTGCGTGTGTGAATCCGATTATGGAAACTCCAGTTAAAGAAACTTCATTTATGGAAACTTCATGCTTGGAAAGTATCATGAGTACTAAATTAGGAAAACACTAATCATGCATGACCAATTTTAGCAAGTATCATTGTATGTTTAGCAAGTTCGGTAACAAGGGAAGATGTGAATAATCGATAGATAGAGAACATAGTCAATAAGTTAAGATCAATTAAACATTATGTGAACATGTTTTACACTTAGATGGGTTGATAAATGCATGTAAACTGTAAATATCTTCACACAGGAGAAAACGACGCACGAAAATGACGTCAAACGGGCCAGACAGGACTGATCAGCCCTTTATAAGGAGTTTTTCCTTGTCCGATTCAAACTAGGTTTGACACCTGTGGGTTTGAAAAATAAAAAAAATGATAGGATGGTCCAAATCATGTGAAACCACTTCTATTACTTAGATTACTTCTAATACTTTGTACAGTAACAAATATTCGAGAAACAAAGGTCATTTGACTGGGTAATAAAATGTATTGTTATTGACTACGTGATTCTAACACAGTGTTCATGTTTGGACTCATACTCTCAATACAGTCAATGAAAATTGAAGAAACTAGTGCCAAATGAAATTAGAATCATAGTGTAACATGTTCTATGTTGAACACTCAGTCCAAAAACGATTCCACAGAGAGGTATGGAACTCGTAAGACAAGGCAAGGTTAAATCGTGACTATACAGTGTCAAGATCATGCAAGATTTAATTCGTGAAACTCTCAAGATAAAAATTGGGGAAAACAGTAAGGACATGTTCTATACATATAAATGCAAACATGGATGAGTTTAATTTGAGTTTGGCATGGAGATGACCTACCTTTGGAGTTGAATAAGATTCGCTCTCCAGAAAGCCCTAGTTCTGACTGCCTGGAGGAGAACGCTTAATACTCCCGACTCACTGGATGAAAATTGGGAAAACCAGTGGGATTAGGAACTAGACTCGACCCTCTTTCCAGGGGTATAAGTCTTGCACATTTTGGTTAAGGTTTGGCCTACCTTAGGTCGACTCCAAGAAGAGCTATCTGCACAGATCGATGCCGACGCAGCAGGGAAGAAGGCTCCAAGTTGGGGCAATTTCCTCCACCTTTGGAGCTCAAGAACAGCCTCCCACAACCCCAACAATGTGTAATTTCATCCCCTAAGGTTTCATGACAAGTATATATGCATCTAGGGTTTTTAGAAGTCTCATTGGGTGTAGGATAGGAAGGGTTGCGGTTTTGGGTTAACACCTTCCATTGTTTGATGATTTCTGACCCCAAAAGAGTGTGTGAGGTTTTAGGAAACCTCCCACCATGGTTAGGCATGACTTTGGGTTGCCAAGAAAGGCTAATTGCCTTGGGATTCGCCCTAATTACCTCTTTCTATTTTTAGCTCAATTAGGGTTACGAATTTCTGGTTATTTTTCTTGCTCCATTTTATTCTTGGGCCAAAAGTGATCCACTGGCCCAATTCCGATAATGGGTCATCAATGCATGATGTTTGGAGTCTCTCCAACATTTTTATTTAATTTATGATCATGTTTTATTTTCATGGTAACGGTTTTCCGACTTGGTTCCTAATTAGGATAATTAGTCACAATAATTCTTCAACCTAGACTAAATGATTTTTATTGACCCAAATTTCTTGATGGTTCATTTGAGGATATTATTTGAAGTCCATCTACGATTTTTATTTAATTTTTGACTCATCTAAGTACATGTCATAATGATTTTTTGACTTTTTCCTTAATTATGATAATAAGTCACAATAATTTTTAAACTCAATCCAAAATATTTATTGGCCCAAATTTCTTTATGGGTTACTAGAGAACACTATTTAAAGTCTAACTATGATTTTTACGACATTTTTATATGTGTTTTTACATCTGGGATAATGGTGTGTACGTATTTAACTAGTTTTAAATTATTAAGTGGTCATATTTTCTATTTATCTCAAATTTTCAATTACTATAATTCTCGGGGTGCTACAGGTATATTCCTATGTCTCAATTTATTCACATTATGGCGATCTTTTATATTTCCCAAGTATTCATTTGAATTGTTGTCGTAGGTGCATGCACAATCTTAAGATGAAGGTCTGCAACAAAGCACAAGCTGAGGGCTCCATTACCTAGGCGTACCTTATTGAAGAGATATCGAACTTTTGTTCGATGTACTTTGAATCATAAATACGAACTCGACATACTCAACCTCCACGTAATGATGATGGTGGAGGTTCTAATGTGTCTGACCAACTCTCTATATTCAAGTGTCTCGAGCGTTCGGATATTCTTCTACTCGCGCACTCGAAGACAGAGAGTTGGTAGCTACAGAGATCTACATCTTTATGAATTGCGCAGAACCAGACCCTTACATTGAGTAAGCCCGCAATGCTAATGTCTTTATGTATGTTCTTCATTTGTTTACAATTATGGAGTTTAGAGGTTGTGTTACATTTTCATTGTAGAGAGTTTGAGTCAGTCATACTGCAACGGAATCCGCGTCTGGCTGACATGCAGGTTGAAAAGGAATAGGAGAAGTCTTTTGCTTCTTAGTTAAGATATCGAGTAAGTTTCTAAGTATTTTTATGCATGTGTTGGGATGTTCTTATGCATAAGTTGTTGATAGTTGTCATTGTGTGTCTGTTTCTTTATACATAGGTTGAACAAGACTTTATTATTGATCCAAGAGTACAAGAGATCAGTTATGGGCCCTCGAAGATTGTACGTGTCTATCCAGGCTACATTGTGAATGAAGACCAGTTTCATATGAGAGATTATGGATGGAATAAGTCTACGATGAACAAAGGCATATGTGTGAAGGGAAGTGCCTACAATGAAAATGAAGCAGACTATTACGGCATTCTCGAAGAAGTCATCAAACTGTAATTTTTGGGACAAGGCAACCATGTATTTCTCTTAAAGTGTCATTGGTTTGATCCGATCTCTATTCGTAATGACACAACATATGGGATCGTCGATGTCAAACATAAGTTCAAGTTGAGTACGTATGAGCTATTCATTCTAGCAGCACAAGCACAACAAGTTTATTATTCGAACTATTCGTCCCTCAAATTGAGAGATTGGTAGGCTGCTTGTAGAGTGAAAACAAGGCTATTTCCTGAGTATGAGCTTCTCCTGACTGATATAGAAGTCGAAGATGTTAATGCCAATTTTTTCCAATTAGACCAGAGGGATGCACAGGAGTTGGCTCCTTCTAAGCAGTTCAGTGTAGATGATATAAATGAACCAATTTGCTTATATAAGGATAACGAAGAGGAAGAAGTTGACCCAAATGCCCTAGATGATCAGGTTGTTGAGTGGGAGGTGGAGTCTGATGAGGAGGAAGAATGGATCGAAGATGAGGACGAAGAGGATGACGAAGATGACGTTGAATTGGATATATCTTTAGCATCTGATGATGAATATAGATAATATTAGAAAAAATTTTAAGAACTGAGTGTTGTTGCTAGTTATATGTTATTAAATAGCTACTTCAAATTTGAGTGCTGATGACATGTTATATCTTTATTGTTCTCAATAGAGATATGGTGCATGGAGGACATAGTGGGAGGGGGTCCACTTCGTCCAGTGCACCCTCTACTTCTGTAGGTCGAGGGTCTACGCCGATAGGAATATATGTACTCAACTCAATTCTTTTAGATTACTATGTATATTAACTTTATATTTTCTAACGTGCATAGAATTTTGCAGAGTCCGCCTCCCTGACTACGCCGGTTGTTCGGGCGACAAGTATATATATATATATATAAATTTGTACCTAAAATATTACTATGTATATATACTTTATATTTTCTAAAATGCATATAATTTTGTAGGATCCGCCTCCCCGACTACGGCGGTTGTTCCGGCGACAGGTGTATATATATATGTACCCAAACACAAACCTCTCTATATTACTATGTATATTAACTTTATATTGTCTAACGTGCATATAATTTTGCAAGATCCACATCGCGCCCAGTAGCATCACCCATCCCATCCCATTCAGCAGTAGGTATCCACGCGAACTCCAGATGCAGACGGGATCTCCTCGGTCTCCATGCGTCTCCCGGATCTCAACTCCACCATGTGCCATAGAGAGAGGAGAGAGAAGAGGTGGGGCGCCCTGGAGAGAGAGAGAGGAGGGGGCGACCAGAGAGGACCCTGTAGCTTGGGCCAGGGTTTAACTCTCCACGTGTATATATAGACTCTGCGGTTTTTCACAAAAACCCAGTTAATGTCTATATCGGTCATCCTGCCCAGTCTGCTCGGAACTCTATTGCGTGTGACCCTCTAGGCCCAAGTGCTAGTCCAGTTTTCAGCCCATTAAGCCCAATAACTCTTTATTGACTTACTGCAATTAATTAATATCTCATATTAATTAATTACACACTCAATTATCGTCTCACGATAATTGACCGGGCTTCTAATCAAGTTGGGTGCCAAGCAACACCACTTGATCCTGAAAAGCATTGGGGTTTAGCAACCCATTCAAGGAACCTTTGTGTCAACAGATACCACGTGACTATAATCCTTTGCTCGTGCAATGCTCCCGAGTGCACTTAGGGTATGGTCAACTGTCAAACCCTGATGTGTGCACTCACTTGTTTTAAATGTCGCATAACAATATCAGAAAACTTCTTTTCTGATAAGTAGTCTTGCCCTGGCCAGGGACTCTAAGGCATCTTTCCCTAGAGCATTCACTCTCTTATTACCGAGAGCGAGCGATCCCATGTTGACCACACAATCACCTTCGAAGGTATTCCGCTAGATCCGAACACTTAACTGATTAAGACCTCATGGCTAGAGATCTATAAGTTAAGGTCAAAACTTAGAAGTCCACCGACAAGGTGTCCTTGGTGTCTCAAGTCTAAGGACCAATCACGCCACTGTGACAATGAATCTAGTTGGTTGACAGTTAGGTAACATTACCATCCAGCGATTCATAACGGATCAGTTCAGTGAACTCATTCTCCAATGAGCACCTACAGATTCACCTTAGTGTCTCCACACAAGTGACTATGAGACCAGTCACCCTCATCATATGAGCAGGTGCAACCTGTACTAGTCTAACCGGATATTCGATGTCCTTCTCGAATATCCTCCGACTAGGAACAATTAAGAATATGTGTTTAAAGGACATTAATCCCATTGTTATGATCTCATCATAATGAATATCCATTGCGCATATTCATGGACTTCATAAAGAAACGATAAACGAATTACACATAATGAATATAAAGCCTTATTATTATTATTAAAAAACAAAATTGTACAAGTTATGATTGGCTTGAGGACACCCATAACTAACACATGCATGTTTCCATACTTTAGTACATTTCATGTCTTCCAATTTTTTTAATAATAGTGTACTTAATATTTACAACAGACGTAGAGAGTCATCATCCAGTGGCGGAGGAGGTGGCCCAACTAGTTGGATGCTAGCCATGCTAGATTTCTGGGTAAACTTAATCACTTCAAACTTATTATATTTGTTATTTACGTTATATGGTTCATGTAGAAAATTAATGTGCAGTTGCAGGGGGAAGATAGATCTAGGATCTGCTTCCCGCTATATTACATCGTTGTTGCACGCACACGTTCTAGGACCAATGGACTCGTCGAAAGAGTTCCCTCTATCCATCCAAGATCTGTTATTTGACATGTTCATGGTATTATTACTGTTTACTCATTTGAAGTCATTTCTTTAATTACTATCTCTCTAAGTTAGTGCACTAAGTTGAGTAATTTAATTTCTAAACAGCGAACGTACATGTTCACAAGAGAGGAGGATCTCCCTCGATCACGAGTCGTCTGGGAGTCTACTTCCTAGACTAATTTCAAAAAGTCATTATGGGAGTCCGAGACAAGGCGACGAAGATCGCAAGCAGCCAGGATCCCATGACTTGGATGGATTACGGCCCGGTGTGGATGAGGAGGGACTATTGGGAGTCCCCTTGTCATTGTTGGGCTACTGGACCATGGCAGGAGAGGTCATAGGCGGCTAAACGCAATCGGGCAGCTCATCTGGAAAAGAATGTGCATACCAGTGGGTCGGTCTCTTATGTGACCCATAGCCAGAAATTGGTAAGTATATTAAGTTTCAATTACTTAATACATTATTATTGTGAAACTAACTAGTTTTGTTGAAATGTAAGCATCACGAGCTTATGCGTGCCCTACGTTTCATGAGTTATTTGATTAGTCTTATAAGCGGAAGGGGACCAATGACTATGTCAGCGAGAGTGCTCGATTTTTGAAAGTCTATATATATATATATTTATTTATTAAATTATAGATTAAATAAATGTGTAATAAATAATATATTTAATTTGTTCTGCAAGAGACCTATGACAGAACAATGACGGATCGCTTTGCGGAGGGCAATCCCCAGCAAGACTTGGATCTGGAGGCCTGGGTCAATGCAGCGGGAGGGCTGAGGAAGGGCCGAGTGTACAATTTTGGGGACAACCTGGATACTACTCCAGTGTTGTCCTTATATGCGAATTCAATCGCTCCTTCAGCCTATGCCAGTTCTTCTGCTGCGACGCACCGCAGCGGTGGAGCGGACATCAGAACCCTCATTCGGGAAGAGCTGTCGCAGCAACTGCCGTTGCACCTTGGCGCCATGGTCAAGCAGCTGGTGGCTGGCATTCAAGGAGCAGGTACCTCATAGCAAGCCCCTCAAGTCAGTATTACTTTTAATTTCATATAATTCGAATGAAGTAAGGGGGTCAAGAGCGACGTGTGGGAAACTAACAGAATCCTAATTTGTTTTCAGGTTTGGGTTCGACGCTCAAAACACTAATATTAAAAACCCAAGTGTAAAGGGTTAGAACATGCAAGTCAGGGGTCGAAAATCTGAAATAGAATGCAGATCGGCATGTCGTTCACTCCGACATGACTGGGTGGGTGAGAGCGACATGTGGGAACTGACAAAATCTTGGTCGGATTCCCGGTTTGGGTTCGGCACTCAAACCACTAATCTTAAAAAAAAACCAAAATGTAAAGAGTTAGAACATGTAAGTCGGGGGTCGAAAATCTAAAATAGGGATCAGATCAGCATGTCGTAACTCCGACATGACCAGGTCGGTGAGAGCAACGTGTGGGAACTGACGGAATTCTGATTGGATTCCCGGTTTGGGATCGCTGCTCAAACAACTAATCTTAAAAAAACTCAAGTGTAAAGGGTTAGAACACGTAAGTCGGGGGGTCCCAAATCTGAAATAGGTATCCAATCAGCATGTCATTCACTCTGACACGGTGGGTGAGAGCGACGTATGGGAACTAACAAATCCTAATAGAATTCCCAATTTGGGTTCGGTGCTCAAACCACTAATCTTAAAAAAACTCAAGTGTAAAGGGTTAGAACACACAAGTCGGGGGGTCCAAAATCTGAAATAGGGATTCGATCGGCATGTCGTTTGCTCCAACACAACCGAGTGGGTGAGAGCGACGTGTGAGAATTGACAAAATCCTGATCAGATTCCCAGTTTGGGTTCGGTGCCCAAACCACTAATCTTAAAAAAACTCATGTAAAGGGTTAGAACATGCAAGTCAGGGGTCCAAAATCTGAAATAGGGATCCGATCGACATGTCGTTCACTCCAACACGACCGGGTGGGTGAGAGCGACGTGTGGGAACTGACAGAATTTTGATCAGATTCCCTGTTTGGGTTCGACACTCAAACCACTAATCTTAAAAAAACTCAAGTGTAAAGGGTTAGAACACACAAGTTAGGGGTCCAAAATCTGAAATACGGATCGGATCGGCATGTCGTTCACTCCGACATGACCGAGTGGGTGAGAGCTACATGTGGGAACTGATGGAATCCTGATCAGATTCCCAGTTTGGGTTCGGTGCTCAAACCACTAATCTAAAAAAAACCCAAGTGTAAAGGGTTCGACCATGCAAGTCGGTGGTCAAAAATATGAAATAGGGATCCGATCGGCATGTCGTTTGCTTCGACACAACCGGGTGGGTGAGAGCGACGTGTGAGAACTAATGGAATCCTGATCGGATTCCAGTTTGGCTTCGGTGATCAAAACACTAATCTTAAAAAAACACAGGTTTAAAGGGTTAGAACACGCAAGTCGGGGGGTCCAAAATCTGAAATAGGGATCTGATCGGCATGTCGTTTGCTCAAACACAACCGAGTGGGTGGGAGCGACGTGTGGGAACTGATAGAATCTGATCAGATTCCCTATTTGTGTTTGGAGCTTAAACCACTAATCTTAAAAAAACTCAAGTGTAAAGGGTTAGAACACGCAAGTCAGGGGTCCAAAATCTGAAATAGGGATCAGATCGGAGTGTCATTTACTCCGACATGATCGGGTGGTTGAGAGCGATGTGTGGGAACTAACGAAATCCTGATCAACTTTTCGGTTTGGGTTCGGCGCTAAAACTACTAATCTTA
Organism: Colocasia esculenta; assembly: GCA_014218235.1. Lineage (NCBI taxonomy): Eukaryota > Viridiplantae > Streptophyta > Magnoliopsida > Alismatales > Araceae > Colocasia > Colocasia esculenta. Next base: position 37,405,850 of record CM024757.1, on the reverse strand, counting down.
AAAAACCTCAAGTGTAAAGGGTTAGAACACGCAAGTCGGGCCAAAATATGAAATAGGGATCCCATCAGCTTGTTGTTCGCTCTGACATGACTGAGTGAGTGAGAGCGATGTGTGGGAATTGACGGAATTCTGATCGGATTCCCTGTTAGGGTTCGGCACTCAAACCATTAATCTTAAAAAACAAGTGTAAAGGGTTAAAATACGCAAGTTGGGGGTCCAAAATCTGAAATAGGGATCGGATCGGCGTGCCTTACACTCTGACACGATCAAGTGGATGAGAGTGACATGTGGGAACTGACAGAATCCTGATCGGATTCCCGATTTGGGTTCGGAGCTCAAACTAATAATCTAAAAAAAAAAAAAACAAGTGTAAAGGGTTAGAACATGCAAGTCGGGGGTTGAAATCTGAAATAGGGATTGGATCAGCATGTCGTTTCTCTCTGACACGACCGGATGGGTGAGAGTGATGTGTAGGAACTGACGGAATCCTAATCGGATTTCGGTTTGGGTTCGGCACTCAAACTACTAATCTAAAAAACAAGTGCAAATGGTCAAGAATATTATCTAAATGCACTTAGTGAATATTCATATATCCTGAATCTAAATTTATAAAAATAATTTAATTCTATTATTTTTATTTATGTTTCTAATGTTTATTTTTATAATAGAAGATTCTCTAGCACATGACGATCATGAGGCAGAGAGAGAGGACGATCCAGTAGATCTCTCTTGATTTTTTATTTGTTATTATTATGGATGTTCTTATGAATATTGTTTTTAGAAGGTTTTTGTATTTATCTTTGTTATTTATTTGTAGTTTTAAAAAATAATAAAAAGAAACTTTTTGTTTGATTTTCGATGGTAGTTTTTCGTCAGAAAAAACGTTGATATACCTGACTTCCGACAGTGTTGAACGTCGGCAAAACCGTTGAAATTTCCAATGGATACTTTCTGTTAGAAGTTTTTCACTTTCGACGCTTTTGTCCGTTAGTCAAAGTGTTAGAAGTTCCGACGGAATTGCTGACTGACTAGTCCGTCGGAATTTTTCGATGGCTTTTGTTCGTCGGTAAAACTATCGGACGATTTATTTTTCGATGAATATTTCCGACAATTTATTTAGTTAGAAGTGCCGATGGATTTACCAATGGATTTGTTGTCCGTTGGAAATTTCTGACGCATTTTTTCTGACAGACTGTTTCCGACTGGTTGTCGCCAGAAAGCAGTCGGAAAGGTTCTTTTCCAAACGATTTCCGATGAAACATTGCCGTCGGAAATCCCACTTTTTCTTGTAGTGTTTGGAACAAACTTGGCGTTTTACAATATGATAAACTCTGTCCATGCCATGTCCTACTCTCTGCCTTCTAACTACATATGTAGAACCAAAGACAACCATATGTTCGCTCTCTCCGAAAGCATGTAAGTCTCCAAGCTAACACTATCATCCTTAGTACATCCGATAGCACGAAATATCTTTTCAATCTCCCTCTGCCAACTTTCATCAGCTGAAGGTTGGCTCTCCCCCTTAAAAGAGGGCAAAGCCATCCACTTAAACCTCTCCATAACTGACACTCCTCCAAAGCCACGCTCCTACTGAGCCGGTGCTTGAGCTTGAGCATGAAGTTATGCCAGAAGAGCCGCTTGAGTTTGCATCTGGGTCTACATTGCCTATATCAATCCTTGCATGAATGTGTCATAGTCTACCAATGGTGGCATGGGTAGTGCCGATGGTCCTTGTGGTTCCAATGCTCTCTGCACTTCACTTGCATTCCTTCTTGGCTCCTTATCTTGAGCGAGTAGACTCGAACAGCGAGTCCTCCCAACCATAGCCTACAAAATAAACGCTTATCAGACTCCATTTATTACTACACCTACTATTTTTCTTATGCATTCTTCTTATCACTTTTCTATTCTTATCTTAATTATTCAACAAATCTAACTTTCCATTATAAAGACTTTGATATATGGATCAAGTTGATGGCTATCCATATACAGTCTCAACTTGGTTTCTCTGATACCATCTCTGTAACGCCCCACTCTGGCTCTATATGGTTACCCCAACCTATGTTAGACTAGAGAGAGACGTCATAGGGGAAAAGACCCCTCTGGCCCAGTATGGCTCCATTCATCCTCGCATGCTAGAGAAGAAACTCCGTCATAAATCCTCTTTTTCTATCTTTTGTTTTGTGCATGTTATTTTGTCTTTATTTATTCTTAGATACTAGATATTTTCTTTTCCTTGAAGAGGCACAGATCTTGTGCCTTCATGACAACTGTTGATCGTCGATAGAGGTGCCAGTATTGGTGACATTCTCCTTCCTCCCAAGGGTGATCTGTAAGGCAAGGAAGTGCTCAGAGGTCCTAGGAGAGGGGTCCCAAGAATAACCCTTTGATGGTCAAGTTATAACCAAGCAGGAGTAGAAAGAGAGAGAGAGGTTAGGGGAGTGAGAGTGCCCTTCACCAAGACGGTTGTGTGTTGCCTTACCTACACTGGGGGTTCCTGGGTTTATATAAAATTCGTGACTCGCTAGATATGCTCAAGAGAATCGGATGCTAGTTAGGGGTAGAGTATGAGATATGCCATAGAATTCGAATGTTAGTGTCACAAGGCTCTTTCAACTCTATCCCAATCCTCCTATAGTTATGAGTGTCTTGCAAGTCAACTCACATTAGTGATGGCACTTGTAATATTATACTAATCTCTTTTGGTAATAATATTAATGACATATTTTCACTTTATATTACATACATGAGATGATGTTATATTGTGATGCCTATGGGTCTATGCAATCAGGATTAAGATCATGAGGACATCATGATAATGAGACCTATAATCTTTAAACACAGATCATAAATAATCATGGTCATAGGTTACTCGAAAAGGACATCAAGATAACCAGATAGACCAGTGTGTTGTATATCTGTCCATATGATGGAGATAATTGATTTCATAACTACTTGTGTGGAGACACTAAGGATATGGTCTAGGTGCTCCTTGGAGAATGAGTTCACTAAATGATTCGCTCTTAGAATGTTGTATGGTTGATGTTACCTGATTGTCAGACAGCGATTTCGTGGTCCCAATTGTGTAACTGGCCATTGAACTTGAGACACCAAGGATGTCTTGTTTGAGTATTATATTCTTTGAAGTCGGACCTATAGGTCTGGAAGTCTCATATCTAGTACAACTAGTTATTGGGAATGGTAGTCAACCTTAAGAAGACAATTGTGTGTCAATAAAGGATCATCCACTCTCAGTATCATGAGAGGAATATCTCGTGTGTTCTTGCTCAGGCAAATCCCTAACCATGGTCAATCAAATTGAGAGAGAAATAGTTCTTCGAGAGAATCTGATAAGAGTAAGAATCGAATAGATTCTGTATAGGCCTAACAACATCATGCCTTATATACAGTCTCTGGAATATTAGTTGGATGCGGGACTAAAGGTACACAGTAACTATGGTCAAAAAGGTCCAATGGATTTGATCCCCTTGTGCTGTCTGGGGACTATGTTGTAGTAGCTTGGTACGTCTATAGTCGGTGAGTTGAGTCAATTATCATGGAGATAATAATTCACTAAGTCAAAATATTTTTGAGTCAGAAGGGTTCTGATAGGTGCAAGTCACAGCCAGCTCGGTACTGGGCCTAGAGGGTCACACACATAAGGTGGGACGATGAGAAGATAGAAGATTGGATAAGAGTTATCCAATAGGCTCTTTTTTTGACCCAACACAAAGACAAGGCAGTTAGTCGCCATGATAGCCTTGCCGACAAGATCGACTGTCACCAGGATGGTCTTGGCAACATAGTCGATTGTTGCTAGGACACCTGGCATCAAGATCAACTGTCACCAAGAGAGCATTGGCAGCAGTGACCTATGTCGCCAACTCTCATTGTCGTTAGTATAGGCATGGTTTCTTGTACTCCATTCCGTACACAACATGGCCACACCCTACTCTCTCCCACCCGACTCTATAGAGGTAGAAGGTGTAAAGGAGAGCTATAGGCTGAGCTCTCTCCCACCCGACTCTCTCTCACTCTTCCTCTTCCCTTCTACTCTCTTTCTTCCTCCCGTTCTTTTCCCAACAGAGAAGAGAAAGAGAAGAGAGCAAAGCTCTCTCTCTTATTGCTACTACTGCTACACCTATTGTTGCGGCCCTTCTTGCTGGTGCACCTTGGAGGTGCACAAGAGGGAGGAGACGGCGACGAGAGGAGGAGCCATCATCGTCGGAGACCACTATGTGGACACCGCTAGAGGGAGGTCATGAGAACTCCTTCATCTGTAGGACCGAGTCTGTGCTTCTGGGAATATATGAGCTCCCCTAGGTGAGAAAGTCTCACCCTTGTATGGATTGCATGAATATCATGCCCCAGTCATCATCCTGGTCTAATAAGTTCTTGTGGGGAATGTGTTTTTGTTTTCATATATACTTCTGCTGTGCATCTGATGCCCCCACATATATCTCTATAGTGGTATCATAGCCTAGGTTCATGGGATGATGTCCAATTTTTCATTTATGCAATTTAGAATCATTTTTATGCAAACTGGTTGTTGTTGGTTGTGGTTTCAGTTTGAACGACAATGACTTTGTCGCTTTAAGTGTTCAAATGATAATGCCATTGGTCGTCCAAAGTAGATGACTATTGTTTTTGTTGTTTAGAGAAAAAATTTCTGGTTTCTGGTGTAATGGAGGGGTTGACAACGACAATGACTATCACCAAGAAGGTCTTGGCAGAAGGTTGGGTTGTCGCCATGAAGCTCCTAATGACTAGATCGACTATCGCCAGGACTGTCCTAGCGACAAGATAGATTGCTGCTAGGGTCCTGGCAATGGGCATACTGTCGCCAGAAAGTGTTCATGGCAACAAGGTAGTTGTAGCCATCATGCAAGTAGTGCTAGAGCACTGTCACTGAGGACGTGCTTGGAACCTACTGTAGCATGTATAGGATCCCCCCCCCCTCCTTCAGTTTTTCGCTACTTAGCTGGGATATTCAAGCTTTGAAACCAACCGTGATGCCTTTTGCTTATTCACCTTAGCCTTTTGCTTAGGGTTTAGGCTTCTTGTTCACCTAGTATCCTCAAGCACTTCGATCTTGCTTCAGTCCAATTGGTTGGAAATTCCTATGCCTTTCTTTACACCTTCCTCTTCCTCTTCAAACAAAGGCAGGTCGAGGTCTCAGCCAACCTTTTTTGTACCTTCTATGAGCTCAAAGAGCATCCCACCTCCAGGAGAGACTTTTTCTTCTTCTCGGGGTGGCTAGATTGCATGGAGAAATGCTTCTTCTCCTCCTCCTTCCTACGAGTAGAACATTTATGGCAAGCAGCCAAGACTCTTTGCACTCCACATAATGCATGGCGATGGTGACAAGCCCTATAAAGGTGGTGGGCAAATGGATGACAAGTTCTTTCCAGAGGTCCTAATCTAGGGTCTGCCTGGTAAGGATAGTGATTTCTGACATAATATCTAATTGGGGAATCCAGATAGCCTTCACCTTGAACCAATTGACATAAGCTCGAAGCTTCTTTCCAAGGGCTTGCTTCCTAATTCCAACGAAGCTCTTGCAGAAGATCTGGTTGAACTGGCGAAAGCTAGTAATGCACCCTTGTAGAGAGCTCGAAACCAAGTCTGAGCACTTTGCATTAGAGTGGTGGCAAATGCTCAGCATTTAATGGCATTCGAGGCTCCTTGTTGGGTCATGACCATGTCAAAATTGTCAAGATGCTTGGCTGGATTGCCAAGGCCATCATAAAGCTTCGGCACAAAAAGTTGGAGCCTAGGTGGGTAGCTCAAATTCCAAGACTTCCCGTGAGAACAAGGACTCCTCTTTGTTGATAGTTACATTCGACCACTTCTTCTGTAGAGCCTAGAGCATTTGCTCTTGCTCAGAAAATTAACACTCGAACTCTTATAACTGAAGAGTTAGATCAAAGTTGGTAGAAATACGAAGCTGCAGGTAGAAGCACCCGAGCAGCGTCTCCATTCCTTAGAATCGGCAGGACATCGGCAGCTGTAGTAGGTGGAAGTGGGGCTTATTGGTGTACTTTGCCCATGCTTCCTTGTGGATGCGAAGAGGGTTCTTGCTTGCCATCATGGTGAGTGGTCCGTGTGGGGCCATTCACCTCCTGGCAAATGATGTGACCATTTGTCAATATCGATAACTTGCCAGGATGGCTCCCCCCTTTACCAACAAAAGGTGAGCATTACGTATGGATTGCACATGATTCTCGAGCCATCATCAAGTTGATCAAGGTCTCGAGCTTCGTGTTGATATTATTGTCGATGACGAGGATCCCTTGTTGGAGGTGTTGCTCTGTAGGGGGCAGAGGTGGTAGGATGGCATCCTGCTATTGCTCAACGCCGGCCACCGATTGAGATGTTAGCGACACCTTATTCGTCATCCATTGTTCATTGGAGCTTTCTTTCCCTTTGTCACCGTTGAATCTCCTACTACTACTTCTGTGGGCTGTCTCAAAGTGCTTTTGTCCAATTTCCCACAGACGGTGCCACATGAAGAGCCTCAAATCTCGCACCTTCACTTCAACAGTTGATCGTCGATGGGGTTGCCAATAGTGTTGACGTTCACCTTCTTCCCAAGGGTGATCTACAAGGTAGGGAAGCAGTCAAAGGTCTTTGGGGGGGGGGTCCCAAGAATAACCCTCTAATGGTCAAGTCAGAGAGAGAGAGAGATGTTAAAGGCACAAGAGTGCCCAGTTGGCCCGGTTGATGGCAGCAAGGTTTACCTAGAGGGGGAGGTCAATAGTATAAATAGAAATCTGACAGTAAAATCACCACTTTAAAACATTGGTTAGTGAATGTAATCATATGCGATAAATGTTGGGATCGGATAGGTGACGGAATCAAAGTTAATTACGAATGTGTGTGTATGGCAGTGGAATTAAAACGAGTGTCATACACAGTTTAATTAGATCAAGTTGTGGTGTGTGAGTATAGAGTGAAATGAGACAAAAAATCACAAGAAAACCACAGTGCACAGAGAATTTTAAGGTGGTTCGGAGAAGACAACTTGTGTCTCCTACGTCCACCTCCCTACGACGGAGGAACCACTAGCACTAGTACGTACAACCTGGAGCACAGCGACTCCAAACCTTTTGAGTACGATGACTCAAAGAAAACCCAGGAGATAGGCACAACGACCACTACAACAAATTGGGGCTATACCTACAGAATTTATCTACAGTAGGGTAATACGTAGGTATATACCCCAATTATACATGTTAAATCTGTCCGTTGTAAGGTTATACACACGCTTTTTTTAGCCATATGTAGATACGAATATATAGTTACGGTTTTTACAAAGCGTGAGAGAATATATTTATTTCAGCCATGATTTATTAGTAAATGTAACAAAAAGATGTATACACCTATGGATAGCTATTAAATATAGGTATTGATGTACTCACAACATCCCAGCAAAGTTGGAACCGTGTGTATAATGTTGGTGCCAATACATTTCCCTTGGGCGGGAAATAAAAAGGGTGAGATATTAAGGGGTTCTCCCTTGGGCAGTGTTCTAGATATTGGCTGGGGATCGCATTCGCCGGAAGAGCACCTTCTGGTTACTCCCTTGCCGGGCCTCCTTCTGCCATTGTCCAAGCAACCGCGCCGGGCGCCCTCGGCCACCATCGTCGCCGTCCAATCCGGACACCGGAAGAGCACCTTCTGGTTACTCCCTTGTCGGGCCTCCTTCTACCATTGTCCAAGCGACCGCGCCGGGCGCCCTCGGCCGCCATCATCGCCATCCAAGCCGGACGCCGACCACGCCCTCGGCCGCCATCGTCGCCGTCCAAGCCGGACGCCGACCACGCCCTCGACCACCATCGTCATCCCATCCAGACACAGCCGTGATCATCCACGCCCTAGCACGCCCTAGGCGCGCCAATGGCTTCCTCGTCGGCCCCCCGTCCCACCGTCGCCTCCTCCAGAATGGCGACCACCGCCTCCACGATCTCTTCAGACTACCACTCCCTGATCGTCGTAAGAGAAGCCTCTCATCTTTGAGCTCTCACCCCCTGGGAAACCCACCCCGACCCTGGAGCTCTCAACCCTAACCCTTCTCTCTTTGTCTATACTAAGGAAATCCGCAAGACAGTGGGAATGATCAAGAGTGTCACCGTGAATCTGGAGAGAGACAAGAAGTTCAACGAGGTAAAATCCCCCAGATCCTCCTGGTGATGTGCTTATTCTGATCATCTGACCTTCCATGGTGTGGGGTGGTGGGTTGCAGGTGAAGGAACTAGATGATGCGGTGCTGGAAATAATTAAAGCTTCCGATGAATGCTCTTATTTTTCATCGGCCATCCAATCGGTTGCCGGAGGATACCAGCTTGGAGAGCAGGTGTCTGCTTTTCCTTTCCTTTTTTTTTAAAATTTTTTATCTGTGGGTTCTATCCGTTCATGGTGATGTGGGCTTATGTATTTTTGGATTACTTTATTGGATCGCAGCCAACGAACTTTGGGAAATTGTTGGATGACGAAGTTAATAAGCTAAAGGTGGAATCGCCTTCTGATCCCCAAGAGAATTCATTTTACAGGCAGTTCAAGGAAGCCGTTTGGGTATGCATCTAAGTGTTGTGGGATCCTTTTACTGATTTTGAGTTCGATTTGTCTGACTTCGCGCTGAACTTTTTGTATGGCAAACATCTTTTTCTATCACCTTCCCTACTTTTGTCTTTCGTCATGGATGTTAGAAAACAGGGTAGTAAATGTCTTTGTCTTTTTTTTTTTCATTACATTGAGACATCTGATGGTTGTGCGGAAGGATGGATTTCTTCCTCAGGTTTGTGGAGCCTTTTCTCAGATTCTCCTTGTAGTTGGTGGAACCCATGCAGAGAATACTTCTCCTTGCAGTGGGACTTTTGGGTTGGGAATAATCATGCTAAGGAGGCGGAAAATTTGTGGTAGTGTCAATGACTTGGGGGGAAATCTTGTGGTTTGTATCTATAGTCTTCCATTGAGGACAGACTTTTCATTTTGAGATACACTGGCCCTTTTTGTTGAGATACACTGGCCCTTTTTGTTGGATAGACTTTTTATTTTGAGATACACTGGCCCTTTTTGTTGAGATACACTGGCCCTTTTTGTTGAAACATACTTTTTTTTTTTTAGATACACTTGCCTTTTTTTTTGAAGTAGACTTTTTATTTTGAAATACACTGGCCTTTTTTTTTGAAGCAGACTTTTTATTTTGTATATGGAGGCCACGTGTGTATGGATGCTAATATGTTTTGTTCTTTCTTACTATAGATGCTAGATTTTATATTGTTTCAAGAAAATATGAAAACTGTGAACTGCAGGGTCAGCTGTACTTAGATGGATTTGTATATGTCTTCTTGTGTTTCCAGAGCGAGAGGGTTGTTAAGCATATATATATATATATATATATATATATATATTATATATATATTATATATTTATATATTATATATATATGTAAACCAGAAGATTGTTTGACAAATTGTTTGTGATGATACGTGTTCCCCTCTGGAAACGAGAGCTCCTTCAGAGCTGATTTTTTCCTAAAACATCAAATCTGGTAGAACCCAACTCCAGGTATTTTTGTGTAGCTCTTTTGGTGTAGACTGCCACTCAAATGGCATGTCTTTTGCCAATCACAGAAAATGGAATTCTGCCACTTGCTAGATCTGGCAAATGAATGTGAGGATCCTTACATGCGATTAGTGTATGCTTGTAAGTTTGCACTTCTCTTTGATGTATTCCTTGATGTCTTCATGCCATTGTTGATTTGGGTAATATGATATTTGGTTGTCCTTGCAGGATCACATTTATTGCAGAACATTCGGGAGAATCTCTGTGGATGTGTACCTTGTTGGCAGGTGAGGTCTACCCTATTGGCAGGATGCTAGATCTATTGATTTTTCATTGTTTTTTGGGTGTTCAAGGAGAAGGAAGTTGTATAATATATAAGCATCTTTAAATGGTGTTAGGAGGTTGTCAAGTCCCCTGCAATCACCTTTGCAATGGCAGCAGCTCTAAGGTACGTTACTCTCAGGCAGTTCAAATTTGTTTTTTTTGGGTAAATGGGAGGATTCCTCTACACCACATCAGGAAGATCCCTCTTTATTTGCATGCCAAAGATGCAAGCAATGTTTTGTTATAGCATCTTATCCATTTAGTCTTTACCAATTTTCTATAAGTGGTCTTTGCCAGGTTTCTAAAGTGCCTAAACTTATTATACCTTTCCTTCCAGGTGAGTCATCACCCTCCGGTGAGTGTAGGGCATGCTGAGAATGAGCACTTTGCTTATGATGTCACCTCCAAGTTGAAAACAAAGTTTTTAGGAAACTCTGTGGATGTATACCCTTGGCAGGTGAGGTCTATCCTATCTATTTTTAGGTCTGATTTGAGTAAAGCAGTCCATTTTTTTCTTGGAGGGTAGGATCAAAAAATCAAATAAATGGAAAAGTGGCAACTTAAATTGTCCACATTTTGAGTTCAAAACAATTTAAACAAGTCTAAATGTACTTGGCTTCTGCCCGTTATTTTTACATTTTTTAAAATTTTCATTTTTATTTTTTAAAGTTATATTTTGTGCTTAATAGTTGATATCAGAATATGAGTTTATCACTAGTTTAGATGCTTCATAATGCTTAGCCCCATGTACATTAGATGAGATTTTTACTCTCATAGCCTATTGAACATGTCTATCACTATTTCTTTATGTTTGAGATTCTATGTGGATATTAGAACTACCTCCAGTTTAAAATTTGAGAGAAGAAAACAAGGCTAAATGAATCCAAAAAATGATATCACTATCTGGCATCGATGACATAAAAGAGCCCATTGTATTGGGCTAATATGTGCAATCCATTTCTTGTTTCTGAACCATTGATCATGTCATGTCTTTCCTTTTTATGGTTGTTTCTTTGTTTTATACATGCTTATAGTGATTTCTCATAATAGTTTGTTATACATTTTTATTAATGTTGTCTTACTGCTCATAAATTTCTGCTATTGTAGTGATTTCGAAGACATCATTCATTTGACCTCTTTAGCTGCAGATCTCCATCTCATTCATGTCTACTTATTGATCAAGTTGTATGTTATGATTCTTTCGGAGAAACCTGTACATTTCTATATGGGTCAGTTACCTTCTCTGATTTGAGTTTTCTTTGGACTGTTAGACACTAGAAACTAGGCTTCCCAAGTAATCTAACCATTAGTATTGCGTGGTTCAGTGCATGATCATTGTTATATATTTCAGTAGTTTTCTGTTTTGTTCTATTCCTAAATTCTCCTTTCTTATTGTCAAGTAGTAGTTTTCTGTTTTGTTCTATTCCTATTCCTAAATTTGCCCAACAGGATTTCTGCTAATGCCCAACAAGATTTCTGCTAATACATGTATATGTGTATACACACACACACATGCCAATCATATCCAGTAGCATGCAAAAGTACCATTTCCAATCAGGTGGTCATTTTCTTGCATATTTTTTAGAAAATTGTATTTTATTGAAAATGTGATGATGTAAAACACCGTAGGATGATCTCTTTGAAAATGTTCAAGCAGTCTTCTTGTATAAAAAAGGGAATGGTACTTTTGCATGCTATTGGATATGATTGTCATGTGTGTGTGTGTGTGTATACACATATACATATATTGGCAAAAATCCTATTGGGCATTAGCAGAAACCTCCAAGTGAAGGAGATGGCTTGGGGCAAACACCTCACACCCAAAATCTCCAAATATTTGATCCTGCAGTGATGCCAGCGGATGCTGGTTTGGGAGCAGTGATGCCAGCGAATGCTGGTGGTGTATGAACAAATCCGCCTCAAGCAAATACAAATGTAAATGTTGGCTGGTGTCCCCCTCAGTAGGGAAATGCAAACATGAATATGTTTTGGGTAGCACTTGCACAGACAAATCCTGGTTGGGGAAGTCAACTACAGACAAATCCAAATCCAAATCATTATCAAAGTTCATATTTGGGAAGTACTTGTTTATACCCAAGAGGGTTAGAGAATGTGTTTACTTATTTTGATAATGGACCAGAATGATCTCCAGGTCTAGTAAATTCTGTTGGAGTTCAACACTGTTAGATTCCATAAAAGTGTACATATTTCTGGGACTACCATGTCTCTTTTTTATGTTTGTTTTTGCTAGATAACCCCCCGTGACATGAAATTGTCATATGGAAAATAGTAAAATTCAGCAATCAGCGGGAAGCGGCAAGCAGCAATATCTTCAGACAAAAGGAGTTTAATCTTCAAAAGTTGGGAATAGGAGGGCTAAGTGAGAAGTTTACAAATATTTTTCGAAGAGCGTTTGCTTCACGTATCTTTCCTCCCCATGTTACAAATAAGTAATTTAATTATTGCTTTGCTTTCTGACCTTTATGATGTGGATTTCAACTCAAAATTTTGTACAATGCATAATTTATTTTCCTTTTCTCTATGCTACAGATTGGGTATAAAGCATGTCAAGGGGATGTTGCTTTATGGACCTCCTGGTACTGGGAAGACCCTTATGGCTCGTCAGATTGTGAAACTGTTAAATGGAAGAGAACCAAAGGTACATTTTCAGATCCGTAGTGTTGATGATATCTATTGGATATGGACATAGTTCATATATGCAAAGGGAATGGGATTTGGAGAGACATAAAAGGAGGATCTCAAAGAAGAGCAAAGGAAACTTGGCAATTGACTGTATTTGTTGACTTTCATTGAAAGGACTCATGCTCTGATTGTCTTCTTGGTCTTTGTTGTAAGAGGCTCTTGGTGGCTAGTCTCTTCCATAGTTCTGCTATTGTGGCTTTACGTCTCTGAATTTGATGGCATATTCTACCTGTCTTTCTCAGACACATAAAAGGATTGACAAAACTCAAACTCACTATATGTGTTCTCCTTGTTCGTGGCACTGGAGTAACGTTGAATTTTATCAAATGCCATGTGCACATTTGTTTCATATTTGGACCAGATCATGAACTTCTAAAATTTACCAGATCATGCCATGTCTTTGTTTATGTGGATATTTGAGTGAACATGTGAATGTTATGGATGTGAATGTGAATGTGAATATTATGGATTTGAATGTTGTTTTGCTTATGTGATGTAGATGAGTGGATATGGATTTGAATTTTATTTTAGTTATGTGGATGTATCTGTATCTGTATTACATGTTAACATCAGATATGGACAGGTATTTGACTGGACATCTGAATGTTATGGATGTGATGTGAATATTATAGATTTGAATGGTGTTTGCTTATGTGATGTAGATGGGTGGATATGGATTTGAATTTTATTGTAGTTATGTGGATGCATATGTATTTTATGTGCATGTGTATAGAATGCATGCTTGTAGAATATTTTTACATGCTTATATCAGATATGGACAGGTAGTTTCTATTTGAAAAAAAAAAAAAAACAACTACACCTACGATTTTTAATATTCATGACTAAACATGATTATAAAAACCATCAACCTAGATAAATCTACACTTACATTTATTTATCATCATCTCAAAAATTTATTACTACGGGTACAAAACCATCAGTATAGATGGCAATACCTATGCTCTTTTGGGTCTTTTACCTATGTTTTATATGATTCTTTACCTACGGTTAATATTCGTATGAATAAACCAACATATAACTACGATTATTTTTCTGTGGGTATAGGCTTTAGTCACGGGCACATGCGTGTCAGATTCAAACCGTAGCATTTTCCGTAGGTAAAGGATTTTACCTTCAGATTTTGGGTATATACCTACGGTTATTATGCGAAGTTATAGGTCATTTTTTTTGTAGTGGACCTTCTCAATAGACCACTTGTGAGTTCAACAACTCACAAGCAATTGAGCACGACGGCTCAAACACCTGAGCACTACGACTCCAAACCAAAACACTACGGCTCCAAAATCTGAGTACACTGTACTCAAAACCTTTGGACCACGATGGATCCAAGTTCTTCTAGAACAAGCTCAATTAAAGAGTAGATCCTCTAGCATGATCTATCTCAGTACAATGATCAAAAAGAACAAACAAAATTAGATGATCTGTGTAGTATGGATACAAAGAAAGTTTAAACTAGATGAATTACAGACTCTGAGATGTTTCCAAGCTTTTCAGATCTGTCTTCATCAGCCAATACTTCTTGGATCACAAGCTCCTCCTCTTCATCTCCTTCTTCTTCCTAGCGGCGCTGCTCTGCTCCCCTTCTAGATGCAGATGCCTTTTTGGTTAAGTGTAGAATGATTATCTAGAGGGGGGTGAATAGAGAATCTTCAGAATTATATGCCAATTTAGAAATTAAAGTCAGTGAGATTTGGATGGTGATTAGACGAACAACTCACGATGCAGGGAAACGCAAACCACACACAAGAGAGCATAATTTTAAGGTGGTTCGGCTCCAATGAGGAGACCTACATCCACCCCTCACCAAACAAGTGAGGCACCACTACGAGAACCACTGTGTGAGACTCTCACACAATTGCTGATTCACAGCTTCTTCACATCCGCTGACTCACAGTGTAGTGCCCGAGAAATTTTAATTACGTAAAAACTCAAATAAATGGAAATAAATAATTTCCATAATATCAGAGTATTTAAACATACGTATCATTATCGTATGTGCTAAAACACATCGGAAAATTTTGTAAAAACTTATAACTAGACCCCAAACATTATTACTAAATGTTTCACAAAGAAATTTGTGCCAAGAAAAATCGGATTGGCCAAGTTTAAAGTGTTTCGCGACTTATTATAGTAATTCATGAATAAGTCGAAAAATCATTATCACACGTAATTGGATTGGTCAGAAAATTAAAGAAAAATCATAAAAGGACTTCAAATAATATCCTCTAATGACCCATCAAGAAATTTAGGTTAATAAAAATCATTTGGACTAGGTTTAAGAGTTATTGTGACCAATTATTCAAATTAGGAAACAAGTCGGAAAACCGTTAACACGGAAATACGACACAACCATAAATTAAATAAAAATGTTGGATAGACTTCTAACATTATATATTAATGACCCAATATCATAATTGGGCTAATGGACATCATTTGGCCCAAAAATCAAATGAAGCAAGAAAATACATTGAAATTCGCAACTTTAAATAAGCTGAAATTAGGAAGAGGTAATTAGAGTTGAATTGGGAAGAGATCTTGCATTCTTGGCAACCTAAATTCGTGCTTAACTAGAGTGGGAGGTTTCCTAAAGCCTCACACACTCAAATGGAGGAAGAAATCCTCAAAATAGGAAACTAATATGTCAAAACCGCAACTTAGCTTTCCTTGTCACAATAGGACTCCTAAACACCATGGTTGCTTAAATACTCCTCACCCAAACCCCAGGGATGAGTTTTAGAACTTGCTGGGGTCGTGTGGAGGAGCTCTTGGTGGCTGGGGAGCTATGGATCGACCACAAGAAGATCATCTTCTTCCGTCTTTTCGTCTGCTTCAGCCTGTGCAAACCGTCCTCTTGGAGTCGACCAAAGGTAGGTTAAACATAAATCCCATCGTGCAAGGCCTATACCCCTGGAAAGATGGTCAAGTCTACATTCTAACCCAAGTGGAATTCCCAAATTCCATGCAGTATACACAGAGTATCAGGCGTTCTTCAAACAGTGGTCTGAACATAGGATTTTGAAGAATGAGACTTCATCAACCCAAAAGGTAGGTTTTCTCGGGCCAACTCTTAACCAATCTTATACCAATTTGTAGAGCATCAAGTCTAGTTTCATGTCTAATTGGTTTCATCGAATTCCAATGATTAGATTTTGAATTATAAGCGTTTTGCCAAAGTCGCGTATGTTAGGGTCTTTTCCTGTTCAAGTCGATTTATCACACATCTCAAGATCGTTTAAAATTATTGAAAAATCGTAGTTTGCACCTATTCCATGTTGCCAACAACTTTCATGTTGAGACTTTTGTCCAAAAATCCCTAGTTTAGGAGATATAAGCATTGCATGATCGAACCCCCTGAGTGCAAGTTTTTTTCTGGGTTTTCGGTTTGACCCTGAACCGTGTCCAGGCAGTGAACGTGATTCAAGGGCCTGGTATCACGCCGCCCAGGGTCGACACGATCCCATGAAAGGCGTCCGCAACCCCGGACATGATTTTGACGTTGACCCGTCAACGGCCCGCGTGCGTCTGCGTGCTCGCCTAAGAGTCTGCATCAGTCTGAATCGCGGTCGGATCCCCCGATGCGTTTCAGAAGTTTTCCCGCCCAAGCCTCTTTTTTAATGTTTTCCGTAGATGCGCCCTTATCCCCCACCGCAATTCAATCATGAACACGGCCATGCATGTGGACGCGATTTTGACTGCTCACTATTTTCGCTGGTTTTCGCTGTGCATTGCGTTTTAAAGTGCATCCCCTGTATTGGACGCGTATTTTTAGCCTTACCCGAGGTCTGTTTAACATGATATCCCGTGTGTCATTTGCATATCCAGGGTTTGATCATTACAGGACATCTGTTTAATGGCTTAAAAGTGTTTAACCCATTTAAAAAGCTTTAAGTACCCAAACATTATTCTAATTGCTTTCTTAATGACGTGACTATTCATGTAACTTTTGATTCACTCTTTGTACTGTTCTAGCTTATTAAAATGATAATCTGTTATCTTAAAATCTTGCAATCCATGTTTAGTTAAAGCGCATAGTTTCATGTCATGTCATGTTATCATGCTAAGTGCTTTCCGCCAGTTTGAAACCGATGGTTTGTGAATTGAGACGCGTACATCACTACACACTTGAACATCTAGGCAGCCCTTTCTTGGGAATTTGGAAGCTCTCTTCCGGTCATTTCGAATCAGTAGACTATTGACCTTTTCTCCAAGGCCTTCGTAAATCTCCTCTGACCATGGATTCCCACATGGCCGAAGAGTTGGTTGTACCATTGAAGCTCCCTGGAGATAGCATGCACTTCCTCTCTCATCTTGTTCTCGTGACTGTGATTTACAATCTAGACTAAAGCCATTAATGCAAAGATTGAATTAAAGTATAAATCATACTGTTATGCTGCCAAATTTATCTCTTGACCATTGTTCTCATGAAATCATGTTCAATTTACTTATTACTCGTTCTCATCATCATGAACATGACATTACACATGCTTACTTATTGAAACTCTCATTGGCCATTATTAATGACTGTGGGTATCTACATTTAAAATTTAAGTGAGATGCTGACCGGGCACGACGAGTGTCCAAGGGCTCCAGTCTAGCCTCAATGACGGAGAGTCATAAATATATTGTTAACTATAGGGTATAATGATTACTGGCGTTGCATCTGCGCTGGGAGTCGTGCGTGTCGTGTTGAATGATAGATACAATAACCACATACAAGTGTCCTGGTGTACATTTTTGATGGATCATTTCTTAGTGTACATTAGTGTCTTCGTGCCTAATTAAGTGAATCATGTTAAAATTTTGTGCTCGTGTGTGCTTGCTTGCGTGATATGGCCATCCTGCATTTAATGCAATTAGTGATCTCTTGTATTCTTGAAAGCTATTGACATCAAGTGAAATCTTGCATGCTTGTACAAAGTTAAATATTTCTAGTTCTATCTTGTTATATTCTTCTAAATCTTGTTCTATCATGATCACTCTATCTAGCTTGTCTATGTATCATGTTTTAACGAGATTTATTCGTACATGCATATCATGACATTTATAGTGCTTACCTAGTTCTAAATTGCTAATCACTTATATCATTGCCCCCACATTGAGATATAAATCCTACTGGGCTAGTTTACTCATCCCCTACTTTTACCCAATCTAGGTGACTATGAAGTTCAAGAGGAGGATCAAGTCAAGGATGGGAATGCGTCCGAGTGATCAGCGTTCCAACTGTGAGTCTAGTTATAGTAGTTTGCTTTGAGTGTTAGATTCATGTAGTAGGAAGTGAGCAATACATGTACTTTTTCTTTTTATTGAGTCTTATTCCTGTAATAGTTTCCATTTGAAATACAATGAGTTGAGATATGAATACAAGATTAGTTAAGTTCAATATTTGGGCCCTATGATGATGTATATTGTTATACATTTAGTGTGTGCTAGCTAGAGGCTTTTTTACCGACTATTCACGTCTCGGGATATCGTCTCGAATGATTCCGCATTATTAATATCCACTGCGTAATTCTCAGGACATAATAGTTTAGTGGTATCAGAGCCTAGGAATACCAAATAGGATATATGTCTCAGGATTATGAGATACCTATGGAACCTAGGTCATGGAAATTAAATATAGTACCTGGTGAGAATGGGTAGAGATTTGGAATCTGTTAGAATGAACAAAACACTCCTACCCATTGACTCGTATAATGTATCTAGAGACATTAATTGGTTTCCATCCTTTTCTCAGGAACCTTCATAACTCTTAGACCCAACTGCAATGGCTCGCAACCAGTGGCAAACTATGCAAGAAACCGTGGCTAGTCTAACCCAGGCATTACAAAATGTAGTTCAGGCTGGAAATTAGGCTACAGCTGCTAGGAACGGAGCCGGTGATCTACACCAGAATTTTAGGAGTTTAAACCCTCCTCGCTTCTCTGGATCCCCTGATCTAGACGAAGTGGAGAATTGGCAGGAAGAAATAGAAAGGATTTTCCAAGTAATGCAATGCACTAATAGGGAGAAGGTGGTACTGGCCACTTTTCAATTCACTAAGGATGCTCGAGCATGGTGGAAGGCCACCTCGGCCCATCTGCCTAATGTAGCTGAGCTAGAGTGGGCAAGATTTCTAGAGATCTTCCGAGGAAAATACTTCTCTGAAAGAGTTAAGGAAAAGAAGGCAGCGGAATTTACCGCACTGAAATAGAAAGGAATGTACGTGGCTGAGTATGAGGCTTAGTTCGCACGTCTGGCTGTGTATGCCCCACACCTAGTGGGAACTGAAAGACTGAAGGCAAACCATTTCATGGATGGGCTCAGGCCCATGTTCATTGAGAAGCTCGGACCACACAACATCCAAACCTACACTGAGATGGTCCAAAGAGCTCAACTGGTAGAAGACACTATGGCTAAGTTGGAAGGCATGAGGGGGAAGGACATCTCAAAGCCGACCTTTATAAAAAGGGGAGCAGTCGATACAACTGGAACTTTCCCCAATAACAACAATAACAACAACAACAACCACTACAACAACAACAAAAGGCCAACCACTGGGAAGGACTATGGCATGGAGAAAAAGATCAAAGTAGAAGAAACAATGACGGTGGAACATTGTAAATTTTGCGACAAGCCTGGGCACTAAGCGAACAAGTGCTGGAAGAAGGTCGGGGCTTGTCTACGATGTGGGAGTCATGAACATCGTATACCGAGCTGTCCCATGCTAAAAGACCAAGCTGGAAGGAACCAGGGAGTGGTAAAGAGTCAAGGATGCGTGAATGCAATGACGCAAGCGGAGCTTCCGGAAGGAGGTATGATTGTTAAACCCCTAGACTGATCTTATGATGTTTTTCTTATTGGTACATTTCTAAGTAAGGGAGATCATTAAGGAGAAATTAGAAAGGGATAATCTAGTAATTATACCATAGTTCATCTGGAGGATTAAGATGGGGTTATGTCAACTGTGGAAGGAAAACAGGAGTGGAAGGAACCAAATGAATAGTACGGGTGGCTATAGGTGTAGATGTTGGACTAGCATCCACGATGTTGAAATAAGTTTAAGGAATTAAATTTGAAACGACCTCAAGGATCATAACTATCAAAGCCAATTAATGATCTATGAATTTGGGGACCAAATTCTCTTAAGTGGGGGAGGGTGCAGCACCCCAGAAATTTTAATTACGTAAAAACTCAAATAAATGGAAATAAATAATTTCCATAATATCGGAGTATTTAAACATACGTATCATTATCGTATGTGCTAAAACACATCAGAAAATTTCGTAAAAATTATAAATCGACCCCAAACACTATTACTAAATGTTTCACAAGGAAATTTGTGCCAAGAAAAATCGGATTAGCTATGTTTAAAGTGTTTTATGCCTTATTATCGTAATTCATGAATAAGTCGAAAAATCATTATCACACGTACTTGGATGAGTCAGAAAATTAAATAAAAATCATATACGGACTTCAAATAATATCCTCTAATGACCCATCAAGAAATTTGGGTTAATAAAAATCATTTGGACTAGGTTTAAGAGTTATTGTGACCAATTATCCAAATTAGGAAACAAGTCGGAAAACCATTAACACGGAAATACGATGCAACCATAAATTAAATAAAAATATTGGAGAGACTTCTAACATTATATATTAATGACTCAATATCATAATTGGGCTAATGGACATCATTTGGCCCAAAAATCAAATGAATCAAGAAAATACATAGAAATTTGCAACTTTAAATAAGCTGAAATTAGGAAGAGGTAATTAGAGTTGAATTGGGAAGAGATCTTGCATTCTTGGCAACCCAAATTCGTGCTTAACTAGGGTGGTAGGTTTCCTAAAGCCTCACACACTCAAATGGAAGAAGAAATCCTCAAAATAGGAAACTAATATGTCAAAACCGCAACTTAGCTTTCCTTGTCACAATAGGACTCCTAAACACCATGGTTGCTTAAATACTCCTCACCCAAACCCTAGGGACGAGCTTTAGAACTTGCTGGGGTCGTGTGGAGGAGCCCTTGGGGCTGGGGAGTTGTGGATCGACCACAAGAAGCTCATCTTCTTCCCTCTTTTCGTCTGCTTTAGCCTGTGCAAACTGTCCTCTTGGAGTCAACCAAAGGTAGGTCAAACCTAACTCCCATCATGAAGGTCTATACCCTGGAAAGAGGGTCAAGGCTACATTCTAACCCAAGTGGAATGCCCAAATTCCATGCAGTATACATGGAGTATTAGGCGTTCTTCAAACAGTGGTCTGAACATAGGATTTCTGAAGAACGAGACTTCATCAACCCAAAAGGTAGGTTTTCTAGGGCCAACTCTTAACAAATCTTATACCAATGTGTAGAGAATCAAGTCTAGTTTCATGTCTAATTGGTTTCATCAAATTCTAATGAGTAGATTTTGAATTATAAGCGTTTTGCCAAAATCGCGCATGTTAGGGTCTTTTCCTGTTCAGGTCAATTTATCACGGATCTCGAACCGTTTAAAATTATTTAAAAATCATAGTTCACACATATTCCATGTTCCCAACAACTTTGATGTTGAGACTTTTGTCCGAAGAGCCCTAGTTTAGGAGATATAAGCATTGCATGATCGAACCACCTGAGTGCAGGTTTTTTTTCTGGGTTTTCGGTCTGACCCTGAACCGCGTCCAGGCAGTAGACGCGATTCAAGGGCCCGGTATCGCGCTGCCCAGGGTGATGTGATCCCATGAAAGGTGTCTGCAACCCTGGATGTGATTTTGACGTTGACCCGTCAACAGCCCGGGTGCGTCTGCGCGCTCTCCTAAGAGTCTGAGCCAGTCTGAATCGCGACTGGATCCCCCGACGCATTTCAGAAGTTTTCCCACCCAAGCCTCTTTTTAATGTTTTCCATAGATGCACCCTTAGCCCCCACCGTGATTCAATCATGAATGCGGCCATGTATGTGGACGCGATTTTGATTGTTCACTGTTTTCTCTAGTTTTCGTTGTGCATTGCATTTTAAAGTGCATCCCCTGTATTGGACACGTATTTTTAGCCGTACCCGAGGTCTGTTTAACATGATATCTCGTGTGTCATTTGCATATCTTGGGTTTGATCATTACAGGACATCTGTTTAATGGCTTAAAAGTGTTTAACCCATTTAAAAAGCTTTAAGTACCCCAAACATTATTCTAATTGCTTTCTTAATGACGTGACTATTCATGTAACTTTTGATTCACTCTTTGTACTGTTCTAGCTTATTAAAATGATAATCTGTTATCTTAAAATATTGCAATCCATGTTTAGTTAAAGTGCATAGTTTCATGTCATGTCATGTTATCATTCTAAATGCTTTCCGCCAGTTTGAAACCAATGGTTTGTGAATTGAGACGCGTACATCACTACACACTTGCACATCTAGGCAGCCCTTTCTTGGGAATTTGGAAGCTCTCTTCCGGTCATTCTGAATAGGTAGATTATTAACCTTTTCTCGAAGGCCTCCGTAAATCTCCTCTGACCATGGATTCCCACATGGCCGACGAGTTGGTTGTACCATTGAAGTTCCCTGGAGATAGCGTGCACTTCCTCTCTCATCTTGTTCTCGTGAGTGTGATTTACAATCTAGACTAAAGCCATTAATGCAAAGATTGAATTAAAGTATAAATTATACTATTATGCTGCCAAATTTATCTCTTGACCATTGTTCTCATGAAATCATGTTTAATTTACTTATTACTCGTTCTCATCATCATCATGAACATGACATTACACATGCTTACTTATTGAAACTCTCATTGACCATTATTAATGACTATGGGTATCTACATTTAAAATTTAACTGAGATGCTGACCCGGCACAGTGAGTGTCCAAGGCCTCCAGTACAGCCCCAATGACAGAGAGTCATAAATATACTGTTAACCATGGGGTATAATGATTACTGGCGTTGCATCTGTGCTGGGAGTCGTGCGTGTCGTGTTGAATGATAGATACAGTAACCACATACACGTGTCCTGGTGTACATTTTTTATGGATCTTTTCTTAGTGTACATTAGTGTCTTCGTGCCTGATTAAGTGAATCGTGTTAAAAGTTCATGCTCGTGCGTGCTTGCTTGCGTGATGTGGCCACCCTGCATTTAATGCAATTAGTGATCTCTTGCATTCTTGAAAGCTATTGACATCAAGTGAAATATTGCGTGCTTGTACAAAGTGAAATATTGCTAGTTCTATCTTGTTATATCCTTCTAAATCTTGTTCTATCATGATCACTCTATCTAGCTTGTCCATGTATCATGTTTTAACGAGCTTTATTCGTACATGGATATCATGACATTCATAGTGCTTACCTAGTTCTAAATTGCTAATCACTTATATCATTGCCCGCACATTGAGATATAAATCTTACTGGGCTAGTTTGCTCATCCCCTACTTTTACCCAATCTAGGTGACTATGAAGTTCAAGAGGAGGAGCAAGTCGAGGATGGGAATGTGTCCGAGTGATGAGCGTTCCAACTGTGAGTCTAGTTATAGTAGTTTGCTTTGAGTGTTAGATTCATGTAGTAGGAAGTGAGGAATACATGTACTTTTCCTTTTTATTGAGTCTTAGTCCTGTAATAGTTTCCATTTGGAATACAATGAGTTGAGATTTGAATACAATATTAGTTGAGTTCAATATTTGGGCCCTATGATGATGTATGTTGTTATACATTTAGTGTGTGCTAGCTAGAAGCTTATTTGCTAACTATTCACGTCTCGGGATATCGTCTCGAATGATTCCGCATTATTAATATCCGCTATGTAATTCTCAGGACGTGACACACAGCTTGAGCAATCGGCTGATTTACAGCTTCAAATCCTATGTTCCAATCACAACACGTGAAGGATCAACTCATTCTACTTCACAAAGAAGTAGACAACACAACTTTGTAATATTCAGAAGAAATTGAAATGAATTAAGTAGACAGATGCCAGGAGGTGTTCAGAAGTAATCAAACTCTCTGCTCATGAGCCTGATCTGGATTGTGAAATTCCTTAGCTCCAATTCTGACTCCTCCTCAAATGAATTCCTCTTCTAATTGCAGCACAAGGATCACAAGCATCAGAGTTGAAGAAGTATTCTGATCCTCTGTTCTGAAAGTTTACCAGTAATTCTTCGAAGTAGCAAATTGGCTTGATCTAGCAGCACATTCTTCGCATCTAAGCTCCAAGTTGAGGCTGCCTATTCTTGCTAAACGTAGAGCTCTATTTTTTTCTTCTTTTCCCACTCTCCAATCTCTTTCTTTCAAACTGTGTGTGATCTCTAATGAACTGGGACACTTTTCCACTTTTTATCTAATTGCGGGCGATCTACTGTAGTGGGCCCCTCAACAGATTCCCAATAGTTAGGGAGAATCTTTTTGCCGCCAAGAGATGGTATCTTCCATAAACGGTGACGTGTACTCAAAGTCCCTAACAGATGGACCTAGGGTCACGTGCCCAATTCTTATGCGCTTGTGGCTGCTTTGTTGAAAGATTCTAAGTATTGCAGTGTCGACACATCCAAGATGTAGTGTCGACACACATATACATTTAAGTACAGCAAGAGTCCTATAACACTAAGCTGTAGTGTTGACCTGACCATTTCATAGTGTCAACATGCTCTTTCTTCTGAATCATCCTATTAGTTAGATAGAGTCGACCTCACTTAGAAAGAGTGTCGACCTCATCCTCACTTCTCTTCATAGAACACTTTGAGACCTGAATAGTGTCGACCTTATTCACGCTTGGTGTTGACCTTATCTGCTTGCTTCTTTCCGCTGCAGCATAGGAAGGCCACTAGAGTTGACCTGCTCTTTGAGTAGTGTCGACCTGATCTGATCACTTCTTCTCAGCGCAACCCAAAAGAACCACTAGTGTCGACCTATGTTCCAAGTAGTGTCGACCTTATCTGATTATTTCTTCTCAGCATAAGCTAGATGAACCATTAGTGTCGATCTGATCCTTGAATAGTGTCGACCTTATAGAGGATATCGAATTTTTCACTTGATGCAAATGAGTTGTTCCTGTGAAACAAATGTCGTGTGTCAAATATCTATGGCTTTTTACTTAATTTATGACATCATCAAAACCAGGGACACAACAATCTCCCCCTTTTTGATGATGGCGACATTTATTCATAGAGGTTTGAACTTGTAAAAAAAATGTTCATAATCAGAAATTATTAGTCCATGCACTCAACCATTCACATAAGTAAACAAGCCATCCATGCAAAGTCATTGCAAGTAAGCATACTTTGATAATTTCATTTCACGAAACATTGATTCTTACAAAAACCATCAACTATTACACATGTCCAACTATAGACTATAGACAATCATCAAGACAGTCATTAAGCAACACCAGCAAACATCCTAAAATTAAACACAAACATCTATGATAATCATATCTTCTCCCCCTTTGACATAATCAAAAAGAGAAAATCATTGAGGAGGCGGAGGCTGCTGAGGGAATAGTTGGTGCTCAATCCTGGACAACTGGTAGTGGATATCACTGTAATGATCTCTCATAAAGTGATCAATGACATTAATCTTAAGACCTACAAATTCCTTCAAGTTGGCAAACTGTTGATCAATCACAACTGGCAAATGATCCACCCCATGAGGCATAGTAGGGGCTACTGCAGATGAAGTGGCTTGATTACTATCTGCAGAGTCATGAGTGTTATGCAATTTCCAAACCTGGTTGAACTCATCTCTCACCAGTTGGAGTTTGTGAGAGATATCCTCATTATAACCCCACAAAGTGTTCATCCTTTGAGAGATTTGTTGAACAGTCTGAACCAAATTAGGAATTTTAGTAACCTTGTCAACACCTCTCTGTAGAGCTTCCTCAATGGACTATATCTTATCATAGATTTCTGCCTGAGTGTACTCAGCTTTATTGAACACAAACCCAATGGTTTGTACTAACTGATCTAATTGAACAGCTGTGAATCTATGAATCTATTCCTGCCTTTCTACATTTTCAGACAGCCTCTGCTCAATAGTTTCCATCCGACTGTCAAACTACAAAGCCTGATGCTCCATCTTGGTATTCAAAGTATCAAGGGAACTATGGACTACAGCAAATTGCTCTGCCAGAAAATTAAGAAGACTAGATGGAATTTGAGCTTCTGCGGAGGATGAGGAAGGTATATCATGCATAGATGGAAAATCTCCAGAAGGAGGAAGGTGAGGAGGTGATAAATGTGGAGGATCTGATCCTAGATCATCAACTAAAGGGATATGAGAGGGAATGGACAAATTCCCTTAGAATACAATATCATCATGAACAACATCCCTCTACATTCTCTGATCGTCTTCATCTTGCTGAGGCTGGTCCATAACCACATTCCCATCAACATTTACACGGGTTGCCAAATTAAGCTTCATGAATTTCTCAATATGAGCCAAGTCATATGTATGAAACTTGGCTATTTTCTGAACTTTAGTAGCACCCAAGGCAATGTTCAATTTCTGAAAGATTGTGGACAAATGTGCTGCATAAGGCAGACTTCGTCTCAACTTTGGCTCGGTTACTTCATGAAGCAGTTGACAAATGATCGTTGCTAGATTGACTTTTTCTTTCCTAATCAAGCAGAACATGAGAAATCTCTGTAGACTAGTGACTCTCTGCCTCCCTCCTCCTTGAGGAGTTAGAATTATAGTGCACTAATGATGCAGCAGTCGATTTGCAGGAGGAAATCTATTTGCATTCAATTGTGACACCTTTGCCTAATTAATATCAAGTACATTGTGTGGCAGACCAGTTAAAACTGAAAATGCGTCATGTGCACAGAACCAAAAATTCTGAGGGTTATGACCCTCATTTGGAATATCCAACAACTGACTCACAATAGCATTTTTGAGTATAATAGGAACTCCCCTTACACTGGACTCTAGAGAGTGCTTTTTACTGACCAAATTTCTGAAAAACTCTTGGACCAAAATGGGATAGTATACTTTATGCTCACTCACAAAATCTATCCAGCCCTGGTATTCTAACATACCAAGAAGCTCTGGCAGAGAATTGATCATACCTTCATCATGAATGTTGATGATCCTGGGATGCAGGATGGGCTTATTCCCAGCTATCAATCTCCTCACATTTGAAGAAGGATAATGAGACTCTTCATCATCAGATTCATCATCACCAGGTTCAGATTCTTCTTCTTCTTGGTCTAAGTTCTGTGCAGGCTCTTCAAAACTGGCTTCCTTGTCAACTTCTTCTTAGTCTTCAGTATTATCTTGAATATCAACCTCATCATCATCATTTTCTTCCTCTCCATCACGCTTAGGACTCACATTATCATTCTCGACCAATAGCTGCTCATAGTTGAGCACTTCCTGTCTGCTAGAACCACCATCGAAACCCTGGGGATTAGGGCTTCCGTCAGACGACATTTGAGAACCTTGCTAGCTAGAGACACACTCATCTGAACTGCCCAACTCTACAAACTCCAGCTTCTTCTTGCCCCTTGAGAAGTTCTTTTCTTTTGCTGTGCCGGGGTGAGAGAATCTTCGTCTTGAAAATGACGGGACAGCGGGCTTCTTCTCACTAATCTCAATCCCCTTTGCAGGATCATTACGTACCTTTGTGCGCCTTTCTGGAATAGAAGATTCAACTTCTTTCCTCTTCCCTCCACGACGAGATTGCAACTTCGGAGCCATAGCCAGATGGACAGAGTATCGGAGAAGGAAGAAAGCACAGTTGTAGAAAGAAGGTTTTCGGAGAGAGTTTGAGAGAGATGAAGGTAGGAATTTCAAAACAGCTTTTAAGAGATGAGAGGTCCGAAGAGACGTAACTCTTGATGCGTCGACCTCTCCTAGGAATGCAGAGAGCCTGTGGAACAACGAAGGCATATCGTGTTCCAACAACACAAGATAGAGTAGCATTGACTCTAATGTGAAAACTGTCGACACTAAGAAGCTAAGATCAAGGTCAAAATTAGTAAAACTTCTGAGGAGATGACAGATCACCATGATACACTAAACCTCTAGGAAAATTTTGAGAGTGTTAACAATTGCATTTATGCACTTTTCTCTCCTTTTCTCATTATTTGTGAGATTTATGGTTTGAAAATTAGGAATTTTAGTTTAACCAAAAAATGTTGAAATATTCAAGAGACTATATAACAAATGTGAAAAATATCCTTCAAGTAGAAAAATGCAATATTATGAAACCACTTACTTAGGACATGTAACAAGGTATTCTTGGAAAGATAACAAAGCAAGCTAACATATATTGTAACACCCTCTCCCGACTGCACATATATATACATATCGCATAACTTTTGATCGGAAGAGGGGTTACGCTGAAAAATTTTGTTATGGGCAGACAAATCCATGAAACGTACAAAACTAGCAAACTATTCCACAAAGGCATCTTTGAACATATTATACATCACAAGGTAACAAATTATTAATACTCATTATTTACATAAACCAAGCTTCTTCTCTCTAAAGTTTTATTTGTACAACAAAATCTCTAAAAAGTCATCAGACTATGCTATTCTTCTTCATCTCTTCAACATCCACAGCGGAATTGAGATTCATTTGTAGCTGAGATTATACACACCTTCAATATGAAAGGGTTGGAGGAAACAAAGGTATGAGTCGGAGGACTCAGTAGGTGAAAGAAAGCGCATATGGATCAAAATCACATTTGCTCATGAATTTCATACTTAACAGAAACATGTAGCTCAATTTGATTTCATAACGAGCTCAAACAAAATTCAGAACAAGAGTCATATATGTCTTTTAAAATTCATATCATAACTTGATTTGGAAACGAATTCGACAGACATCATACTACTCTCAAGAGGTTACTAGATAACGTAAATATATCCTCAGTGCCTAGGCAATTCTAGCACCTTGGATCTTGTTCATTGTGCAATGAGATTTATTACCCACCATCATCAGTCCATTGACTTGGATTTACCTACAAACTGTCGTCCACAGCTAATCACAAGTGATTGGTGCTATCACAAGTGATCCTAAACCCTCTTTAAAGAGAACACTGTCTTCAAATCATAAGTTACATTTCATGAGCACAATAGGGATAGAAATTCAAGGATAGTTTGATTGAAGATTAATCAAATCATCTTGGTAATAAAGTAGTTTAGAGTCCAACAAAATGAGATAACAACTTGTGGGGTCAACAATATAGTGAGTCTTCAGAGGATGGGACAAGAATAGGTGCTGAAAACATAACAGGGCAGCATCTATCAACAGCTAGAAGGTAGTTGTCGACAGCTACTGGTTTCCAGAACCATGTTTCTAAAATTTGAACAATGCATGTCGACAGGCAAAAGTCATCTGTCGACAGATCAGGGTCATCTATCGATAGATAAGAGCTATCTGTCAACAGCTATTGATTTTTCAGAAGGTTTGGGTTCTGGGAGCTTGAGGCCTGTTGACAGATGACTTCCATCTGTCGACAGCCGCAAGTCCAGCTTCCAGAAATAGATCTACACTACTCTAAAGACTCTTTTAAAGGTTCCTATGAATCCAAATCTGTTTAACACATCAAAGAGGGTTTTGTACATAGTTCTAAACATCACTTATATGAAGGAAAGAAGCATAGACAATAGGAGTCCAAGCTTTGCATATGAATGGCATAAAATTGGGAACTTGTAGGAAAAGACTTAGTAGGAACATATCTACTCCTACATGCAATTCCTTCTCAAAGCTGAAACAAAATTGATACTAAGTACAAAATCTACTTCTTAAGACATGAACAATAATTAGAGTCTTATGAAAGCTTTACTAATCCTTGTGACCAGAACCAAGGTAGACACTCAAACTCTGAGGCTCTAGTAGAAGAAGGAACAAGAAGAGGAGAATTTTCCATAGAACCAGGGATAAATAGGAACATATGGGTTTCCAAGGATGAAGAAGCTACAAGTATGATAATAGAAGACTGGAGAGAAATCAGAGAAAGGAACCTACCTGACTGGGAAGGGAAAATGAAGATTCTTCTTCTTCATGTAGAGTCAGTAGCTGTGTAAAGAAGGAAGTAAAAGAATTGCAGGAATGGAAGCTTCGGCCGATGCAGTTGGAGAAATGGTAATTCAAATGAAGAGGAAGCAGCAGCACACAGCAGTAGGAGTCTCCCCAAGGCAACGGTTGCACACTATGGCAAAAACTACTCCAGCAGCTCCCACAGCAGCAGCTCCAGCAGCAAGGAATAGAAAGAAATGGAAACAAAAGCTGTGGTGTGCAAGGTCAGGCAAGAACAGACGGTGGAATGGTGCGTATGAAGGGTGAGGGGGTGCTTTTATAACCCACACTTTACCATGCACAGTGACACCTCCCATGCGCAGGTGTAATAGTAAAAACGATTTGGTTTTTTACTGCTACACATGGCTCATGCATCCTCTCACACACTTACACATCAGTCACCAACATGTAAGGATTTTAACCCTTAATGACATGGGCTTACGTAGCCCATGTTGCGTAAGCATGGAATAATTCCCAAAAATCCTTACCGTAAATGGCCCATAATTTAGTTGGTCTAATAATTCTTATATTAATACATTAATATTATGTACATTTATATTAAAATTGCAACCATAGGCTAATGAAAATTTTTTACAAATTATGGTGATTTTAGTTCAATTTTTAGATTTTATTTTCCACTGGGTGAAAAATCACCCAAAAAATAGTTGCGTCGGCTTAATCTCGAAATCTGTACGTCAACAATTCCGGATATTTACATTTTTGTTATCACCATATTTTTCTAAGAATTATGGTCTTCTCAGATTTTATTTTTGTTACAGAATTTCGGTGTCGCCCTGTCGGGGTACATACGACCGAAAATGGTACCGGTGCATGATAATGTGTCTTAAACACACTCTTAATCACAAATATCTCAATTTAAGACTAATTGATATGAATAAAAAAATTGCTAAGTAAATCATGATGTTTAAAATTTGAGGGTATTATATTTCTCCCCCTATTAAAATAAATTTTGTCCTCGAATTTGGCAAAATTTACTTATCGAATAGTTGTGGATACTTTTCTTTCATCTCTTGCTCTAACTCCCACATTTCTTCTTCCACAAGTGCATTTCTCCACAAGATCATCACCATAGAAACTGCTTTGTTTCTGAGAACTCATTCTTTCCTGTCCAATATTTTCACGGGTTCTTCTTGCACGGTTAAATCTGGTTGTATTTCCACATCTTCATAACTGATTATATGAGAAGGATCCATTATGTATTTCCTTAACATAGATATGTGAAACACATTATGAATGTGTGACCATGAGGGCAGTAGAGCTAATTGATATGCTACTTCTCCTATTTTCTGCAATATTTCAAAACGCCCTACATATTTTGGACTGAGCTTTCCTTTCTTACCAAATCTCATGATACCTTTGGTTGGAGAGATCTTTAGAAATACATGATCACCTACGTTAAACTCCAGTGGTCTCCTTCTCTTATAAGCATACTTTTTCTGTCTATCTTGAGCTATTAGCAATCTCTTACTAATTAATTTAATCTTCTCTGAACAGTTCTGAATTAATTCTGGCCCAATGAGATCTTTTCTCCCACTTCAGCCAAGCAGAGGGGTGATCTACAAGGTCTACCATATAATGCCTCATATGGTGCCATCCCAATACTTGTATGGTCACTATTATTGTACGCGAACTCAATTAAGGGTAGGTAATCATCCCAGCTACCACGCCAATCCAAACTACAGGCTCATAGCATATCTTCGAGTGTTCTAATAGTTCTTTCTAATTGGCCATCGGTTTATGGATGATATGCTAAACTAAATTTTAATTGTGTACCCATGGGCGCTTACAGACATTTCCAGAATCTAGCAGTGAATCTTGGATCTCTATCTGAAATTATTGACAAAGGAATTCCATGAAGTCTCACTATTTCCTTTATATACAATTGAGCCAAATCTTCTAATGATTGTGTTTTTTTCATTGCTAGAAAATGAGCTGATTTAGTTAGTCTATCCACAATTACCCAAATAGCATCATGCTTCTTCCTTGTCTTTGGCAAACCCATCATGAAGTCCACAGTTATCCGCTCCCATTTCTATACTGGAATTTCAATTAGTTGCATAGGCCCTGCTGGCTTCTGGTGTTCAGCCTTTATTTGTTGACATGTTAAACATTTACTCACAAATTCTGCTATGTCCTTTTTCATTCCATGCCACAAAAATTGATTTTTCAGATTCTGATACATTTTAGAGCTACCAGGATGGATTGAATACTGAGATTTGTGTCCTTCCTTTAATAATTCTCTTTTTATTTCTTCATTCTCCGCTATGCATATTCTATTTTGAAATCTAATTATTCCTTGACCGTCTTTGATGTATCCTGGTTTGTTTATCATCTCTTTTAGTTTCTGATCTTGGTTTTGTGCTTCACCAATTCTGTCTAGTAATACTGACCTTACTGTTAATTGTGCCAGTATCAAATTTTCTGCACCATATCTTGGTGAGTAATCAATCAGATCTGTCATTTCTTTCCACTGTTGGTGTAACTGTAGTGGCCTTGATTTCTTCCTACTCAAAGCATCAGTAACTAAATTAGCCTTACCCGGATGGTAATTTACTGTAAAATCATAATCCTTCAGAAATTCTAGCCATCTCCTTTGTCTTAGATTCAGTTCCTTTTGAGAAAATATGTACTTTAAACTCTTATGTTCAGTATAAACTTCAAATTGTTCTCCATATAAATAATGGCGCCAAATCTTCAAATCATGTATAATTGCCACTAATTCCAAGTCATGGGCTGGATAATTCTTTTCATGATCTTTTAGTTGTTTAGAAGCATATGCTACCACTTTTCCATGTTGCATAAGAACACACCCAATTCCTCTTTGAGATGCATCCATATACACTATAAATCCTCCTGATCCTTGGGGTAAAGTAAGAACCGGAGCTGTGGTAAGCTTCCCTTTTAACTTCTGAAAACTGTCCTCACACTTCTCATTCCACACACAAGGTATTTCTTTTCTGGTTAACTGAGTCAAAGGCGTAGCTATGGAAGAAAAGCCTTCAATAAATCTCCTATAGTAACCAGCTAATCCCAAGAAACTTCATATTTTTGATGGATTCTTGGGTCTTTCCCAATTCAAAATTGCTTCAATTTATTTGGGTCGACTGCCACACCTTTTCCAGAAATCACATGGCCCAAAAGGTTCACTTCTTTGATCCAGAACTCACACTTACTTAACTTAGCATACAATTGATGATTCCTTAAGGTTTGTAGTACAATTGTCAAATGTTCCTTGTGTTCTTCTTCATTAGATGAATATATCAACACATCATCTATAAATACAACCACAAAATTGTCCAAATATGGCTGGAATACCCTATTCATCAAATCCATAAACACCGCAGGTGCATTAGTGAGTCCAAAAGGTAGTACTAAAAACTCATAGTGTCCATATCTGGTTCTAAATGTTGTCTTGGGAATATCATCTTCTTTAACCCTCAACTGATGGTACCCAGACCTTAGATCAATTTTAGAGAATATTGTAGCAGACCAAAGTTGATCAAATAAGTCATCAATTCTAGGTAGTGGATATTTGTTTTTTATTGTGACTTGATTCAACTTTCTATAATCAATACATAATCTGAGGGATCCATCTTTCTTTCTTACAAACAATACCGGAGCTCCCCATGGTGACACACTTGGTCTAATAAAAC
Organism: Colocasia esculenta; assembly: GCA_014218235.1. Classification (NCBI taxonomy): domain Eukaryota; kingdom Viridiplantae; phylum Streptophyta; class Magnoliopsida; order Alismatales; family Araceae; genus Colocasia; species Colocasia esculenta. Next base: position 37,372,594 of record CM024757.1, on the reverse strand, counting down.
CTTTGTCTAATAAATCTTGCAACTGCTTCTTTAATTCTGTCAACTCAACTGGTGCCATTCTATAAAGAGCTATAGATATGGGTAAAGTTCCAGGCAAAAGTTCAATAGCAAAATCAATTTCCCTACTAGGAGGTAATCCAGATAGATCACTTGGGAACACATCTGGAAATTCCTTCACAACATCAATATCTTGAACTGATATCTGTTTATGCTCATTTGATATGGCCATCACACTTGCCAGATAACCTTGACAACCACTTCTCAGCCATTTCATGGCTTTAAGTGCTGATATAGTCTTCTTGTTTCCATTATTCTTTCGACATGTATAGCTGAAATCTGCTAATCTCAGCCTTTTAAATGTTAAAACTTTCTTATGGCAATCTAGTAATGCATGATTTTCTGCTAACCAATCCATTCCCAGTATAATGTCAAAATCTTGCATGTTATCCAGTACATATACATATGCAGTAAGTTCATGCTCTCTTATTTTCAAATTTACTTCAGGGATGACAGAAGTAAGAATAGCTATTTGACCAGTAGGACAGTCAAGTACCATACTTCCTACCAATTTCTCTGGTTTCTGAGATATAGAATTAACAAATACCCGAGAAATAAAAGAGTGAGTAGCTCCAGGGTCAAATAATACTCTAACATACATATTTTCAGTCAGGAGAATACCTTCAGCCACAGTGGGGGTGTCTTGGGCTTCCTCCTTTGTTAGAGCAAAGACTCTAGCTGGTCCTTTGGGTGGTTGTCTTGGGACTTGCTGAGAGTAGGGTTGTGGCTTTGGTGCTTTTGACTGATCTTCTTTGAGTGGACAGTCCCTAATCAGATGTCCTTTCTGACCACATCCATAACATTTTCCCACTACTTTCCAGCATTCATCACCGGGGTGTTTTTCTCCACATTGAGCACACACGAGCCAACTCTTTTTCTGTTCTCCCTACTGCTTAATTGGATCAATCTTTCTCTTCTGACCTTTTGTTTCCTTGGTATACAAATTTTTTTTCTTACCCCCATTGATTTCTTGGTTTTTCATATACTCCATAAACTCAGATTCCACGATAAACACAGTCTTTAGTGCCACTGCCATGCTCTGGGGATCTAGTGGAGCTACCCTGCTTGTAACGACCCAGAACCCGCATTACCAGTAACAACCAGTAACCCGAATTCTGACCCGCTAACCCACGAGACAAGCTCGGAAGGGTAGGAATTTAAGAGTCCGAGGAGACTATATGTAAGAAGATACACACCATGCAAAGCAGTAAAATTCCACTATATGAACATATCATATACAATCTCAGAGTCTGAGACAAAGTACAGAGTACAGAAGTACAACAAAAAGGTACAACTCACTGCAGCTAGGGAGCACCAACACCGGAGTGGCTAGACTCGCCTGGAACGGGAGTCGACGAAGACCCACCTGAAAGGGAAGGGAGTGAGTCTCAAGAAAAGAGACCCAGTAGGGAAAAGTAACCCCACCGGCAACTAAACTAAAGTGCGGAAAGTAAAAACTGAAAGTAAGTACACGTCGCACCACAACACAAAACTGTAAACCACGCGGCTCAGTAACACACACTCACACACACAGCAAGTAGGACTCAGCTAGGGTCTGTGGCTCGGCGTCCCGTCACCACAGAGGCTCTCAACCCCAGCCACGTGTGCACACTACAGACGCTCTCTCTCGCGTTTGGTCCACGACCGGTTTTTCCCCTACGCTTGACCCTAGCGGTAGAGAAGGGGCTCCACGGAGACCGGCTCAAAACCACCAAAAGGAGTACGCACAAGACAGAGTCGCACTCGATGTCCCGGCTCACTAGCGGAGGACAACCACACGCTAGTCGTCTAGACGGAGTCGCACCCACGCCTAGGTAACACAACAGAAACGGGTACACGGTAACGCAACGCGCGTACAACAGACGGAACACACTCAACGTCTGAAACCCCGTACAGTAGTAAACACCTCGTGCCACAAACAACTACTTTTACGCACAGGCGGAGTCACACTCTAAGCCTGGCCCACTTGTGCTATTAGGGCGGACATCACATGTCAATCGCCTCTAATCACACAACTTAAGTCTAATGGGAGACAGGATATAAATGGCCTGATCGATTGCCGCCAATAAAGGGTAAACGGCAACCCCTATGCCGCCAACAATAACTAAACGGCAGTCGACCTTGTCGTTTAACTCATCCCTGAAGATCTCAACGTCAACAGATGTGGACGTTGATATCTTCAGTCCCCCATACCCAGAACTGAACCGAATCAGTCCCAATGGGCAGAAACACTTAACTAAACTCTGACTGATGGAGGGAAACACTTCCTCTCATCAATCTACACTACCAAATATCATAAATAAACAATCTAACACCTAGATTATCCAAACCACCCTCAATTCCGGCATGATATAACCCAAACCCTAAACCATGATTTGCACATCAATTAAGTTAATTGGACATGCTGGTTTGCTGGGGAAGGTTACAGGGGTTAAGTCCCTACCTCAGAACGCTTAATCAATCCCCAAACAGCCACCAATCGAGCCGGATCTCCCCGAAGACTCCGCGCGAATCACGCCAAAACCTCGCGATTCCCGCCCGATTTAGCAACGCCACACGATCCAAGGGCTTTCCACGAGCTCAAATCACTCAACAGAAGCTACAGGAAACAAGAAAGGCTAAGGTGGAAGGAAGGAGAGGAAAGGAGAAGAAGAAGCTCTGCTCTCGGGCTATCCTATTTCAACAGGACTGGTTAGTCGACGTCCACATCTGTGGTCGCCAACTGAACCGCCAACAGACTGACGTCCATATCCCTTGCCGCTGAGTTCAACCTCAGACGTCCACATCGCTGGACGCTGACTCAGACTTAACGGCAAGCCCTGGCCGTCAACAGCAGATCAACGACAATGGTCTTGTCGTCGACCATACAGAACCACTACAGACCCAATAAGGATCCACTAAAGACCCGAGACCTTACAGCTCTCCCCCCTTAAGGAATTTTGTCCTCAAAATTCAAACAACACAAGGAAAGAGAAGAAGACTCACCAAAGAGGTACGGAAAATGCTCGCGCATCTCGTCCTCCCGCTCCCGTGTTGACTCGCCACCGGAGTGCCGCTGCCACGCAACACGAACTAAAGGGATTGCCTTGTTCCTCAACCTCTGAACTCGGCGATCCTCAATGTGCAACGGAAACTCTGGTACAGTCAACACTGGAGTCACCTCAGACCACTCTGCACTCTGCAGAACGTGAGACTCGTCAGCAGGATATCTCCGAAGCATCGACACGTGGAACACGTCGTGCACGGCTGCCAACTCTGACGGGAGCTCAAGTCTGTACGCCAAACCTCCGACACGCTCAGTAATGGTAAAAGGCCCAATAAAGCGAGGACTCAACTTTCCACGCTTACCGAACCTCACCACTCCTTTCATAGGAGACACACGAACAAACACCTGGTCTCCTACCTGAAACTCGAGCGGTCGTCTGCACTGATCTGTATAACTCTTCTGCCGACTCTGAGCTGACTGAAGCCTCTGTCTCACAAGCTGAACTACCTCAACTGACTGCTGAACCAACTCCGGTCCCATGACAACTCGTTCGCCAACCTCGAACCAGTCAAGAGGAGTGCGACACGGTCGTCCGTACAAAGCCTCATATGGTGCCAAACCGATACTGGAGTGATAACTATTATTATATGCGAACTCGACCAACGGCAAGTGAGCTGTCCACGACCCCTGCCACTCCAGGCAACAAGCTCTAAGCATGTCCTCCAAAGTCTGGATAGTCCGCTCTGACTGACCGTCTGACTGAGGGTGGTAGGCGGAACTAAAAGCCAACTCTGTCCCCAAAGCTCTCTGGAAACTGCGCCAGAATCCAGAAGTGAAGCGAGGATCCCTGTCTGACACAATAGAGATCGGCACTCCATGCAAAGGAACAATCCGCTCTACGTACAACGCGGCCAACCTACTCACACCCCAACTAGTCCTGACAGGCAAGAATCTGGCAGTCTTCGTCAATCTGTCCACAAGAACCCAAATGCTATCAAAACCTCCAGCTGTCCTCGGCAAACCACAAAAAAGTCAGTCGTCACATGGTCCCACTTCCACATCGGAATCTCTAACGGCTGCACAAGTCCTCCCGGACGCTGATGTTCGGCCTTCACCTGCTGACAGACCAAACACCTAGCAACAAAAGCCGCTATGTCTCTCTTCATCCCAGGCCACCAAAACTGACGTCTCAACCTGTGGTACATCTTGGTCGCCCCTGGATGAATAGAGTACCTGGAACCATGTGCCTCCTGCAACACGACTCTCCTGATAGACTCCTCAACAGGAACATAGAGTCTACCTCGGAACCTAACAGTCCCGTCCTCACAAAGCTCAACCTCTGGAAGAAGCAACACACTGCACAACTCGGGATCTGCCTGCTGAGCCTCAGCAACCTGTCTCACAACCGCGGGAGCTGCTAACAAACTGCCCAACACACACTGATGACGACTGGATGAAACTCTGAAAGATCCCTCTGTCGCAGACTGCCACAACTGCCACTCTCTAAGCATCAGATGACTCATCTGTGCTTTCCTACTCAAGGCATCTGCAACTACATTCGCCTTTCCAGGCTTATACTCAATGCTGAAATCATAGTCCTTCAGATATTCCATCCATCGACGCTGCCTCATATTCAGATCCCTCTGAGAAAACACATATCTCAAACTCTGGTGGTCGGTACGGACTACAAAACTCACTCCGTACAAGTAAAGACGCCAAATCCGCAAAGCAAACACCACTGCTGCAAGCTCTAGGTCGTGGGTCGGGTAACTCTCCTCGTGGGGCTTAAGCTGGCGAGACGCATAAGCCACCACTCGGCCTTGCTGCATCAAGACCGCACCCAAACCAACACCTGAAGCATCTGTGCAAACCTCAAAACCCTCCTCACCTGAAGGTAAGGCAAGAACTGGCGCCGACGTAAGCAGTCGTTTCAACTCTATGAAACTCTGCTCACACTGATCCGACCACTCAAACGGAACTCCCTTTCTCGTCAACCGAGTCAAGGGTGCAGCAACCTGAGAAAAATCTCGAACAAACCTGCGGTAGTAACCTGCCAAACCCAGAAAGCTACGAATCTCAGACACAGATCTGGGACTCTCCCACTGCAAAACTGCCTCAACCTTCGCTGGATCTACTGAAACTCCCTCACCTGAGATCACGTGCCCCAAGAAGTGAACTGTTGTAGCCAAAACTCACACTTGCTAAGTTTGGCATACAACTGGTGCTCTCGCAAAGTCTGCAACACGATCCTCAGGTGCTCGGCGTGCTCCTCCTCCGAAGCGGAGTACACCAGAATGTCGTCAACAAACACTACGACAAACCGGTCCAAGAACTGGTGGAACACCCGGTGCATCAGATCCATGAAGGCTGCTGGAGCATTGGTGAGCCCAAACGGCATCACCAAAAACTCAAAGTGTCCATATCTGGTCCGAAAAGCAGTCCTCTCAATGTCCGAGTCTCTAATCCGCAACTGATAGTAGCCCGACCTCAAGTCAATCTTCGAGAAGACACGAGCAGACTGAAGCTGATCAAAGAGATCATCAATCCTAGGCAAAGGATACCTATTCTTGATGGTCACTTGATTTAGCTTCCTATAATCGATACACAACCTCAGGCTACCATCCTTCTTCCGGACAAACAAAACAGGTGACCCCCACGGAGAAAAGCTAGGACGGATATAGCCCTTCTCCAACAACTCCTCAAGCTGCCTCTTCAACTCCCTCAACTCTGCTGGTGCCATACGGTACGGTGCCTGCGCAAAAGGTAAAGTGCCAGGAACCAACTCTACAGTAAACTCAATCTCTCTCTCTGGTGGCAAACCAGGCAACTCTTCCGAAAAACATCCGGAAACTCACACACTACGGAATGTCCCCCACTCCCGAGGCAACTGGTCAAGAGTCACTGCAGAAACTAGGAAACCCTGACAACCAGAAGCAAGTAACCTCCCTGCCCTCAAAGCAAAACTAAAAAGCGAGAAGTAAGAGGTACGATACCCTGGAAGTAGAACGCCGCTGCTCCAGGTATCCGCAAGTGCACCCTCTTCTTCTGGCAATCCATCACTGCACCATACCGCTCCAACCAATCCATACCCAAAATCACATCATAATCATGCAACTGCAAGGCAAACAAACGGGCTGACAACAACTGATCCTGCAACTGCACAGGTACCTCCTCGAGACAGTAGGACGTAAGGACAAAGTCCCCCGTCGGCAACTCTACTGCCAACTCAACAGACTCTCCCGAACTCAACTCTCCAAGGGAGTCTAAAAAGTCCTCAGACACAAAAGAGTGAGAGGCACCGGAATCAAACAAAACTCTAGCTGCATAACCAAAAACTGAAACAGTACCTTCCACCAGGTGAGCTGCCTCCGCGTCTGCACGAGTCAAGTGGGTAACACGACCTCTACCTCTCGACCCACCAGAACCTCCGGTCTGCTGACGCTGCTGCACAGGTGCCTGCTGCTGCTGCTGCACTCGGGGCTGTGACTGGGTCTGCTGCTGCGGCACACGAGGTAACAAAGGACAATCTCGCGCCATATGACCCATCTGGTCACACCGGTAACACTGCCCAGCAAAAGTACGATGTACCTGCTGCGAAGGCTGACCTGTCGGCTGCTGAACACTCCCAACCGACTGCTGCCTCTGCTCTGCCTGCCTCCTATCACGCCGAAACTTCCTCCGAGATCCTGACTTCGCCGACGTCCCAGTAGAAGTGGACGCGTAGGAAGTCGTAGTCCTCGGGGTCGTCTGCACACTACCCTGCTGCTGGCGAGGCTGGGAAGGAACTACCTGCGTCTGAACCTCTGCACTCCGAGCACGAGTCCGCAAGGTGTCTGCCTCCAATGCTGCCGCTGTCTGATAGGCCGCATCCAAGTCTGTGACACGAGCAACTATCAGCGCCTGCCTGAGCTCTGGCCTCAAGCCTCTCACGAACTGCTGAGTCCTCAAACCCTCATCTCCCATAATCTGCGGAGCATAACGCCCTAACTCCACAAATCTGGCCCTGTACTGCACCACAGTAGAGTCCCTCTGCTGCAAGTCCAGAAACTGGTACAACCTCTCCGTCCGGACGTAAGTAGGACAGAAGGCTCTCTCAAAAGAAACAACAAACTCCTGCCACGGAATCTGTCTCAGTGGGCGAGACTGAAAAGTAGTCTCCCACTCAGCGGACCACCAAGTCAACGCCTGCGCCTGCAACTGGTAACTGGCTAGGAGCACTCGCTCCTCTGGAACACACTCCATGGAACGAAAAGTCCGCTCCACTGCATCTAGCCAAGCTCGCGGTACATCTGGATCAGGCTGGCCCAAAAACTGAGGAGGCTGAAACTGCAAAAACTCCCTCAACACCCTCCCTGTACCACCCTGGGGTACCGGCGCGTCACGGTGCTGAGCAACAAACTGAGCCATCCCCTCAAGAAAATGAGTCATGTCCAATCCCTGAGCTACCTGAGGTGGAGGTGGCAGCGGCGGAACAATACCACTATGTGCATCATGTGGCAAAGGCTGCGTCTGCTGAGGTGGCGGAGCATCTCCAACCTCCGGACGAGTCGCCTGCTCGGCTACTCCCTCTCTAGGACGTCGCCTAGGCGCCATAGAACTACACACAGAACAAAAATACACACATAAATACACTAACTAACTCCGGGCTACATAGCTGCACTGTACTCTTTAGACTCTGAGTTAACATGATGGGTATTTCCTTATATATATCTCATCAGACCAGGCTCTGATACCAAACTGTAACGACCCAGAACCCGCATTACCAGTAACAACCAGTAACCCGAATTCTGACCCGCTAACCCACGAGACAAGCTCGGAAGGGTAGGAATTTAAGAGTCCGAGGAGACTATATGTAAGAAGATACACACCATGCAAAGCAGTAAAATTCCACTATATGAACATATCATATACAATCTCAGAGTCTGAGACAAAGTACAGAGTACAGAAGTACAACAAAAAGGTACAACTCACTGCAGCTAGGGAGCACCAACACCGGAGTGGCTAGACTCGCCTGGAACGGGAGTCGACGAAGACCCACCTGAAAGGGAAGGGAGTGAGTCTCAAGAAAAGAGACCCAGTAGGGAAAAGTAACCCCACCGGCAACTAAACTAAAGTGCGGAAAGTAAAAACTGAAAGTAAGTACACGTCGCACCACAACACAAAACTGTAAACCACGCGGCTCAGTAACACACACTCACACACACAGCAAGTAGGACTCAGCTAGGGTCTGTGGCTCGGCGTCCCGTCACCACAGAGGCTCTCAACCCCAGCCACGTGTGCACACTACAGACGCTCTCTCTCGCGTCTGGTCCACGACCGGTTTTTCCCCTACGCTTGACCCTAGCGGTAGAGAAGGGGCTCCACGGAGACCGGCTCAAAACCACCAAAAGGAGTACGCACAGGACAGAGTCGCACTCGATGTCCCGGCTCACTAGCGGAGGACAACCACACGCTAGTCGTCTAGACGGAGTCGCACCCACGCCTAGGTAACACAACAGAAACGGGTACACGGTAACGCAACGCGCGTACAACAGACGGAACACACTCAACGTCTGAAACCCGTACAGTAGTAAACACCTCGTGCCACAAACAACTACTTTATGCACAGGCGGAGTCACACTCTAAGCCTGGCCCACTTGTGCTATTAGGGCGGACATCACATGTCAATCGCCTCTAATCACACAGCTTAAGTCTACTGGGAGACAGGATATAAACGGCCTGATCGATTGCCGCCAATAAAGGGTAAACGGCAACCCCTATGCCGCCAACAATAACTAAACGGCAGTCGACCTTGTCGTTTAACTCATCCCTGAAGATCTCAACGTCAACAGATGTGGACGTTGATATCTTCAGTCCCCCATACCCAGAACTGAACCGAATCAGTCCCAATGGGCAGAAACACTTAACTAAACTCTGACTGATGGAGGGAAACATTTCCTCTCATCAATCTACACTACCAGAATATCATAAATAAACAATCTAACACCTAGATTATCCAAACCACCCTCAATTCCGGCATGATATAACCCAAACCCTAAACCATGATTTGCACATCAATTAAGTTAATTGGACATGTTGGTTTGCTGGGGAAGGTTACAGGGGTTAAGTCCCTACCTCAGAACACTTAATCAATCCCCAAACAGCCACCAATCGCGCCAGATCTCCCCGAAGACTCCGCGCGAATCACGCCAAAACCTCGCGATTCCCGCCCGATTTAGAACGCCACACGATCCAGGGGCTTTCCACGAGCTCAAATCACTCAACAGAAGCTACAGGAAACAAGAAAGGCTAAGGTGGAAGGAAGGAGAGGAAAGGAGAAGAAGAAGCTCTGCTCTCGGGCTGTCCTATTTCAACAGGACTGGTTAGTCGACGTCCACATCTGTGGTCGCCAACTGAACCGCCAACAGACTGACGTCCATATCCCTTGCCGCTGAGTTCAACCTCAGACGTCCACATCGCTGGACGCTGACTCAGACTTAACGGCAAGCCCTGGCCGTCAACAGCAGATCAACGACAATGGTCTTGTCGTCGACCACACAGAACCACTACAGACCCAATAAGGATCCACTAAAGACCCGAGACCTTACACTGCTCCTCACATTAGGTTTCAATCCTCTCACAAACTTCTTTACCCTTTTGAGTTCATTGTCACAAATGTGAGGTGCATACTTTTCCAGTTCAGTGAATTTGGTTTCATATTCTGCCACAGTCATGTCTTTTTGCTCCAACTGTAAGAATTCCACTTCTTTCCTATCCTTGACGTGTGGTGGAGTGTATTTCTCATACAACTCTCTCAGGAATTCTTCCCAACTAATGTTATCTCCTCTATTTCTAAATGCATTTCTCATGGCAGATTGCCACCATTCATCTGCTCTATCTTGAAGCATATAAGTTGCCAATGTGACTTTGTCTTCTTCTTCGCATCTAATGGCCTTAAATATCTTTTCCATCTCTCTAACCCATCCTTCTACAACCTCAGGTTGACTACTTCCTTTAAAGGCTAGAGGTCCCATCTTCTTAAATTTCTCTAACAACGATGCTCCAGAAATTCTTTCTCCACCTATATCTTGTTGGTTCTTCATTAGTGTTTACACCAACCCCTGAAATGACTGCATAAAAGTGGCAAAATCAGGAGTCCCAATACTTCCTTCTTGAGAGTTTCTGGCCGGTAGTATATTGGGAACTACCCCCCTAGAACCTTCTTCAATTTCCTCATGTCTATCCTCACTAGATGTGTCGATAGCTTTCCCTTTGTCTGCCATTTCCTGGAACACCATCAAACACATCCAATTAATTCATACGAACCACTTAAATTTTAAGAACCAAAATGATCTTTAGAAATTTTAGGATACACACAAATGTTTTATTTATTTCCTTTGTGAAAATGGTCACAGAGATATCTATTACCCATAAACCTGCTCTGATACCACCTCTGTAACACCCTCTCCCGACTGCAGACACATATACATAATGGATGATTGGAAGAGAGGTTATGCTGACAATTTCGTTATGGGCAGACAAATCTGTGAAACGCACAAAACTGGCAAACCATTCCACAAAGGCATCTTTGAACATATTATACATCACAAGGTAACAAAGTATTAATACTCATTATTTACATAAACCAAGCTTCTTTTCTCTAAAGTTTTATTAGTACAACAAAATCTCTAAAAAGTCATTAGACTATGCTATTCTTCTTCATCTCTTCAACATCCGCAGCGGAATTGAGATTCATTTGTAGCTGAGATTATACAGACCTTAAATCTGAAAGGGTTGGAGGAAACAAAGGTATGAGTCGGAGGACTCAGTAGGTGAAAGAAAGCGCATATGGATCAAAAACACATTTGCTCATGAATTTCATACTTAACAGAAACATGTAGCTCAATTTGATTTCATAACGAGCTCAAACAAAATTCAGAACAAGAGTCATATATGTCTTTCAAAATTCATATCATAACTTGATTTGGAAACGAATTCGATAGGCATCATACTGCTCTCAAGAGGTTACTAAATAACGTAAATATATCCTCAGTGTCTAGGCAATTCCAGCACCTTGGATCTTGTTCATTGGGCAAGAACGGGGTTTATTACCCACCATCATCAGTCCATTGACTTGGATTTACCTACAAACTGTCGCCCACAGCTAATCACAAGTGATTGGTGCTATCACAAGTGATCATAAACCCTCTTTAAAGATAACACTGTCTTCAGATCATAAGTTACATTTCATGAGCACAACAGGGATAGAAATTGAAGGATAGTTTGATTGAAGATTAATCAAATCATCTTGGTAATAAAGTAGTTTAGAGTCCACGAAAGTGAGATAACAACTTGTGGGGTCAACAATATAGTGAGTCTTCAGAGGATGGGACAAGAATAGGTGCTGAAAACATAACAGGGCAGCATCTATCGACAGCTAGAAGGTAGTTGTCGACAGCTACTGATTTCCAGAACCATATTTCTGAAATTTGAACAATGCATGTCGACAGGCAAAGGTCATCTGTCGATAGATAAGAGCTATCTGTCGACAGCTATTGATTTTTCAGAAGGTTTGGGTTCTGGGAGCTTGAGGCATGTTAACAGATGACTTCCATCTGTCGACAGCCGCAAGTCCAGCTTCCAGAAATAGATCTACACTACTCTAAAGACTCTTTTAAAGGTTCCTATGAATCCAGATCTGTTTAACACATCAAAGAGGGTCTTGTACACAGTTCTAAACATAACTTTTATGAAAGAAAGAAGCATAGACAATAGGAGTCCAAGCTTTGCATATGAATGGCATAAAATTGGGAACTTGTAGGAAAAGACTTTGTGGGAACATATCTACTCCTACATGCAATTCCTTCTCAAAGCTGAAACAAAATTCATACTAAGTACTAGATCTACTTCTTAAGACATGAAAAATAATTAGAGTCTTATGAAAGCTTTACTAATCCTTGTGACAAGAACCAAGGTAGACACTCAAACTTTGAGGCTCTAGTAGAAGAAGGAACAAGAAGAGGAGAATTTTCCATAGAACCAGGGATAAATAGGAACATATGGGTTTCCAAGGATGAAGAAGCTACAAGTATGATAATAGAAGACTGGAGAGAAATCAGAGAAAGAAGCCTACCTGACTGGGAAGGGAAAATGAAGATTCTTCTTCTTCACGTAGAGTCAGTAGCAATGTAAAGAAGTAAAATAATTACAGGAATGGCAGCTTCAGCCGATGCAGTTGGATAAATGGTAATTCAAATGAAGAGGAAGCAGTAGCACACAGCAGTAGGAGTCTCCCCAAGGCAACGGCTGCACACTATGGCAAAAACTACTCGAGCAGCTCCCACAGCAGCAGCTCCAGCAGCAAGGAACAGAAAGAAATGGAAACAAAAGCTGTGATGTGCAAGGTCAAGCATGAACAAAGGGTGGAAAGGTGCATATGAAGGGTGAGGGGGTGCTTTCATAACCCAGCACCTTACCATACACAGTGACACCTCCCATGCGCAGGTGTAACAGTAAAAACCATTTGGTTTTTTACTGCTACACATGGCACATGCATCCTCTCACACACTTACACATCAGCCACCAATGTGTAAGGATTTTAACACTTAATGACATGGGCTTACGTAGCCCATTCTGCGAAAGCATGGAATAATTCCCAAAATTCCTTACTGTAAATGGCCCATAATTCAGCTGGTCCAATAATTCTTATATAAATACATTCAAATGATGTCCATTTATGTTAAAATTTCAACCATAGGCTAATGAAAAGGTTTTACAAATTATGATGATTTTAGTTTAATTTTTTTGATTTTATTTTCCACTGGGTGAAAAGTCGCCCGAAAAATAGTTACATCGGCTTAATCTTGAAATCCATACGTCAACAATTCCAGATATTTACGTTTTTGTTATCACCATATTTTTCTAAGAATTATGGTGTTCTCGGATTTCATTTTTGTTCAAGAATTCTGGTGTGGCCCTGTCGGGGTACGTACGACCGAAAATGGTACTAGTGCATGATAATGTGTCTTAAACACACTCTTAATCCTAAATATCTCAATTTAAGACTAATTGATATACATAAACAAAATTACTAAGTAAATCATGATGTTTAAAATTTGAGGGATTACATATATTGAATTAGAAATATCTAGCTTAAATTTTTCAGAACTTTTGAAAATGATCATTATCATTTTGTTTTATTTCTTTTCATTTTCATAAATGAACAATCTGATTTCCCTTTCTATTTCATGCAAGAGCCCATGTTTTTTACACACCAGAGCTCCTGATTACTCATGTAGGGTAATCATTTTATTTCAGGGATAGTGTACATCTTTTCATGTTAGGATACATGTTTATCACACATCAGAATCCCTAGTTACTCAGAATACACAAGCAAAATATTAACAGCCCTGAACAGAATTAACTAGTTCATCATGACATACAATACATTCATTGATTTTATCAGTGAATTGTAGTTTCTAAAAGCATAGTCAGTGTTCTGCCATAAAAAAAAAAAAAACTTTTGACTATTAAAAGTTCATGAGAGATTTTTGAGACAAGAAGATTTTTCATGTCAAATTATTTCAGATGCTTTGAAAACCCGACCAGAGAAATCAAATTACATGAAGATTTTCAGAGTTTAATAAAAATGCAATTCTCACATGATGAATTATTTTCTGCACTGTTATTTAACCTTTGAATTTTTCAGAAAGTTTTAAAGGTTAAACTAGAAATTAATAAATCACAAACCACAATCTTTTTATTTTTGAGATAAAGGAGTTTAGAAAGGAGAACAAATGAATTTAACTCCCCCTGAGAAATTCCCTAGAAATTCAGCTTATCATAATGAAATAATTCCCCCTCAGGAATTGACCTCTAGAAACAACGAGGACAACAAGCAAAAGGACTCCCCCTCAACAATTGCATGAAAGACCCTTGGTACTTGGCGGAGACATATACTCACGCATAGTGAAAGTGTCCAGACAAACTTAACTTGCCTTTCCTCAAGTCACCATTTAATATACGAAAAAGACTAATGCAAGGTGAGAGACTAGAGTTTATTTGATGAAACATGAAGAAATTCATTTTTAAAAAAAGTGAAGGTGTATAGATTGAAAAGGAATGGAAAATAGCTCAGAGTGAAAAGAATAGTGTCGATTTTCTTGCCAAAAGAGTCAACCTAAGTCTGAACAGTCAACACAAAAAGACTGAGATGCTTCTTCTTCACCGCCTACTCAAGAACTGAGCATATTCCATCCAACTCATCTGACTAACTAAACCAAAGGCTTTCAACCAATTTTTCATCCCAATATCTTATCAGAAATTAACAAGAAGATTTATCAACTAGCAGCCAGAAATTTATCACATCACAAACAGTTACACAAACACGCATTCACAACAATTTTCAAAAAACAATCACTCATGAATCAAACAAGCAAAGTCCAAGCTCTCTTCTCAAACAAGAATATCTTTCATTACACAAAGGTTTAGTAAATATATCAGCAATTTGTTTTGAAGTTTCAACAAAGTGCAATTCAAAAGAATTTTTGCTTACTTCATCTCTTAGGAAGTGATGCCTGATTTCTATGTGCTTTGTCCTAGAATGCTAGATTGGATTTTTAGCCAAGCTAATTGCACTAGTGTTATCACATAAAATTGGAACACATCCAAGATCTACTTGGTAGTCTTGGAGTTGATGTTTAATCCATAACACTTGAGTGCCACAACTCCTTGCAGCAACATACTCTGCTTCTACAGTAGAGAGAGCAACCGAGTGTTGTTTCTTGGAAGCCTAAGAGACTAAACACCCTCCCAAAATTTGGCAATAGCCACTCGTACTCTTTCTATCCAGCTTACTTCCAGCAAAATCTGCATCTGAGTAAGATATCAAGTTAAACTCACTAGATGCAGGATACCATAATCCCAACTCATGAGTTCCTGCAAGATATCTGAAAATTCTTTTTGCGGCACTCATGTGAGATTCTCTAGGACTAGCCTGAAATCTAGCACACAAGCACACTGAAAATTGAATGTCTAGTCTAGATGTTGTTAGATAAAGCAAGGATCCGATCATACCTCTGTAAATTTTTAGATCTACAGAGTTACCTTTCATATCAACATCTAAACTCACAGTAGTGCACCACAAGAAAATGCGGCATTACTGACGGATGTTTCTGACGGATAATGTTCAGTCGGTAATTCCGACGGCAAGTCATCCCTCAGAAAATCCGTCGGAACTTCTGACAAAAATATTTCCGTCAGACATATCCGTCGGTACTGGAATATTACCGATGGATATTCCGACGGACATATTTCCGTCGGAAGTCCCGTCAGTAAAATATATTTACCTCCTCCCGCGAAACCCACTCCTCTCTCTCTTTCCTCTCTCTCTCTCTCTCTCTCTCTCTCTCTCTTCTCTCTCTCTCTCTCTCTCTCTCTCTCTCTCTCTCTCTCTCTCTCTTCTCTCTCTGCTCTCTCTCTCTCCTGCTCTCTCTCTCTCACGCTCGCCGCCGCGCCCGCCTTCGCCGCTCGGTGTGCCAGCGCCACCGCCCGACTGCCAGCGCCGCTGGGTATGTGCACCCCCCCTCCCCTCTCTTCCCCTCCGGTGACCCGCCACCCCTCCGGTGACCCCCCCCCCCCACCCGTCGGGCCCCCCTACCATCCGTACCCCCCCCACCCCTGTTGCCCCCCTCCCCTCCCCTCCGTAGCCTCCCACCCCTGTTTCCCCCCTCCCCTCCCCCCCATAACCCCCCCCACCCTCCGGTGACCCCCCCACCCCTGTTGCCCCCTCCCCTCCCCTCCGTAGCCCCCCACCCTCCGGCACCACCCCCCCACCCGTCGGCCCCCCCTCCCATCTGTAGCCCCCTACCCCTGTTGCCCCCCTCCCCTCCGTAGCCCCCCCACCCTCCACGACCCCCCCCCCCCCTGTTGCCCCCCTCCCCTCCCCCTCCATAGCCCCCCACCCTCCTGCGACCCCCCCCCCACCGTCGGCCCCCCTCCCATCCGTAGCCCCCCCACCCCTATTGCCCCCTCCCCTCCCCCTCTGTAGTCCCCCCACCCGCCGGCCCCCCCTCCCATCCGTAGCCCCCCCCCCTGTTGCCCCCTCCCCTCCCCCTCCGTAGCCCCCCCACCCCCGTCGGCCCCCCTCCCAAGGAAATCTTGGTGCTTTCTATATATAAAGGAAATCCAAGCTCCATCTTTTATTTTCCCTTTAATTTGTTTGAGTTGTTGGTGTTCATGTGCTGCCCAAAAATCACATAGTAGTTAGCACTAGTTAAGTGATACTTGCAATATTATTAATGGTACATTGCTTTTGATATTATGAAATTAAGAAGACGTATGGTTTCCCTGATTAATTACTTTAGTCCTTTAGAGATGATGCATACATCTAGGAAAAATGGTATATATATATGCTTTATATGTGTGGCTTGCATGTGCCAAACCATCCTAGTCCTTTAAGATACTCCTCATGTCAGTAAACTTGATCCTAGAGTTGTTAGGATTATCTACATAAAGACATGTTATTTAACTTGATGCTCCTCATATCATATAGACTTTATGCTACTTAATTTAATGACACAAATTAAAATCTTACATAGAACTATCCCTTACCTCGGATACACCTCTGATAATTTATTCGGAGACTATCGTAGGGGAAAAGAGAAATTAATCCTACAAAAATATTTACTACCCATATTTGTAGTAAGTGCCCAGTGAATAGATAAATGTGGTGAGGCGAGTGGTCTATATATAGATGTATATATATATATACCCTCGTTTTTTATCTGACTAGATAGATAATAAGTATTTCTCAAAATCTTGAGCTCTCTCTTATAATGAGTCTATCTTACATAGCAACGTATACATAATATACACATTCAGAGCCTATAATTCAAGTTTAATTTAGAAGACAATAACTTACAAAACAAACTAAAAACAAAGCTTACCACATAAACCTATTTCTAAGGGGAAAAATTAAAATTTTAAATTTATATTAAACAGTGAAATTACAAAGGCTAGATATTAATTGTGAGACATTATAGAAATTAAAAATTAATACTACTCCCATGGAGCCGGCCGGCATGCATTTGGGGAACTCATGCCCTAACGTGAGACTCGTGTGTAGTAGGCATGAGTTCCTCTGCCACTGAACGCTTGCTCAGTAGCTCCCTTCTTTTCTTTCAATAGTTTTCCTACATAAAATTTAGTGGTCTAGAGAGAGAGCATTTGTCAAGGGTCCAATTTGCTAATTACAATATGAGTTCATAATTAAAATTATAAAGTTTAGAAGTGTACATGTTACGTACACCACTTATTAGCCATGGGATATGTGTTTGCAAAGAAGCCAAATACAAATACCAATAAGGTATACATCCCAGTTTAGAAAAAAAAAATAGTACAAACTCTTACTTCTAGACATTAGTTTAGTTTACGCTTAATTGTTCACTTTCAGTTTAATGATTAGTATTACACTTCTTATTTTAATGTATTTGCTTATTATTGCACTTGTTTATATGTAATTTTATTACACTTGATTAGTATTGCAGTTCTTACATTAATGTAATTCATGTACATGTATGTGTGAATTTGGTTTATTATTGCACTTGTTCACATGTATGATTTGGTTTTCATATTCTTTTCATATTTATGTGGGTTTTAAATTTGATCTATATGCATGTATAGCAATTTATCACTGCACACACCTCACGAGAGCGTGTTAAGCCCGTGTCAATGAACCTTCCCGTTCAAGACTTTGGGATTGATGTGCACGAGTCTTATTTTCAATGATGAGAACGTGTATATCTAACTCAAAGTCTTGAATTGTCCCGTTTTGGACAGTCTGTGAATGTTTGATCGCAGTTAGGTGGTCATTTACTATGTGTTTGTATTATTTGTTGAAAATTTCGGGTGCGTCTACTCACTCATCTCTGATATACCTTTATTGATTTAGAATATTTTCTTAACCACTTATTAGTAAGTGTTTAAGAAAATATCTTAATCAATGAATATTTTTGGTATATCGGAGAGGTGTGGGGAGATGCTGCCGAAATTTTTAGCAAATAATACAAACACATAGTAAATGGTCATCTGAGTGCAATCAAATATTCATAGACGGGTAAAAAGTGATAATCTAAATAATATATCCTACCTATTCATTTTAACTTACTCGAACGATGTGAGGGTGTGTTGGATTTTAACTCGTGACATGACATTTAATCTATGTAGGAAAAATGTCTTATGAGAATCAGTCATGGATGTACCGTGGAATAGTGAATGGAGTTGTGACAGAGGAGTTTAAAGACGGAGTCGACAGTTTTATTCAGTTTGCATTGAGTAATTCATCAGTAGCAGTTGATCCGATGGGTAACATCCGATCTCCGTGTTCGGCTTGTAAGAACAGAAAGTGGATATCGACATGGGATGTGCAGCATCATTTGTATATGAGAGGATTTGTTGCCCATTATGAGTTATGGTCGTCTCATGGTGAGTTGAATATTCAGTCGTCTACACCAGCTAATTACTTTGCCTCCACAAGTACGTACGTAGACATGGTTGTCGATGCTGCTGGTCTGGAGTTCAATATTCATGAAGATCAAACAAATGAAGAAGTGTCGAATGATACAGCTCAAAGATTTTATCAGTTACTGATTCCGGGTCCAAAAAGTCCAGGAAAAAATATAGACATATATCTCAGACCGTTGATTGATGAACTAAAATTGTTATGGTCAGATGGGGTTCTCTCTTATGATGCATCTAGAAAATAGAATTTCAATTTGAAGGCTGCATTAATGTGGACAATAAGTTACTTCCCAGCGTATGACATGTTATCTAGCTGGAGCACACATGGGAGGTTGGCATGTCCTTATTGCATAGAGGATTCTAAATCATTCGTATTGAAATGTCGGGGAAATTCATGTTGGTTCGATTGTCACCGTCGGTTTCTACCGAGTGACCATCCTTTCCGAAAGTAAAAGGATTCATTTATGAAAAATACAATTGTGATGGAGGAGGTAGATGTGGAACGGGTGTCTGGTGGAAACATGGTGAGGCGGGTCCAGAACTTACCGACTGTATCACAACTGGCTGGTAGTACTCGACAAATCCCCGGCTTTGGGAAGGATCACAATTGGGTGAAGCAAAGCATATTTTGGGAATTGCCTTATTGGTCAACACTTTTGATACGACATAACCTAGACATCATGCATATAGAGAAGAATGTTTTTGATTATGTGTTCAACACAGTTATGGATGTCAAAGGCAAAATGAAGGATAACGTCAAGGCACGAATGGATTTGAAAGTACTTTGCAGATGTCCAGAACTAGAGCTGCAGCATGTTAGTGGAAAAGTGGTGCAAACTAAAGCTTCATATGTGCTTGGGGCTAGACAGATTAAGGAAGTGTTGCAATGGTTGAAGCAATTGAGATTTCCAGATGGATATGTATCCAATATTGCCCGTTGTGTAAATGTCAACGAGGGGAAAATATACGGAATGAAGAGTCATGACTACCATGTTTTCATGTAAAGACTGATGCCACTTGCTTTTCGTGAGTTGTTGCCGAAGCAAATATGGGGAGCAATGACTGAGCTGAGTCAATTCTTCAGAATTTTATCGGCATCAAAACTCAGACTTCATGACTTGCAAAATATGGAGCAAAATATAATACAGACAGTCTACAAATTAGAGAAGATATTTCCTCCAGCATTCTTTGATTCAATGGAGCACCTGATCATCCATTTACCATATGAGGCTAGGGTCGGAGGACCAGTACAATTTCGATGGATGTATCCGTTTGAGAGGTATATTCTTATGTCTCAATTTATTCACATTACGATGATCTTTTATATTTCATATGTATTCATTTGAATTATTATCGTAGGTGCATGCACGATCTTAAGATGAAAGTCTACAACAAAGCACAAGTTGAGGGCACCATTACCCAGGCGTACCTTATTGAAGAGATATCGAACTTTTGTTCGATGTACTTTGACACGGAGATCCGAACCCGACGCACTCAACCTCCACATAATGATGATGGTGGAGATTCTAATGTGTCTGACCGACTTTCTGTGTTCAAGTGTCCCGGGGGAGCATTTGGATATTCTTCTACTCACGCACTCGAAGACAGAGAGTTAGTAGCTGCGGAGATCTACGTATTTATGAATTGCGCAGAACTAGACCCTTACATTGAGTAAGCTCTCAACACTAATGAAATACATCATTTGCGAGTAATATTGCAGTACTTAGAGGTTGTGTGACATTTACATTGCAGAGAGTTTGACTCAGTCATACTGCAACGGAATCCACGTCTGACTGACGTGCAGGTTAAAAAGGAACGAGAGAAGTCTTTTCCTACTTGGTTAAGATCTCGAGTAAGTGTCTAAATATTTTGAAGCATAAGTGTTATGCTCTTATGCATACTTAGTTGGCATAATTTGTCATTGTCGGTCCCTTTCTTTAATAATAGGTTGAACAAGGTTTGGTTACTGATTCAAGAGTACAAGAGATCAGTTATGGGCCCTCGAAGATTGTACGCATCTATCCAGGCTACATTGTGAATGGATACCGATTTCACACGAGGGATTATGGACGGAATAAATCTACGATGAACAACGGCGTATGTGTGAAGGGAAGTGCCTACAATGAAAATGAAATAGACTATTATGGTATTCTCAAAGAAGTCATTGAACTGTAATTTTTGGGACAAGACAACAATGTAATTCTCTTCAAGTGTCATTGGTTTGATCCGACCTCCATTCGTAATGACACAACATATGGGATTGTCGATGTCAAGCATAAGTCCAAGTTGAGTACGTATGAGCCATTCATTCTGGCGGCACAAGTCCAACAAGTTTATTATTCAAATTATTCATCCCTCAAATTGAGAGATTGGTGGGCTGCATGTAGAGTGAAATCAAGGCTATTCCCTGAGTATGAGCTTCTCCAGGCTGATGATGACCTCGAAGCTGTTAATGACAATTTTTTCCAATCAGATCGGAGTGACGTACGAGAGTTGACGGCTTCTACGTAGTTCAATGTTGATGATATAAATGAAACAATTTTCTTATATAAGGATAACGAACAGGAAGAAGTTGACCCAAATGCCCTTGAGCGGGAGGTGGAGTCTGATGTGGAAGAAGAGTCCCGGCATGATGAGGACAAATTTGAGGAGGATGACGAAGATGACGCTGAATTAAACATATCTTCAGCATCTGATGATGAATATAGATAATATACCCTACATTTTGTAAGAACTTCGTGTTGTTGTTAATTATATGTTATTCAATAGCTACTTTAAAAATTAGACTTCATGACATGTTATATCTTTAATTATCTCAATAGAGATATGGTACGTGGAGGACGGAGTCGGACGATTTTCACGTCCGTAGACCGAGGGTCCGCGTCCCCGTCCACGACAGGTATATGCATATGTACACACAAGAGTTTTTATATTATTGTTCATATTAAATTCATATTTTCTAACATACATACAATTTTGCAGGGACTGCCTCCCCGTCTACGCCAGTCATCCCGGTGATAGGTATATGCATATGTACACACAAAACTCTACATATTATTGTTCAATTTAAATTCACAAGATCTAACGTACATACAATCAAGGTTTGGCGCATCGCCGATTCGGACCGGATCGGGATTATCCTGATCCGATCCGATTCGGGCGGATCGAACCGATTCGGTTCGATCCGCTTGGATTCGGCCAGAACTTGGTCCTGTTCAGGCAGGGTTCACTGGACTCATGATCTTGTTCAGGCAGGGTTGTCAGGATCTGCTTATTTACCTGAATATCATTTAAGTAAATGTTATAATTTGTTGTTTCATTTACTTAAGATATTACATGTAAATAAGGAAGTACCCCCCATTTGAATCCAATAAAAATATCAAAAAAATCATATCTCTTACCAATAAAAAGTCAACTCTCCCATCGAAGAACAAAATCGCGATTGTGGTGATTTTAGCGAAATGTTAACTTTTTAATCTCTCATAATTTGGTCTATCTAAAAATTTGATAATTCAAATAAACCATATGGAACACTAAAAATCTAAAGTCCGGTAAAAAAAGTCAAATGTGCATGTGACTTCTCCAAGGGAGCCGCTCTCCTACTGACAGCACTTAGTCTGCTCGATGCATCTCAGGATTTGGTCAAACTTAAGTTATCATCACCTAAACTCATGAGAATTTTCACTTTCTAATTGAAAAGAAACTAGAAAGTGACAATTCTTATGAGTTTGAATGATGATAACTTAAGTTTGACCAAATCTTGAGATGTCTCGAGCAGGCTAAGTGCTGTCAGTAGGAGAGCGGCTCCCTTGGAGAAGTCACATACACGTTTGACTTTTTTTACCGGACTTTAAATTTTTAGTGTTCCATATGGTTTATTTGAATTATCAAATTTTTAGATAGACCAAATTATGAGAGATTAAAAAGTTAGCATTTCGCTAAAATCACCAAAATCGCGATTTTGTTCTTCGATGGGAGAGTTGACTTTTTATTGGTAAGAGATATGATTTTTTTGATATTTTTATTGGATTCAAATGGGGGGTACTTCCTTATTTACATGTAATATCTTAAGTAAATGAAACAACAAATTATAACATTTACTTAAATGATATTCAGGTAAATAAGCAGATCCTGAACCCCTGCCCGAAGAGGATCCTGAGTCCAAAGAACCCTGCCTGAACAGAACCAGGCGAATCGGACCGAATCGCGAATCGGACTTCCCCTGATCCGCACCGATTCGCCCGAATCGGTCCGATCCGATCCGGCACGCCAAACCATGCATACAATTTTGCAGGGACTGCCTCCCCGTCCATGCCGGTCGTCCCGGTGACAGGTATATGCATATGTACACACTAAACTCTACATATTATTGTTCAATTTAACTTCACGAGATCTAACGTACATACAATTTTGCAGGGACTACCTCCCCGTCCACGCCGGTCATCCTGGTGACAGGTATATGTATATGTAAACACAAAACTCTATATATTATTGTTCAATTTAAATTCATATTTTCTAATGTGTATATAATTTTGCAGGGACCGCCTCCCCGTCGACCACGCGAGTAGCGCCACCTTTCCCTTCTTCCTCACCACCAGGTACATGTATGTTTCCATAGATTAGTATGTTTCTTTTCTTCTAATTTATACAACAATAGTGTACTTAATTATTTTCAACAGAGGTGGAGAGCGAGCATCCAGCAGCGGATGAGGAGGGGCCTCAACTACCGGGATGGCAACCATGTTCGATCTCAGGGTAAACTTGATCACTTGAAACTTACTGTATTTGTTATTTATGTTATACATTTCATGTACAAAATTAATGTGCAATTACAGGGGGAAGATAGATCTCGGTTCTGCTTCCCGCTATATTACGACGCTGGTCCACGCACATATTCCAGGACCAGTGGATGCATGGAGAGAGATCCCGGTGCCCGTCCGAGATTTATTATTTGACATGTTCACGGTATTATTATTTTTTACTGATTTGAAGTCATTTATTTAATTACTCTCTATTAGTGCAGACAATTGAGTAATTTTATTTCTTTACAGCGGAGGTACGCGTTCACGAGACCTGAGAATCTCCCTCGAGCTCGAGCCGTCTAGGAGTCTACTGCCCAGACTAATTTAAGAAAGTCGATGTGGGAGGCCCGGGACAAAGCAATGAAGACCACAGGCAACCGGGATCCTATGGCTTGGCTGGATTACGGCCCTGTTTGGCTGAGGAGGGACTATTGGGAGTCCCTTTGTGAGCGTTGGGCTACTGGACCATGGCAGGAGCGGTCACAGGCGGCAAAACGCAACCGATCAACTCATCCGGAGAAGAATGTGCATACTAGTGGGTCCATATCTTATGGGACCCACAGCCAAAAATTGGTAAGCTTATTATTGTTCAATTGCTTAATACATTCATTATTATTATGAAACTAACTAATTTTTTTGAATTGTAAGCATCACGAGCTCGAGCGTGCCCCTACTTTTTGCGAGTTATTTGATCAGACTCATAAGCGGAAGGGGACGGATGACTATGTCAGCGAGAGTGCTCGCACGATTGCTGTAAGTCAAGTTATAAATTTTGAATTCAATTAAGATATTAAAATAATTTGTTTTCAATAATTTAGCTTTAATTTGTTCTGCAGAAGACCTATGACAGGACGATGGCGGATCGCTATGTAGAGGGCACTCCCCAGCCAGACTTGGATCCGGAGGCTTGGGTCGACGTAGCGGGAGGGCGGAGGAAGGGTCGAGTGTACGGCTTCGGGGACAGCCTGGATACTACTCCAGTGTTGTCCTCATATGTGAGTTTGGTCGCTCCTCTAGCATACGCGAGTTCATCTGCTGCGCCGCCCGTCAGTGGTGTAGAGGAGATGAGAACCCTCATTCGGGAAGAGCTACGGACGCACTTTGGCGATATAGTTTAGCAGTTGATCTCAGCCATGCAGGGAGTACGCCCCTCACAGCCAGCCCCTCAGGTCAGTATTACTATTAATTTCATATACTTTGAATGAAATGAAACCACTAAAGAATGTCAAACACACAAGTTGAAACGACGGATCTAAAAAAAACCCAAGTCTAAAAGATTAAAACACACAATCTAGGGGTCGAAAATCCCAAATAGGGATCTGATCGGCGTGCCATTCGCTCTGACACGACCGGGTGGTTCAATTGACGTGTGAGAACTGACAGAATCCAATTTGGATTCTCGGATTGGGTTGGACGTTGAAATGACGGATCTAAAAAAACCTGAGTCTAAAGGGTCAAAACACACAACCTGGGGGTCCAAAATCCCAAATAGGGATCTGATCGGCGTGTCGTTCACTCCGACACGACCGGGTGGGTGAAGGTGACGTGTGCGAACTGACGGAATCCGATTTGGATTCCCGGATTGGGTTGGGCGTTGAAATGATGGATCTAAAAAAAACCTGAGTCTAAAGGGTCAAAACACACAACCCGGGGGTCCAAAAACCCAAAAAGGGATCCGATCGGCGTGCCGTTTACTCCGACACGACAGGGTGGGTTAAAGTGACGTGTGCGAATTGACGAAATCCAATTTGGATTCCCGGATTGGGTTGGGCGTTGAAATGACGGATCTAAAAAAAACCCAAGTCTAAAAGATTAAAACACACAACCCGGGGGTCGAAAATCCCAAATAGGGATCTAATCGGCGTGTCGTTCGCTCCGACACGACCGGGTGGGTTAAAGTGACGTGTGCGAACTGACAGAATCCAATTTGGATTCCCGGATTGGGTTGGGCGTTGAAATGACGGATCTAAAAAAAATGCAAGTCTAAAGGGTCAAAACCTACAACCCGGGGGTCGAAAATCCCAAATAGGGATCTGATCGGCATGTCGTTCGCTCCGACACGACCGGGTGGGTTCAACTGACGTGTGCGAACTGACGGAATCCAATTTGGATTCCTGGATTGTGTTGGGCATTGAAATGATGGATCTAAAAAAAACCTGAGTCTAAAGGGTCAAAACACACAACCCGAGGGTCCAAAATCCCAAATAGGGATCTGATCGGCGTACCGTTTGCTCCGACATGACCGGGTGGGTTCAATTGACGTGTGCGAACTAACGGAATCCAATTTGGATTCTCGGATTGGGTTGGGCCTTGAAATGACGGATCTAAGAAAAACCTGAGTCTAAAGGGTCAAAACACACAACCCGGGGGTCCAAAATCCCAAATAGGGATCTGATCGGCGTGTCGTTCGCTCCGACACGACCGGGTGGGTGAAAGTGACGTGTGCGAACTGACGGAATCCGATTTGGATTCCCGGATTGGGTTGGGCGTTGAAATGACGGATCTAAAAAAAATCCAACAAACGACGGATCTAAAAATAGTTTCTAATTCAACTTGAGAAATAATCACATATTTTAATTTTAATTTTTGAAAATAATGTATGTATATTAATTTTTATTAATGTTTCTCATATTAATTTTTTTTAATATAGGATTCACCTCCGGCACCTGACGATCACGAGGCGGGGACAGCAGACGATCCTACAGATCTGTCCTGATTTTTTGTATTTATTATTATGTATGATTTTACATTTGTTATATTTTATGATTTTATGTTGATTGTGAGTATTTGTGAAATTTATGAATATTGTAGCAAGTTTGAAATCATTGTTATTTCTCTATTTTTTTTAAAAAAAATTTATAGAACTTTCCGACGGATAGTATTCCGTCGGAAAATAGATATTACTGACAGAAAAATCCGTCGGCATTTCTGTCTAAAGTTCTGACGAATTGTTTTCCGACGGATTTGTTAGTCGGAATTTACCGACGGAAATGCCGACGGAATGGTCCGTCGGTTAATACTGACCAAATTTTCGACACATCTTTCCGACGATTTCTGTCGGAAACTGTCGACCCATTTTCCGACGGATATTTTCTGTCGGTATTTCCGACAAATTTTCGACGGAATGTTTTTCCGTTGGTAATTTATGACCAGTTGTTTTCGACGGATCAGTTCCGACGACCGTTTGACGGAAAGCTGTCGGAAGTCTCTATTTCCGACGGATTACCGTCAGATTTCCGATGGATTCTGTCCGTCGAAAATCCCGCAATTTCTTGTAGTGGTGCTCATTGGAGTTGCCATGGCTTTGGTATTTTCCATATTGTATTTTTTCAGCAAGTCTTGAATGTATTTTGACTGATTTACAAAGGTTCCTTCCTATGTTTGAACAACCTGCAATCCAAGACTCATTTCAAATTCATTGGTCATCAATTCAGAAAATTCCTTACATAAAGAGGACTTTGTTGATCCAAAGATAATGTCATCAACATAAATTTGGACCAGCAAGATATCCTTACCTTGAACTTTTGTAAAGAGTGTTTGATCAACCTTACCTCTTGTATACCCTGTACCTGTGAGGAATGAGCTCAACCGATCATACCTTGCTCGGGGAGGTTGTTTCAGACCATATAAGGCTTTGTCCAACTTGAACACATGATTAGGAAGGTCAGTGCATTCAAAACCAGGAGGTTGTTCAACATACACTTCCTCCTTGATCAAACCATTCAAAAAGGCACTTTTAACATCCATTTGCTATAGTTTAATGCCATCAGCACAAGCAAAAGAAAGCAAAATCCAAATTGCTTCTATCCTAGCTACTGGAGCAAAAGACTCTTCAAAATTAATTCCAAATTCTTAATTATAGCCTTTTGCTACAAGCCTAGCTTTAATTCTAATTACCTTGCCCTCTTCACTTATTTTGTTTCTAAAAACCCATTTAGTTCCCATAACTCTTTGAGAAGAAGGTCTTGGAACCAAATGCCAAACTTTATTCCTTTCAAATTGATTTAATTCTTCATGAATTGTATTTATCCAGAAAGTATCTTTTAGAGCATCCTCAACATTCTTGGGTTCAATTTGTGAAACAAGAGCCATTTGATCAAGTTCAGAAATAACCTTAAAATGTGATCTTGTCCTAGGAGGGTCAAGTAAATTACTAATAATACTTTCCTGAGGATGATCTCTTAGCATTCTTATGTTCATCTGATCTCTCTCTCTGTCTTCATTGGCTAATTCCGATGCTTCACTGCCATCTGAACTTTTCTTGGTTGTTGATTCCTTTTCCTCTTGGTCTTTAGCATCCTCTCCTTCCAGAAACTCCCCATCTTCCTTTTTCTCTGCATAAATCAACATTAAATTCATCAAATGTGATATGAGGGGATTCTTCAACAATTTGATCTTTTACATTAAAGACTCTATAAGCTCTTGAATGATCAGAACAACCAAGGAAGATCCCTAAATCACTTTTAGACTCAAATTTATCCAGGTCATGTTTGTTGTTAATGAGAATGAAACACTTGGCACCAAACACTTTAAAATGAGCAATGGAAGGTTACCTACCTTTCAAAAGTTCATAAGGAGTCTTTTTGCTAAGAGGCCTTACCATTGCACGATTTATGATGTAACAGTAAGTATTTACTACCTCTGTCCAGAATTTTCTTGGAAGTCCACTCTCAATCAGCATTGTTCTTGCCATCTCTACAAGAGTCCTGTTTCTTCTTTCTACAACTCTATTTTGTTCAGGAGTTCTAGGTGATGAAAACTTGTGGGAAAGCCCTTCTTCCCTACAAAAAGTCTCAAAATCAGTATTCTCAAACTCACCACCATGATCAAACATGATTGAGATAATTTTGAATTTTCCTTCCTAAGCAATTTTCTTGTAAAACTCATGAAATTCTATGAAAGCATCATTTTTGTGAGCAAGAAAGAAAACCCATGTAAATCTAGAGAAGTCATCAACAAGAACATATCCAAACCTTTTTCCATTTAAACTGTTTGTCCTTGTGGGACCAAACAGATCCATGTGAATAAGCTCAAAAGGTTTAGTGGACTGACTTTCTGATCTACTTTTAAAGGATTTTCTTGTTTACTTACCTATTGAACATGCTTCACAGAGTTTCAGATTTTGTTTGAAGGAAATTTCAGGTAAGCCCTTAACCATGTTGAATTTCACCAACTTATGAAGCATGTTGCAGATAGCATGACCTAGTCTACGATGCCACAAGCAAGCAAGATCATTTTTATTTGCAGTTAAACACAAGTTGGTGTTTTTAGGTTCATCAAGATTGACCATGTACACATTATTTATTCTTTTTCCAGTGAATTTTACACAATTAGAACTAGGTTCAAAAATAGTACAGCCAAGAGAATCAAAAATTACCATGTGACCCTTGTCACACAATTGGCTTATACTCAGGAGGTTGTACTCCAATCCTTCCACCAGAAGAACATCATCAATTGAGTTGGAAAGATTTCTGTCTACCTTACCTGAACCAACAATCTTACCTTTATTACTTCCTCCAAAGGTAACATGCCCAGCTTTCTTTTCAGACAAAAGACAAAATTTATCCTTGTCTCTCGTCATATGTCTTGAACAGCCACTATCTACATACCACATGTTGTTTTTGGCTATAAGACATACCTGCACACACAATCAAAGAAAATTCTTTTGAACCCAAGTACATTTGGGTCCCACCATACCACCCAGTTCACAGACATAAGAGAGTAAATTCTTTGGAATCCAAATTTGTTTCTTCACTGCGGAATTGTTTTTATTCTTAAAATCATGTTGGTTTTTGTTTTCTTTTCTGTTACCATGGTGTTTTGGAACATTTTCATTCATGAATTTTTTATCAAACTTTTTACCAACTCTTCTAGAATAGGACCTGAACCTGGTTTGATTCCCCAGTCCTTTAGAATGTTGAGTTCTATCAAATCCAGCAAAATCATAGATTTGTGTTGACACTCTGAAGGGATAGTGTCGACCTACATGATTCCATTCTGATCTATTTTGAATACTTGTATGAGTAGGTCTTGACCTAATATGCCCACCTGGTGTGAGGCCAATTCTGTAATGGTATTAGCCTATCATGAGTCCATTTTCTCAAATTTTGTGACTTAGTGTATGATGGTGTCGACCTATCATAGGCATAGTGTCGACCGTGCCAGGCAGAAGTTTTCATATTTTTGTTCCTTTGAAATATTGGTTCCTTCACTGCATTTGTTTTATTCTTTTTGTTCAATTTTTTATTGTAAGTAATTTTTGCTGTTTCTCCCTTTTTATTTTCTTGTTCATTCTTCCCATTCATTTTCCTTATTGAGGTGGAAGCTTCTAAAATTTTTGAAGAGGTGAAAGTGATGGTTTTCAATCCAACCTCTTTCTTCTTTGAGGGATTAAATCCTAACCCTTCCTTGTTGAAGTTTACTCTTGTTCCTAGTAAAGCTTCAAGATTGTTTTTGCCACTAACAAATCTTTCCAAAGCTTCCTGTCTTTTGGTTATTTCTCTTTGCAAAACTTCAAGTTCCTTTTTCAATTCAATATTGACACTGTTTATAGCAACATTTTTCTCAACTGTAAGAGCAATTTCATTAATGCTTTCAGTATTTTGAATCTTCTGTTCATTAATAACCTCTTTTAGAGCATTAACTTCTTGAGTGAATTCTTTTTCTTTCTCTTCTGTTAAAGTGTTTTGAGCAAGATGATTTATCTTTCTCTTGAGCATTTTATTTTCCTTTTTAAGTTCATCATATTGGTCCAACAGTTCAAAATAAACATGCTCCCAGTCATCCAAAGTAAAATCTTTGAAAGGAGAACTTACCTCTTCTTCTTCTCCTTCTTTTTCTCTGGCCATCAAACATAGCTTTGATTTCGTGTCTTCAGTATCTGAACTTTCTTCTTCTTCCTCGCTCCAAGTTCCCATCATGGCCTTCTGTTCGTTTTTGTTCCACCTTGGTTGAGTTTTCTTCTGAATCTCAAGACATTCAGACTTGACATGTCCTGGTTTCCTGCAGTTGTAACAAACAATTCTATCAGACTTCTTATTTGCATTCAATTTGGGTTTTGAAAATTTATTTTCTTGTGATTTCTTTTTTAGAAAACCCTTACCTTCTTTTCTCAAGAATTTTTTGAACTTCCTGGTTATCAAAGCAAACTCACATGAATCATCTTCAGAAGTGCTAGGACTTGCTTTGAGAACAAGAGGCTTCTTCTTCTTCACATCTTCTTCATTTCCTTTCAATCCCAGCTCATAGGTCATTAAAGAACCTATCAATTCATCTACAGTAGTTATGGATAAATTTCTAGACTCTTCAATAACTGTAGATATAGTGTGCTAAATGGGTGTCAGGGATCTAAGAATCTTTCTAACCAGCTCTTTTTCAGTGTAGACTTTACCTAAGTTCTTAAGTCCATTTGTTAACAAAGTTAACCTACCATACATTTCAGAGATAGTTTCATCATGCTTCATCTTAAAAGCCTCATATTCTGAAACTAACATATTTGCTTTAGTTTCCTTTACCTCAGATGTACCTTCATAAATTACCATGAGACGATTCCAGATCTCTTTTGCACTTGAACATGATGAAACTCTTGAGAACTCAGTTGGATGCAGTGAACACTGCATTATGTTCATCGCACTCCAGATGGCATTTGATTTCTTAATCTCTTCCAGATTCCACTTCTCTTCATCCTCG
This sequence comes from Colocasia esculenta, assembly GCA_014218235.1. Classification (NCBI taxonomy): domain Eukaryota; kingdom Viridiplantae; phylum Streptophyta; class Magnoliopsida; order Alismatales; family Araceae; genus Colocasia; species Colocasia esculenta. The sequence continues at coordinate 37,341,562 of CM024757.1, read as the reverse complement.
GACAGCTCATAAGGTCCATTGCTCACCACCTCCCATATTTGATGATCTTGAGCTTGCAAGAACACCTGCATATGAGTTTTCTAGTAAGCATAATTAGTACCATCGAAATAAGGTGGTCTATTCACAAAGTGACCCTTAGCAATATAACCCCTAGATTCCATAATACACAAATCTCTCTTGGTTGTGAAACCAAATAAATTGGAGAACCAGGCTCTGATACCACGTGTAAAGTGTAGAATGATTATCTAGAGGGGGAGTGAATAGAGAATCTTCAGAATTATTTGCCAATTTAGAAATTAAAGTCAGTGAGATTTGGATGGTGATTAGACGAATAACTCACGATCTAGGGAAACGCAAACCACACACAAGAGAGCAGAATTTTAAGGTGGTTCGGCTCCAATGAGGAGACCTACATCCACCCCTCACCAAACCATTTAGGCACCACTGTGTGAGACTCTCACACAACTGTTGATTCACAGCTTCTTCATATTTGCTGACTTACAGCTTGAGCAATCTGCTGATTCACAGCTTCAAATCCTATGATCAAATCACAACATGTGAAGGATCAACTCAATCTACTTCACAAAGAAGCAGACAACACAACTTTGTAATATTCAAAAGAAAATGAAAAGAATTAAGTAGACAGATGCCTGGAGGTGTTCAGAAGTAACCAAACTCTCTGCTCAGGAGCCCGATCTGGATTGTGAAATTCCTTAGCTCCAATTCTGACTCCTCCTCAGACGAATTCCTCCTCTAATTGCAGCACAAGGATCACACGCATCAGAGTTGAAGAAGTATTCTGATCCTCTGTTTTGAAAGTTCAGCAGCAATTCTTCGAAGTAGCAAATTGGCTTGATCTAGCAGCACATTCTTCGCATCTAAGCTCCAAGTTGAGGCCGCCTGTTCTTGCTAAATGCAGAGCTCTATTTTTTTTCTTCTTTTTCTGCTCTCCAATCTCTTTCTTTCAAACTGTGCGCGATCTCTAACGAACTGGGACACTTTTCCACTTTTTATCTAATTGCGCACGATCTGCTGCAGTGGGCCCCTCAACAGATTCCCAATAGTTGGGGAGAATATTTTTGTCGCCATGAGATGGTATCTTCCAGAAATGATGACGTGTACTCAAAGTCCCAAATGGATGGACCTAGGGTCATGTGCCCAATTCTTATGCGTTTGTGGCTGCTCTGTTGAAAGATTCTAAGTATTGCAGTGTCGACACATCCAAGATGTAGTGTCGACACACATATACATTTAAGTACAGCAAGAGTCTCAGAACACTAAGCTGTAGTGTTGACCTGACCATTTCATAGTGCCAACTTGCTCTTTCTTCTGAATCATCATGTTAGTTAGATAGAGATGACCTCACTTAGAAAGAGCGTCGACCTCATCCTCACTTCTCTTCACATAACACTTTGAGACATGAGTAGTGTCGACCTTATTCACGCTTGGTGTCGACCTTATCTGCTTGCTTCTTTCCACTGCAGCATAGGAAGGCCACTAGAGTTGACCTGCTCTCTGAGTAGTGTCGACCTGATCTGATCACTTCTTCTCAGCACAACCCAAAAGAACCACTAGTGTCGACCTATGTTCCAAGTAGTGTCGACCTTATCTGATTATTTCTTCTCAGCACAAGCCAGAAGAACCATTAGTGTCGACCTGATCCTCGAATAGTGTCGACCTTATAGATGATATTGAATTTTTCACTTGATGCAAATGAGTTGTTCCTGTGAAACAAATGTCGTGTGTCAAATATCTATGGCTTTTTACTTAATTTATGACATCATCAAAACCAGGGACACAACATTTTTCCCACTCTGCTCTTCTTCTGCAGCACTCTAACTCTCTCTCTATTGCTTGGCCTTGATCCCCACATCCTCGGTGTTGAATGGCTGGTCTGCAACCTCTAGAGCTTGAGCAAGGCACTAGAGAAACCCTTTTTGCTGCCAAAAGCCTTTGTGGGAATTGTATGGGCTCTCTTACCTTTAGAATACGAGGATCATGGGTATTTATTGTCCCATGTGTCCATGTGGTGCATTGGAGTGCGTGGGCACAAAAATCTAGGTAAGTTCCCTTGATTCCCACGCAGACACGTGTTCAGAAAAATCAGGATCTGAATCATCATTCAAAGTGTGTCGACACAATCAAGTTGTGTATCGACACATGATCCTTGCATTGCGTCCTAACAACATTGAATGGTGACTTGTGTCATCACACATTTCACTTGTGTCGACACACCTGATCAAGGACCAAAAATCATCTTTCTGGGAGTACAGGATGTGTCGACACATGATCAACCTGTTTCGACACCACTGGCTTCATGTCTTCTGGCTGTTCTCTGGATGCAATGGATGTGTCAACACATGATGGTTTTGTGTCGACACCACTGACTACTTTTCACTTCATTACTTTTTGAATGCAATGGATGTGTCAACACATAATGGACCTGTGTCGACACAACTGCAATTCTTTCTTCAAGAGCTGGCTGGGAAGACCATGAGAGTCGACATGTCTGTCAACTAGAGTCGACCTGTCTGTCAACTAGAGTCGACCTACTTTGATGAGAACTTTGTAAACCTGTATGAATAAAGAATATACCATCAAAACATGTAATTAATAGTAAAATATGAGATATAAAATATCAAAAACATGTTGTTTGAGCATTATTGTAATATATTCAGTATGTACAATATGTTCAATATGTCATCATCAAAATTAAAGTATGTGTGATGTTCAATAGTCATCATTAAAAATCATCTTTAAGAAATTCTAATACACACTCAACACAACATTCTCCCCATTTTTGATGATGACAAAATAAATGCACAAACTTGGTCTTTTCATATGAAGTCTCCCAAAAGCCTCATAAGACTAAATCTCCCCCTGACTGTAATTTCACCCACTCCCTGCAATTTCTCTCATACCAAGTTTTCCCCTTAACTCTCTGCAATTTCTCCCCCTTTTTGACATTATCAAAAAGATAGAAATGAAAAAGAATATAGATGGTAGGAGTTCAAAAAATGAAGATGTGAAAAGGAATGTTCAGGAATGGTCAAAATAAATGAGACAAAGTGATATGGACATATGAGAGAGATTATAGTGTTTTGTGATTGTGCAACAATGTTTAATCAAAAAGACACACTCAACACAAAGTATAGCAAAATATAATGAGTTGAATGTAGTTAAAATAATGATGCAAATGTGAATGAAAGTGACCTATGTGAGTGAACAAAAATATTCAACAAGGAAGTTAGACGCTTTAGTTGTAACACAATGTGGAATAATAGGTCTAAACTCAGTCTACATGAACTTTATTCAGGTCTAGAGTTTTTATGTTCTACTAAGTTGAATTTTCTTTCATCTTTTAACTGGAAAAGAGTACAATAATAAATTAGTTAAATCTCACTTTTTAGTGCAAGAGATCACATTTACCAGGTGCAAGACCTCCTGATTACTCAGTGGTTTGACTTTCATTATCTTATGCAGAGTTGAAAATTTTGTTTTCCACTTTTTGACGCGAGACAGATCACTTTTTAGGTGAAATGGCCCGATTACTCAGTGGTTCAAGAACTTTCATTGCTCTGTTTGTATCTTTCCAGATAGTTGTTCAATTACTTTTAATGATCCACAGGATTATTCTTGCTTAGACTAGAAAAGTCATGGCTACGAATGTAGAGAAATTATTCTTAGCATGTGGTAAAAGTGAAGCTTAAACTTGCACATGTTAAACATTAATGCCACTCACGTGCCTACAAGTGGTTTGCAAATCATTTTAAAGACAGTCAGTATTAAGATTGCACAACCTTGATATGAAAGTGAAGCTTTGAAATTAAACTAAGTGCACAATGAGTTTAGTTTCAATGACTTAAATCTCTCACATGAAAATAGCACCAAGACTTAAAAATTCTGATAATTGGGGTTTAAGATAGACAACTATCGTCAAGAGAAATGAATGAAGAATTGACAATGAGCACAGATTGTGATACTAAAAGACTCCCCCTATCATGTAGTTCCCCCTCACAAGGTGAACATGAAGATTATTGAAGAAATGGGAATTGAATGAAGTGAGAGCAGAATCAACAAGAATGTTTTATTGAAAGACAATGACTCCCCCTCAACAATTGCATAAAATGCTCTTGATACGTGGCGGAGACATATACTCACGCATAGTGAAAGTGTCCAGACAAGCCTGACTTGTCTTTGTTCAAATAACTATTTGATATACCAAGAGTACTAATGTGAGAAGGAGGAATTTATTTACAAAAAGACATGAAAGATATCAAAGATGTGGAAGTTTGCACAAACCAAGCTCTCTTCTTAAGGATGAAAATCTGTTTTCTAAAAGAGGCTTAGTGAAAATATCTGCTATTTATTTTTTTGTTTCAATGAAGTGGAGTTCAAAAGAGTTATTTGTAACTTCATCTTGAAGGAAATGATGTCGGATATCAATGTGTTTAGTGCGGGAGTGTAGAATAGGATTTTTGGACAAGTTTATAGCATTAGTGTTATCACAAAGAATGAGAATGCAACCTAATGTGTGATTATAATCTAGGAGTTGGTGTTTGACCCAAAGAACTTGGGTTCCACAACTACCAGCAGCAACATACTCAGCTTGTGTAGTTGAAAGAGCTACAGAATGTTGCTTTTTGGAAGCCCAAGAAATAAGACAACCCGCTAGTACTTTTCTTATCAAGCTTGCACCTGACATAATCAGCATCACTATATGCAATCAAATGCAATTTGCATCCAGCAGAATACTAAAACCCCATATCACATGAAGAAAGAAGATATTTAAAAATTCTTTTGACAGCATTCATGTGACTATCTTTAGGATTTGCTTGAAATCTGGCGCACATGCATACACTGAATTGAATGTCTGGTCTAGAAGTAGTCAAGTAAATAAGATAGCTAATCATACCTCTGTAGGTTTTGGCATTCACGGACTTACCAGAAGCATCAATTTCAAGTCTTACACTTGTAGCCATTGGTGTGCTGGATGGCTTGATGTGTTGAAAATCAAATCTTTTGATTAACTCCTTGACATATTTTGTTTGACTCAGAAAGATTCCTTCAGAAGTTTGAGGCACTCGCAGACCTAAAAAGAATGTAAGTTCACCCATTAAACTCATCTCAAATTTAGATTGCATAAGATGGGCAAACTTATTGCACAAATAAGTATTTGTGGATCTAAAAATGATATCATCTACATAGATTTGAATAGCAATGAAATGGTTATTTACAGTTTTGTAAACAAAGTTTGATCAATTTTTTCTCTAATGTAACCTTTATTTACAAGAAATGAGCTCAACCGGTCATACCAAGCTCTTGGAGCTTATTTGAGACCATAAAGAGCTTTATTAAGCTTTAAAACATGATCAGAAAATTTTTCATTTTCAAATCCAACGGGTTGTCTGACAAAGACATTTTATTCTATGTAACCATTCAAAAATGCACTCTTCACATCCATTTGAAAAACATTGAATTTCAAAAAGGCAGCAAATGTAAGAAATATTCGGACTGCTTCAAGTCTTGCTACAGGGGCATAGGACTCTTCAAAATCAATACCAAATTCTTGGTTGTACCCCTCAGCAATAAGTCTTGCTTTCTTTTGAACAATTTGACCAGATTCATTCAATTTATTTCTGAAAATCCATCTTGTTCCAATGACTGTAGTTAGATCTAAGGGTTTTGGTACTAAATCTCAAACTTGATTTCCTTCAAATTGATGAAGCTCTTCATGCATAACATTTATCTAGTTTTTACAAGATAAAGCTTCATCAATATTTTTTGACTCAATTTGAGAAAGTAGTGCCAATGAATCATCATCTATTACAGAATGAAAAGATGATCTGGTTCTAATTCCATCTTCCAAATTACCAACAATGGTTTCAAGAGGATGATCTCTTAAAAATATGGGTTCAGAAATTACCTCAATATTTGTATGAACTTCAGGAACATGATTACCTGAATCTCTTAGAGTTGGTATTTCAGTAACTTTATGCGCATTTAGCACTTCCTGCTCTTCAAGATTTGTGGATGGATGTTCAAGAAAATCATCTTCATCATCATGCATTGGAGCTCTGCAAAAATTAGGAATGTCAATCTTTATGGAATTTTCATCAAAAATGACATGTGGAGATTCTTCCACAGTTTTATTTTTCAGAATATAAACTCTGTATGCTCTTGAAATTTCAAAGTATCATAAGAAGATTGATTCAAAACTCTTTGCATCAAATTTATCAAGATTTTCTTTGTTGTTATTATGAACAAAACATTTGCAACCAAACATTTTGAAGTATGACACACTGGGCTTTTTATCCTTTAACAATTCATAGGGGGTTTTTCTGATCTTTGGTCTTAACAATGTTCCATTCAAAATAAAATTAGTTGTATTTATAGTTTCAGCCCAAAAAGATCTAGAAAGCTTACTTTCTAAGAACATTCTAGCAATCTGGATTTTTTGAAAAATAAAAATTTAATAATAAAAATTATAAAAGCAATTATAAAATCAAACAAAAGAGAATTAAATAAAACCCATTAAATTAAAAGAAGTAATGGGATTTTTTAAAAAGACCCATTAGAAATTTATGGGCCAAAATAGGGATTTTTAAAAGGGGAATAATAGGAAAATACCCTAAATTCGTAACTTAAATATTGCTTAAATAGAAAAGAGGTATTTAAGCATTAAAATAGCTAATTGAAGATGGAATTGAATTCCTAAACCAACCCAAATAGGTTGGCCACGAATTTGGATCCCAACCTAACCCAAATTGGACATGGCAAGCTTGGAAAGTGGAATTAAATAGGAAATCTCGGAATTAAATAGGAGTTAGAGTCCTATTAGGAAATAGAAACATAGGAAGCATAAATACTCTCCTAAATCCCCCATGGCCGGCCCTAGCTCGTTGCTAAGGGTTGCTGGACCAGGAGGAGAGGCTAAGGAGGAGGAGATCCCGTGGGGAGAAGACTCTCTCAAGCTCTCTCTCTTGTTCTTGAAGTTCTAGCCTTAGAAGAGGAAAATGACTAAAGGTAGGCATTCTCACAAGCTTAAATCATAAAATTTCGTCTGTAAGTTGTTCCAACCATCAGGGACAAAAGCCCTTTGATTTCATAATTTTCCATCGAGTATAACTTTTGTTCTTGATTTTTGAAGTTCTGCACTCATCATGACCCTGACCCTTCATCTTAAATCTTAATCTCCATGTATGTTCAACCCCATGCCATGAAAATTTTACTGGGGATACTGATGATAGTTAGGCTTCTTTTGCCCCCAAAAGCCCTAATTTTCATCAATCCTATCTTGCAAATTACTACTTTGATCTCGACTATGTACTGTTTCATGTTTATCATGAATACACGTGATTAAAGCATGCCTAAACCCTCTATGTTTTCAAATTCCAAATTACTGTAAGTAACCATGTATGTCTAGATCAGTTTGCAACTTGTTTCGTGGTTTTTCATTAATTGTACATTTAGTTATGAATTTTCGAATCACCATATGTCAAAAGAGGGAAACTTGGCCCGCAATCCCATGCTCTGCCCTTTTCCCGCTCGAACTCAGGCGCAGTACCTAAGAACGTGATGGCCCGATAGGCCGTGTTCTCAGGGCTGGTCGTGACAATGCCACCCGTCACGTTCTGAACACGATAGGGGTTGTCGTCGCGTTCTGGCTGCTTGATCAGACAGGTCTGTCGCATTCTGTGCAAGACCCTATCGCGTTCTGCTCTTACCCCGTCTCGACCCTCACATGGGTACGTCGCGATCTAGGCTTTTTGCATGGAAACCCACATTTTTGCAAGTCTTGTTGTTCTACAGTTACCCCATGTTTTGTTAACTATCTTAAACACAAAAAAATAAAGTTGTAAATATTGAATGTACTTTTAATTAATTAAAAGTCAATCACATGACCTTTCATATCCATGATTTCTTATTCACAAGCACACACTTTGAACCATCCTTTATGACTTAACTTGGTATGAAAATATCTCATAATACATCTGGTAAATTATGTCAATCATGTAACTACATTGCCTATTTTAAATATACTTGTCTACATTTTTTCGCGATGATTTGGAACTCCGTTACCGACGCTCCACTGTCCTAGAATTCCTCTAGAGCGTCGAGCACTTGTTTCTATATTTACACTTTCTCTTGACTTGGATGAACTCTCCATCGGATATTCCTTCTACCGGACTAGTGAATCCTTGTTCATGGCCTCCATAAGTCTCCTCTGTCCATGGGTTCCCACATGGTCGATGAGCTAGTTGTACCGTAACACCTATGATACACTCTAGGGATCAGTAAGATCCGTACGACCTTAGAATGTTCTCTCTCTTAGCTTGAATCACGCCAGACCTCTGGACCTGTGCATACCTGGCCAATGGAAGGGTAGTGAATTCCACCAGACTGCCAACACCAATCGGGCATGTTGTGCAATTGTTACTATCGCTTGTTTAACATTGTCTTACGAATATGTCCCTGTCTCATCTACTGTCTCTACACTCTCGTCTATTTACGTTCACTCTACTATCTCGTCTATTCATCTAGTACTCTCATCTATTTCTTGGTACTCTATTTGGCCATTAAATTGATTGTCTATGATAAAAACATGACTATGCTAGGCAACATTATAAGGGCCCGATCTGGTCCGTGGTAGGAGCACTTGAAAGGCTATAACTCGCGGGGGTCTAATGATCAAGGTGATTGGCATCCACCTAATGCATGAACACGCAAGATTTGATCTATGGCAATCAATCAATCAGTCAATTATTGTTCACTTGAACTCGTGGTTGAAAGGATATCGACCAACACTTGCTATCGTGACTTGTGCACTGTTGTGCAACTTTACTAGTTATCTTGTTATACGGCCAATCCGTTATCATACTTATTGTGCTATACTCTCGTGCATTGTGCTATTGTTCCTGGTTATTGTGTATCATTACTTTCTATACGTTTCTCGTTATTCTCTCTAGTTATCCTACTTTACAAGACATTAATCACTTAAAGCATGCTTGATCCTAAGATTTAAGTCCTACTGGGCGTTATCACTCACCGTGCGTTATTTGTCGTTGTGATCTCAGGTGAGACCGAGGATGACACTTACACTCAAGAGGACGGTAACGACTAGGAGTGAAGTCATGACTACCCTAGCATCTTAGTACTATGTTAGAGTGTCAGTTAGTGTGACGGAACGCCTTCGGCCAAGCCCGTTAAACTGATAACGTACTTGATCCGAGTCCGCCTCCCGCGAACGGGCCGAAGCCTCGCAAGGGATACCAAACCACATTCCATGTAACATAAAGGAACACACCACATTTTATATATATTTCATAATTTACATAGCCAAATTTCCGTATAACTGAATAGAAGTACAAGAGCCTGGGGCATACCCCGAGGTACAACTGAAGAAAGTAAACAACTAACAAAACTACATTGCTGGAGCTGCCACTACACAGCTGGAGGTACCGACCCTGTACCGCTACGGCGCGGCTCTGAATCGGACGACGGTCGTGAAACGTCCTCCTCGCTCTCACCTGTGGGGTAGGGGTGAGCCTCGCTAGTCACTGGCTCAGTAGGGAACTCCCCCAACACCGAGCAAACCAAAACCACATGTACGAAAGCAGTAAACAATACCAACAATTTATAGAGCAACTAAACAGGATATTAAAGCTGTAAAAGTACTCACCGTCTGCCGACTACGAGAAACAACTTTAATAATTAAACAGCAAACCAGTACAGGTGTACAAGCTAAAGTAGAGACAGCCAAACACGAGCCACGTGAACTGGTTCGCGACACCAGAAACTGACTCGGACAAGCTAACACAGGTCTACCTCTCAGTCTCGCAGCCACGGACGAAAGGTCCAGCTGCCGCTCCACGTGAAAAGGTCAAGCATCTATGGAGACCAACTAAACACCACCACCTGCGGACCACACGGTCACAGGCCCATGCCTGGCACCACTAGAGGTCCTGGCCCGGAACTCTCTGGAGTGAGGCACTGGAAAAGGACTAGCTGGGGTCCAGTACGTCTACTGGTGTCCGTACCCCCAACTACGAGCGCGCTACAAGTGACTAAAGACAAACACAAGTGTCACTGTCCCACTGTCGTCTTTCCCTCAGCCGGACGTGCAACTCAACACAAGAGTGAGGGTGTCCAGGTTAGACGACACAGACCTCGACGGTACAACACAAGTACCGGGACAAAGCCCCGAGCTAACAGCCTGGCTCACAAAGAACCTGGGGCACCCAACTGGAGAGGTAACCACGGTAGGCGTCGTACTACTCGCCACGTACATAGAACCAGGTGTACGTCACACACAAACCACGTGAAACCTCACGTAAACCACAAGTAACAACGGTCCACTACACGTGAACCCAACTGGACTCGCGTAAATAACGCGCAGCCATGAAAGTAAGTAACTAACTGCATATCTTGTATGCTAAACACGAGAACCATGTGCACTCAGTGCACCTCAGGTGCCAACGCACATGCATTATCGATAAATACCATAATTAGTCATTCCTGTTTATAACCAGTAGGCGGCAACATCGACTGCCGCTTACAGGAAGTCAACGGCAAGGGATCTGGCCGTCTACATCCTGGCTAATGAGCTTGGCGACAAATGATGTTGACGCCAAGTTCTTCGGCCTCTAACCCTGCAGAAACCCTAATCCGATTCTACAGGTTTCCCAACCGTTAAAATTACAGAAAAACATACAGAAACAGTTCTATTAACATGCATGAATCCAAAACAACCTATTACAGCATGCTTCGTTCTCTAAATTACTCAAACCACCCATTATCCCCGCATGGTACAACTTAATCCGAAAATGCATTATCATGCTGATTCAGGTGGTTACGTTGTGTTTTAATGTTTCTACGGAGTTAACCGGGTTCGTCCCCTACCTCAGAACACGCTAGAACCTCCCGCAATCTCCCGGTTCACACCGAACCCTCTGCGAGCTCCCACAGGAATTGCACCACGCCACGGCGTTTCCTCGCGCAATTCAGCGACGCCACGCGTTCTACGATCGTCCAACCACCCTTCAGTACCTGCTGGAAACTTTAGGGACACGGGGGCAACAAGCTGGGGCAAGGGAGAATGAGAACAGGGTAGGAAACCTGCCCTCGGGTGACCCTATAACCTGCAGAATTCTCAGGTTGGCGTCAACCCCTCTGCCGCCAATAACAACCGCCACCCTAAATGTCCACATCCAATGCCATTAAGTTCATACCTTAACGTCACTTTACTTGGACGTTAACTCACTAAACATCCACATCTGGCCGTCAATCTGCAGCCAACAGCAGCCAATGTTGTTCTGTTTTAGGTTTCAAACCTGCACATTCCACAACCTGCACCATACCTGATCAATCACACATCCACACCACACAACACTGGCCTCACAACAGCCATCACAACCACAACACACACGATCCAATAGGATCCGAAAGGCACGCGACGTTACATTACTATCATCTAAAAAGAAAATTTCGACCTCGAAATTCATAACACAATTCACAATTAAACAACTTAAATATATACACTTTTACAAGCACTATCATCTAAAAAGAAATACAAGAGCTTATTCAAACAGATAGGGATACCCTTTAGCCATTTCCTCGGCTAATTCCCAGGTATCCTCACCACCCAACCTATTTTTCCATCTCACTTTAACCAACTCAATTTCTTTATTCCTCAGCTTCTTTATCTTTCGATTTGTGATCTGCACCGGATACTCAAGCACAGTCATATCCGGCCTCAGGTCACCACCTTGATATCTGATTATTTGAGCTGGATCTTCAATACACTTTCTTAACATAGAAACATGGAAAATATCATGCACATCTGCAAAATCAGCTGGCAAATCTAGCCTATAAGCTGCTTCCCCAATTCTTTCTAACACTTGAAAGGGTCCCACATACCTTGGACTCAACTTTCCAGACTTGCCAAACCTCATGATTCCCTTACTTGGAGAAACTCTCAAGAAAACAAAATCTCCCACCTCAAACTGAAGTGGTCTCCTCTGAACATCTGCATAACTTTTCTGCTGACTTTGAGCTGCCTGCAATTTCTCTTTAATAAACTTCACCACCTCTGTGGTTTGCTGAATCAATTCAGGACCCACTAACTGCCTTTCTCCCACTTCATGCCAGTTCAATGGGGTTCTAGATGGCCTTCCATATAAAGCTTCATATGGTGCCATCCCAAGACTGGTATGATAACTATTATTGTAGGCAAACTCAACCATTCCCAAATGATGCTCCTAGCTACCTCCCCAAACTAAACAACAAGCCCGCAACATATCTTCAATCGTCTGAATAGTCTTCTCTGTTTGACCATCTGTCTGGGGATGATAAGCGGAGCTATACCTCAGCTCAGTACCAATTACTTTCTGCAAACTTCTCCAAAAACCAGAAGTAAATCTTGGATCTCTATCAGACACAATAGTCTTCGGAATACCATGCAGTGGAACAATTCTTTCAACATAAATATTTGCTAATCTGTCCACTGTCCAAGACATACTTACTGCCACTAATCATCACACTTTGGTCAATCTGTCAACAAACACCCATATTCCATTATGTCCGGAACTCGACCTTGGTAAACCTGCCACAAAGTCCATAGCAATATCATCCCACTTCCACTGTGGAATGGGTAACAGTTGCAATAGGCCTCCAGGCTTCTGATGCTCTGCTTTAATCTGCTGACAGATAGCACATCTTGCAACAAATTCTGCTATTTCTTTCTTCATATGAGGCCACCAGAAATGCTTTCTCAAATCATGGTACATTTTAGTACTACTCGAATGGATAGTGTACCTAGATTTATGAGCCTCTTCCAAAACTTGCTGTTTTACCTCTCTTTCTGCAGGAACAAACAACCTGCCCTTGAGCCTGACCACACAATTATCATCAATAGAAACTCCTTCATTTTTACAATTTCAGCTAAACTTGCATCTGCTCTCTGAGCCTCAATGATCTGCCAATACAAAGACGGCTCTACAGCACTAGCAGCTAGTACCGCCCGTCGCTGACTACTGGGCACATACAAGGAGTTCTCTGCTATTTCTTCATACAGCTTCCATTCTTTAATCATCATCAGATTCATATATGCCTTTCTGCTCAAGGCATCAGCTACAACATTGGCCTTACCCGGATGGTAAGCCAAACTGAAATCATAATCTTTCAAATACTCAATCCATCTGCGCTGGCGAAGGTTCAAATCTTTCTGCGAGAAGATATACTTCAAACTTTTATGATCTGTAAAGATCTCAAATCTCTCGCCATACAAATAATGCCTCCACATTTTCAAAGCAAATACAACTGCAGCTAATTCCAAATCATGAGTGGGGTAATTCTCCTCTGCTGGCTTCAATTGCCTGGACGCATAAGCTATTACTTTACCATGCTGCATAAGCACTGCGCCAAGTCCTCTCCTTGAAGCATCAGTATACAATACAAAACCACCACTCCCTGCCGGTAATGTCAATATAGGTGCTGATGTAAGTCTCTTCTTCAATTCCATAAAACTTTTCTGACATTCACCGGACCACACAAATGGCACCCCTTTCCTGGTCAATTTAGTCATAGGTGCTGCTATCTTAGAAAAATCTTGGATAAAGCGCCTATAATAACCTGCCAATCCCAGAAAACTTCTAATCTCGGTTATTGTCCTAGGCACTTCCCATCTCATCACTGCTTCCACTTTACTTGGGTCCACTGCTACTCCTTTGGCTGAAATAACATGACCCAAAAATTGAATTTCTTTTAACCAAAATTCACACTTACTGAATTTAGCAAACAACTGGTTATCCCTTAGCAACTGCAGAGTAAACCTCAAATGAGCTGCATGCTCCTCTTCAGATGCTGAATAAATTAGAATATCATCAATAAAGACCACAATGAATTGGTCTAAATATGGATGAAAAATTCTATTCATCAGATCCATAAAACCTGCAGGAGCATTAGTCAACCCAAATGGCATAACCACAAACTCATAGTGACCATATCTAGTTCTGAAAGCTGTCTTATCTATATCCTCCTCTTTAATTCTCAACTGATGGTACCCGGACCTCAAATCAATTTTAGAAAATACCTTTGCTGATTGCAACTGATCAAACAGATCATCTATCCTCGGCAACGGGTACTTATTCTTAATGGTCACATCATTCAACTTTCTATAATCAATACACATCCGAAAACTTCCATCTTTCTTTTTCACAAATAATACCGGCGCTCCCCACGGGGAATGACTCGGTCTAATAAAACCTTTCTGCAACAATTCTTCTAACTGCTTTTTCAATTCTTTAAGTTCTGCTGGTGCCATCCGATATGGAGCTTTAGAGATCGGCATGGTACCTGGCAGCAACTCAATAGTAAAGTCCACCTCTCTATGTGGAGCTAAACCAGGCAAATCCTCAGGAAAAACATCAGCAAATTCCCTAACCACGGGAACTGCTTCTACTGGCTGACTAGCTTCTACCAGACTTACCGAGGCTAAATAAGCCACACACCCACCATTTATCAACTTTCTAGCTTTAATTGCAGAAATTAGAAACTTAGAGGTATAAAAAGGCATACCTTGATATTCAAATACTGCACCATTAGGATGACAAAATATGATCCTTTTCTTTCTGCAATCTAACATTGCTCCATACATCTCAAGCCAATCCATACCCAGAATAATATCATAATCTGACAACTGCAGGGCATACAATCGACCCGGCATTTGGTTCCCTTCAATCATAACAGGAGCTTCATCTATATAACTTGAAGTGAGTAGGAACTCACCCGAAGGAACCTCCACTACTAACTCACAGAACTTCTCTTCTAAAGGATGAGCTATACAATCCAAAAATTCTTCGGAAATAAAAGAATGAGAGGCACCCGAATCAAATAAAACTCTTGCTGAATATTCATAAAGAGGTAAAATACCTTCTATCATATTTGATGCCTCCGCCTGGGCTCGGGTGATAGCCATAACCCGGCCTCTTCCTCGCTGCTGCGGTGCTCCTCTGCCACGACCTGCCTGTGGCTGCTGAAACTGCTGAGGCTGCTGCTGCTGCACACCTCTTCCATACCCATATTCTCTCGGATAGGGACAATTGCGGATCAAATGTCCCGGCTGATTACAATTATAACACCGATACCCTGGTGGAGTAATAGGCTGCCTGGCAGTACTCTGCTGCGACTCCTCCACCTCAGGCCTACCTCGGCCCTGCTGGAACTGTGGACGACCTCCCCATCCTCTTCCTTTTCCTTTAAAAGCTTGCTTCAATTTCTGGCCCCATTTTCCAAAGCCTGATGAAGAAGGTCCTGCTGGTGCTTTACCTTTACTTGCACCCACTGACTGCTGCGGTAGCCGGAAACTACCTGAACCTGACTCGCCCACCTGACGAGTCCGAATAGACCTCTCCAGTGTAGCTGCTCTCTGAGCTGCCTCTTCCACTGTCTTGCACATGAGAGGTACTATCGCATCCTGCAACTCCACTCTCAAGCCTCTGATAAAATACTCAACCATCATATTATTATCTGAAACCACATATGGCGCATAACGGCTAAGTGCCATAAATCTCATCTGGTACTCTAAAACTGAAGAGTTACCTTGCTGGAGAGTCCGAAACTGCTCTCTTTTTACTTGCTGCACTTGAATCGGAAAGAATGTATCATTAAATACATCGAGAAATTCCGACCAAGTGATGGCCTCCTCTGTCCTGCCTGCAAAGGTGGTCTGCATCTTCAGTCGCCACCATTCCAAGGCAAAGCCCCTCAACTGATAAGCAGCTAACACAACTCTATCTGCTGCCGGACACCTCATAGTTGCAAAAACTCTTTCAATTTCATGAACCCAATGCTCTGCTGTATCTGGATTCGGCCCTCCTGAATAAGTAGGCGGCTGCAATCTCAGAAACTTCTCCACCTGCATCACCGGTTCTTCTGCTATCAGTACTGGTGGTGGTGGTGGCACAGGTGCTGCAAAAGGCACCTCTACTCTTGGCGGAACTGGAGCTACAGGTATAGCCTCTCCATCTCCGGGTGGCACTGCAACCGGTGGTACTGGCGCCTGCTGATCCATCCTCGCCCGAATATCCGTGAGGCTCTCCCAAATTCTTTCTATCATACGCTGGGTACTTTCCTCCGGATTATCTCCTCCACCACCCCAATCTCTTCTATCAGCCATACCAGAGATTTCTACATAAACAAAACACCAAATAAAAATCAAACAACAAATTATCAAAAACCAGGGTCCCTACCAGCAGTGTACAAAGACCGAAATAAGGCTATGTATCTTTCTAGTTCCCTTATATTAACACGGACCTTGCTCTGATACCAACTGTGACGGAACGCCTTCGGCCAAGCCCGTTAAACTGATAACGTACTTGATCCGAGTCCGCCTCCCGCGAACGGGCCGAAGCCTCGCAAGGGATACCAAACCACAGTCCATGTAACATAAAGGAACACACCACATTTTATATATATTCACAATTTACATAGCCAAATTTCCACAAAACTGAAAGAAGTACAAGAGCCTGGGGCATACCCCGAGGTACAACTGAAGAAAGTAAACAACTAACAAAACTACACTGCTGGAGCTGCCACTACACAGCTGGAGGTACCGACCCTGTACCGCTACGGCGCGGCTCGAAACCGGACGACGGTCGTGAAACGTCCTCCTCGCTCTCACCTGTGGGGGTAGGGGTGAGCCTCGCTAGTCACTGGCTCAGTAGGGAACTCCCCCAACACCGAGCAAACCAAAACCACAGGTACGAAAGCAGTAAACAATACCAACAATTTATAGAACAGCTAAACAGGATATTAAAGCTGTAAAAGTACTCACCGTCTGCCGACTACGAGAAACAACTTTAATAATTAAACGGCAAACCAGTACAGGTGTACAAGCTAAAGTAGAGACAGCCAAACACGAGCCACGTGAACTGGTTCGCGACACCAGAAACTGACTCGGACAAGCTAACACAGGTCTACCTCTCAGTCTCGCAGCCACGGACGAAAGGTCCAGCTGCTGCTCCACGTGAAAAGGTCAAGCAATTGTGGAGACCAACTAAACACCACCACCTGCGGACCACACGGTCACAGGCCCATGCCTGGCACCACTAGAGATCCTGGCCCGGAACTCTCTGGAGTGAGGCACTGGAAAAGGACTAGCTGGGGTCCAGTACGTCTACTGGTGTCCGTACCCCCAACTACGAGCGCGCTACAAGTGACTAAAGACAAACACAAGTGTCACTGTCCCACTGTCGTCTTTCCCTCAGCCGGACGTGCAACTCAACACAAGAGTGAGGGTGTCCAGGTAGACGACACAGACCTCGACGGTACAACACAAGTACCGGGACAAAGCCCCGAGCTAACAGCCTGGCTCACAAAGAACCTGGGGCACCCAACTGGAGAGGTAACCACGGTAGGCGTCGTACTACTCGCCACGTACATAGAACCAGGTGTACGTCACACACAAACCACGTGAAACCTCACGTAAACCACAAGTAACAACGGTCCACTACACGTGAACCCAACTGGACTCGCGTAAATAACGCGCAGCCATGAAAGTAAGTAACTAACTGCATATCTTGTATGCTAAACACGAGAACCATGTGCACTCAGTGCACCTCAGGTGCCAACGCACATGCATTATCGATAAATACCATAATTAGTCATTCCTGTTTATAACCAGTAGGCGGCAACATCGACTGCCGCTTACAGGAAGTCAACGGCAAGGGATCTGGCCGTCTACATCCTGGCTGATGAGCTTGGCGACAAACGATGTTGACGGCAAGTTCGTCGACCTCTAACCCTGCAGAAACCCTAATCGGATTCTACAGGTTTCCCAACCGTTAAAATTATAGAAAAACATACAGAAACAGTTCTTTTAACA